>VDFB02270651.1:69422942-69824372 GCA_007258455.2 Sequoia sempervirens
AATTCTCATTTCAGACATTAGAGATCATTTGACTGCCAACAGTTCCAAAGCTAAATAAACATCACTATAAATTAGTCAACCTTGTGTTTGTCATACTACGTGACCTTTACCAGCAATATTTTTTTCATGTTTGTCACTGTATGCAAAATTTATAACAAATATTTGTCACAGTATGCAATTGTCATTGTACACCAAATTATAGATAAATAAACATGTATGTAACTGTTACAGCCTGTGTCAAATAAAACAACAATAACGGTCTTTTGTTAAATAGAATAACAGACTAATCCCTCTGTCTGTGGATATCTTTTTGGTGTTAAGTATGTGATCATTTTTAATCTTGCAAGTGATTTACTTTAATGGGTATGATAGGTTTCAACTGCCCAAAAAGTTTGGAAATGTTTTTGAAGTTTCCAAAACCTCTCAGAGAGTTTTCAGAATCTTCTGTAATACTTGATCATAACTATAAATGTTTACCAAGTATAGATGTTTACCAAATTGTGACAATCAAACTTATGAAAGTAAATGAAAGCAACATCAAATGCATAAGATAATACGTGTGATTTACCCTTCAAAAACCCAATTTGGGAGAAAACTCTTGCAATTTGTGATTTACTATTTTGTTGTGCATGGGATGATTTTGCCTACTACCAAAACGGTCTGCCAGCATTGTTCCCATCATGACGTTTTTGGCTCCTGCCAAAATAGTAACATAATTTCAAAGCCAATTAAGTATAACACTATTAGACAAATCTTTCTCTTCGTCTCCTGTTCTGATCTATCTCTATGATGGAATTCATGCATAAGATGGCTACTCCTCAATCCACTGAAATTGAATGTTTATCTGACCAAGTTCAGACCATTTATAGCCCTGAATCTTTGATATCATATGATCCAAAACTCTCTGAGAGGTTTTGGAAAGATCTAAAGAATATGTAATACAATTTTGGTGAACAAAATACAACAAATTGTTTGAATTCAAGGTACGAATGCTTGTATAAAATTCCAATTATCGAGTTTATCAAAGTTCAGGACTGGTTTGCTGATGTAGGAGCATTGTTTGTAGGAGAAGTATTTGCCATGTAAGAGTATAGCACTGTATTCTCAAAGAAAAAATTATGCTGTTTAGTAATTATTTTAATTTTCTGGCAAAGCATGCTTCATATCTTATAATATGTAATGCGAAGATTAGATAAAAGGTCCTCAAGTGATTGAATAAAGTTGAATGAGAAGGGCTAACATGCCAGCTTAATCATCTTTTATAGAAGGATGTCTTCTATTTGTAAGTTGCAAGTAAGAGGTCCTGCTCTTAAAAAGTTGCTTAATCTTAAGAACTTCACCTACAGGAAAGATATTTTGTTTTTGAGCACTTTTCACAGGGTGCTGTTTCATGTAGTTTTTTCTAGGATCATCTGTTAACGTTTATGTTTACCTACATGAAGGAACAATAATCCTTTATGCGGATAATGGTAGAAAGCCTATAAGGAGGTAGGATATTCCTGCTAACTAAACACTGTTTTAATTTCCTTGCCATCATGATTAATTTCAAATACTAAAATTCATCAAAGTACAAATTTTTTTGTGCAAATAGCATAGACTTATACTAACAACCTACACCCTGCACCAAAAGTCTCTCTGTAAAAACAAAAACCCAAGTTAAAAGATAAATAAGAAAAGCTTGTTTAGAACACCATACTGCATCAGTGTACAAAAAGAATTTTAACTCCCAATGCTTTAGAACCAATTCAATGGAAGCAGAGAAGGTATGTCGTTGCAAGTATTGTGGCTTTGTTGCAGATATAGGATTACAGCAAATTGATTGGGCTGAACCATCCTATATAGGATTTCCATATCAATCAGATTGACAACTGGCAGTATTGATTTAATTTGGGCATATGAGATGAACAGGAAAAATTGGAATAATTTGTATCTGACAAGAAGTTAAAACATAATCTATATAACTTCAATATTTGACGAAATTCATGCATAAGATGGCTACTCCTCAATCCACTGAAACTGAATGTTTATCTGACCAAGTTCAGACCATTTATAGCCCTGAATCTTTGATATCATATATATCTGTGTATGTTTATATATATATGTATTAATCTTTTTAGTTTCAATTCTGATAACTAAATGATATTTTTCTCAAAATCTATATTCTGTTAGCAATTTTAAGAGGGTTTAATGGTTTTATATATATCCATAGGCATTATGGTAGCAGGAAAGAGAAAAAGTAAAAGAATGATCAAAAGGCTGAGGACCCATTTACCACGGGGAGTGAAATTACAAGTTGACTCAGATGATGGTGACACTTCAACCAACCCACCTCAGGACAACATAGCTTGTGATCCAATTGTTGACAATGTTACAAAAACAATGGATGTTGCTGACAAATCTCAACATCATAGACAAAAGACTAAGTGCAATAATGGCAAGTGGACACAAGAAGATATGGACAATGCCATCAATGATGTTGAGGAAAATTTCTTTTCTGTAAGAGCAGCAGCAAAAAAATGGGGAATCCCTGCTAGCAGTTTAACATATTGGCTGTCAGGATTGACAACAACAAAAAGAAAGGGACCACCAACAATCCTTTCTATGGAAGAAGAGCTGGAAATAGTTGACTGGTGCAAAGACTTGGCTCAGCTTGGTCGTGGATTGGAGGTTATTCAGTTGAAATCACATGTGGCTCATATTTGTCAAACAAGGCCAAATCCATTAAAAAATGGTTTACCAGGCAGATCATGGTGGATGGGTTTCCGCAAACGTCATCCAGGATTGACCATAAGGACTGCAGAGGGTCTAGATAGGGATAGAGCTGTTATGTTACGACCAAGCATTGTGTCAGATTTCTATGATAACTTAGACAAGTTATATAATGCTAATCAGTATGGACCAACCAAGATATGGAACTGTGATGAAACAGGCGTACAAGCAGGCATAAATTGTGGGATGCGAGTGATTGCAAAGTTGGGCAGTAGAAGTGTGCCACATATTTTATCTAAAAGTAGAGAATGGATAACAATATTATGTTGTATTAATGCAGCAGGTCATAGAATTCCAGGATTCTATCTTTTTAAGGCAAAAAGACAACTGAAAAATTACATTGCAAATTGTGAACCAGGAGCCTGCATGGCAGCACAACCACATGCTTGGATGACCAAAGAGTTATTCTTGAATTGGTTGCATCATTTTGCTAGATCAATTCCAGGTGGGGCTTCGCCCACAAACATACATCTCCTTATTTTTGATGGGCATAGAAGCCACGTTGCTTTAACTATAATCAAAGAGGCTAGATCTCTAGGTATTGATCTTCTTACACTGCCTGCCCATACCAGCCATAAATTGCAGCCTTTGGATGTAAGTTGTTTTTCTCCATTCAAGACATATTTCAAGTTTGAGAGGTCCAAGTGGATGGTAAACCATCCACACTTAGAAATAAGAAGAATTGAATTGGCAGAACTTGCAAGAAAAGCTTTCAAACATGCCCTTGTACCTGATAACATCATTGCAGGTAATTTGTAATAAAATTGTTTTCAACGTGTTTATTTATATCCATAAAGGATGAAACAAAAAAGATTCATTATTATATTAGAAAGTGGTTGAATTTTTACAATAACGAATTTTTTTACTGTACTATTCAAAAGAATTTTCTCAAATGAAAATACTGCATATTATATTTGCTCTCTATTTAATTTATTATATCATTGCAGGTTTTTGAAGAACTGGAATTTGACCACTAAATAGAAATGCACCCAATAATGATATGAGACCAAGTGAGGCATTCACTGTAGAAGATGACAATGAGCTTGCAGGAATTGCAAGCATTTTAAGATTGGTTGGTTATGAAGAGACTGTTGTAGAACAATGCTTGGAACAAATGGAAACAGAACAATCAGCAGCAACAATAGACCCAGAAGAAGGCATAATTTCACCAACTCGTGTCAGCCAAATGGAAACAGAAAAATCAGCAGCAACAATAGACCCAGAAGAAGGCATAATTTCACCAACTCATGTCAGCCAAACACAATATGAAAATGATTTGGATAATGACATGAGCTTACCAACACAGATTGACCCACCAGATTGGGTTCAAGAAAAAGCAAAAGAGTTGGGAATACAGATTGATTTCCAAGGTGAAGAAACCTCATTATCCATGCCTTCTCCACCTCCACTACCAAGGTCTGAAGTGATTCATTATTATGTAGATACATCAGAGCGGGATACTACAAATCTGAAACCTAATGGAGTTGAAGATGATCAAGGCGGATACAATTAAGGTTCACAAATGAAATCTGAAGCTTTTGCAACAAATGACGAGGTGCTATGTAGTCAAGGCTCCTTAAAAAAGTTTCTGAAGCTACCTATTGAAAGGGTTAGAAAGAGGTCCACTGCCTCTAATGATAATACACTCAAATTGGGCAGGCTGTCTCAAATACTTACTGCAATTGAGTACATAATATTGTAGGAGCAACAAGAAGCAAGGAAAGCTGAACTTGAACAGCAGAAAGCAAGGAAGAAACAATAGATGGAGGCAAAGAAACTTCATCAAATTGAACAAAGAAAAAGGAATGAAGAGAAGAAAATTGAAAGACAACTAATGAAATAGAGGAGAGAGGAAGAAAGGCTACAGAAGCAAAATGAGAGGGAGTTGAAAAAGAAAATAAGGCAGCTAGGTAAGAATGGGAATTCAACACATCCTTCAACCAGTTTAGGGGGGGGGAGGAGTACTCCATCAACCCCTCTCCCTGAACATCATCAAACTCTACAAGATATGTACCAAATTTTAACCCCCGCATATGCTGCTCTTACTAACTTCCAAGTTAGTTTAGATAAGAATCCAACACTGGATACAAGTAGAGCAGGGCAACAAAGTACTCCAACAACCCCCCTACCTGAACATCATCAGACTTTGAGAGATATGTTCAACATTTTAACCCCTCCCTATGCTTCCCTTAACAACTTCCAAACATCTACTAGCCATAGCCCCCCTCATTCCCCTGTGAAACAATTTCAATTTTCTGGCCTTTTAGAAGAGCATATGTTTGGTCATCTTGCTCCTATTACACCTCATGTTGACTTAGCCAATCCAAAAAACACTACAACAAATAGTCCTATGGAGGAGCCAGAACCATTCCTTGGCTTTATGGTGAATTAATCAATTCTGCAAAAGCCTATTTTGCATAATTTATGTTCGATTTGGCAAGACTTTTTTTTGCAGACCATGCCTACTTTGCAATATCCACAGACTGGTCATTTTGGAAAGTTATTTTCTAGATGATGTAACTATTTTTGCAGACCATGCCTATTACTTTTCAATATCTACAAGGTGGTCATTTTGGAATGTTAAACTTTTCTAGATGATGGAACCTTTTTTTGCAAATCAAGGCTACTTTGCAATATGTAGCAGGCTGGTAATTTTGCAATGTTATAAAATTCCATATACTGTAACCTTTTTTGCATACCATATTAACTTTGCAATGACTACAGGTTTCATCATTTTTTATTGTTTCAATTCTGCACACAATGTAAAATTTTCTGCAGACCATGCAATGTCCACAGGTATCTCATCTTGTAAAGTTTCAATTTTCTAGACAATATAATTTTCTTTTGTAGAGCACATTCACCTACTTTGTAATGTTTAAATTTTGCAGAGAATGTAAAATGCCAATAATTGTTTTGTTTATTTGCTTATCATATGGAAGTTTGTAACAGTCCAATTATCACCAGAAAATCTTAATTAAACTTAAAAATGTGAGTAAGATTGAATATGAAAATCTATTTTAACTGCTTGAGATCAAGGAAAACATTAGAATTGAGATGAGATTTGTCAATTCCATCGGAAAATGTGACTTGTTGAACTGGTATATCTAAGTATTTAGAAATCAATGAAGTATAAATAGACTACCGCACTGGGTCTTACAAGAATGAGTATTGAATTTAAAGCTAGAAAAATTATAGTACAGTGGATCATGAAAGATCACTGTTATAAATCCCTACATCAATTAGTATGCTAGAGGTGATAATGTTGCATCTGGCGCTGCTAATTTGGCATCAATGGAGCTTCTAAAAGGACGCCTGTGGAGTGCTCACACATATATGCGCTGCAAGCCAGGGCATGAGATTGTCATAGCCGTGGAGTTGTGGCGGTGCAAGAGGACGAAATGAAAAACCTAATGCAGGACATAGGCATTACAGAGCTCAAATAAAAACTCCTCTCCAGACAATCTACTGGGCAACCCTTGATTTTGCAATTATGTTTTCAAGAATCACTTAAATTTCTACCGAGTTTTAATTTTCTTTTCAACAAAACCCCAAATCAAATCATTGCTTATTAATTTGAAAGAAAACCCCAAAACGAATCATTACCAGATCCAAGCCAAAAAAAATTGTACACTACAAAAAATTCAGAAATTTCCATTAAGTTAAAAATTAAAGTCGTTACACAGAAAAATCATACAGAAATTTAAGAAAAAAAGAGAGGAAGAAACGGTTCATAGCCTCAGTAAGGTCATAAAAGACCTTACCAAATCCATCGATCCAAAGTTTGATTGGTTGTCATCCATTGAAGACCCCTCCAGAAGAAGACTCTTGTCCTGCACAACCCAAAATGCAGTGAGAAAGATGACTCTTGTCTTGCGCAACCTAAAATGCAGTGAGTGCACAAAAATAAAGGTAAATAATGAATTTAAAAGACACATAATCCTTACTTCCTCGACACGTCCCTCCATGGTTGCAGTTGTATATGTTGCTAGGTGACACGAAGCGTTGTGGAGGCAGCACAGTGGAGCGGTGGAGGTCGAAGAAATGTGGCGGCGACAACAATGAAACACCGGTTATGTTGAAGAACTAGGATGCAACAATTAGGGTTAGGTTTTTTTAATTTAGTCATTCATAGTTTATTATTAATTTCTAAATGTAAAATATACAAATTAATGTATAATATATTTAGTTTTAAGACAATTAATAAATTAGAGTTGTTTATTTGTATTTAGTTATTAATATTAGGATGTGTAATTTAAAATTACTTTTTATTCATATTCTGGTGTATAGGTAATTTATTTTTATGAGAAATTGTTCAACTATTGGCGCAAGTGTATTCGAAGAACAGAGGTGGTAATTCACTACGATGGGTAGGGGGTTAGAAAAGTGGTGTTTTGGATACTTTGTACGATTACGCATAATAAAGATATCAAAATTGTTCACGACAACTTGAAACCTTAGTTATAAGTAGTCAACTAGTCGAAGAAGATTGTATTAAATTTTTAGAGTCATCCGACATCCGGAAGTTAGATTTTAAGAAGCACGAAGTTAGGGTGCACAACCTCTGGGTCCTTTCCCCTAGTTTGCCTTTCACCGCCTCTTATCACCGATGTGGTGGTTATTTATATGTAAATCTTGCATTCGATAATATAACAATACATAAATTGGTTGATGCAAATTTAGTTCTTCTGAGCTTGATAAATATCTCCGTAGATCTGGAAAATTTTACAGGATTGTGCATAATTTGTAGGAAAAATAGCTGAGTGAAGTGAAGCCGTACCCATTGCCTCTTCTAAAGCTCTAGGGAAAAATTCCCCAAGCTTTAGCTCATTTTTGTCCAGAAAAACTCTTAGTCCAGTAGCATTTAACTTGTTAACTTGTTGTAGATACTGCTGGCCACTGTGTATTTAACATCTTCTCCACAATGACTTATAAAGACATCGTAGGGCAGGTGTTTCATTCCGGAGGAGGATTCAACAGAAGTAGAAGCAGAAGTAGGTGAGGTGATTATTAAGCCATCAAAAGCACTTCTTGTGGGATACACTTGTTGGTCGGATGCAGCAGGGGCAGATAGGACAATTCTCAGGCCATCAAAAGTAGAAGTCGGTGGGGCATCAAAGGCATGCAGTATGGGATACGCTAATTGTCCAGATGCAATAGAAGTAGGTAGGGCAATTTTGAGGCCATCAAAAGCATTTCGTAGGCCATACTTGGGTTGTCCAGAGGTGTTAGAAGTGGCTGCCATCAGAAACAAATAGAAACAGAGAAGAATGCTGGTAAAAGCGGCTTGGGACTTGAAATGCTTGATAGCCTAAGGCTAAGGGTTTGCTTTAAATTGAGGCGAACAGAAACCAGGAAAATAGATAAATCTGGGTTAATGCAGAAACGCTTGAAAAAAAAAAGGCTAATCTAATGGTTGAGGCGAACATGGAGTTGTATATAGAAAAACCTGCGGAGAGAATGAGTGGATGATATTCGTCGGGGAATAGTGGAGGAAAGGAATGGATAAGCATCTTTACGTCTCTTTCACCGACTTTGCCCACTAGATCATGCCGGTTAAGTTGAGTGAGTCAAATGTATTGTGTTGAATGCTCCAAACGTAATACAAGGAGAAAAGACTCGAGCAAACGTGTACAAATGAACAAGCATTGTTCAAAATTCAAGTCTTGTGTCGTCATTGCCGGGCACCACCGGGGTTTCCGGCGTCAGACTGCTGGAAATCCCGGTGGGGTTCCCCCACTATAATAGCCTATCGGCTAAAAACGTATGGCTGCATTTACATACTGAAGAATACACGTGTACCTCCTGATACCAGGTTATAGGCAGTCTTCTTACGTAAACCTTATCAACAAAATCCAAGGCACGCTTGTGACCAGAAATTTCAATATTCTGGGTTGCTGTTGGATTGGTTTTAGATTGGGCTAATTAGATTGAGTCTAAAATGTGTGAATTTAGTTTATTATAGCATATATAAGAAAAGAATGTTTAGAATTTCACAATAAAAGAATGTTTAGAATTTCACAATTAATTTATAATTAAGAACATTCAATTTCGATAAGTAGAGGTATTTTCTACTGCCTGTCAAATTGTGATATTGGTATCAGAATTCCATCTTGTAATCTTAAGAGTCAAACTTATTGACCTATGTTTCATGAGTAGTGATTCACAAGAACCCAACTCTCATGAATGATCCACTTAATAAGAATTAGGTATTCATCAAACATCAAACATGGATCAATGAGTTTGACTCCTAAAACTAGACGGTTGAATCCTGATAGCAATATAACATTCAATTTTATTGCTTCAAAATACTCTGCGTCGCTTCAGGCTTGGGACCAGAAATTTCAATACTCTGCGTCGCTTCAGGCTTGGGACCAGAAATTCAATACTCTGCGTTGCTGTTGGAAGCGTAGAGATATGTCAGAAAGTAACATAATATTTTTTGTGGGTATAATCACACTGGTTTCAGCGGCTCTAGCCGCAGATGACCCACAGATTACTTACCTTGGCTCTGGATGCGGCGAGACTGTAAACAGTACTTGGAGAGTTCTTACTACTTTCAATCAGAATCAAGCTGCTGTTTTCGAATCGCTGGCCTCAAATCTGTCTTCTAATGGATCCCATTTCGCCACTTCACTGATCAACAACCGCACGACAGATCCAGTGTACGGACTTTTTCAGTGTAGAGAATATCTAACAACCAACGAGTGCTTAGAGTGCTTCACGGCAGCCAAGGATAAAGTGAAGGAGCTTTGCCCTCGATCTAATGGAGCAAAACTTCATCTTGATGGCTGTTTTCTGCGGTTTGAGAATAGAAGTTTCGTTGATGAGGGCGGAGATGGTGGAGATACTGAAAATTGCTCCGGCGCCTCTGATACTCAAGACTTCTCCGTCACAGCGCAGAAACTACTAAATCAGCTCATAGAAAACGCTTCTACAAACGACGGCTATGCCGTTAGCTCCAACAACTCTATCTATGCTCTTGTTCAGTGTGTGAAGTCCCTTGACAACGACACATGCCAAGAATGCCTAACTAAGGGTTACCAGCGTCTTATAACAAATTGCCTTCCCAGGCAGGAAGGTCATGCTTTGATGGCCGGTTGTTTTATGCGCTATGCAAATTATGCCTTTTTCCCTGATAACCTGTCCGGTACGGCCAACTGTTTTTAACAACATATTATGTTTTAGAGTTCTGTGTCTTATATTGAAATCGGTCTTTGCTTTATATACGTGTGAGTGTGTTTATTCAACAGCGTCCCCAGAGAATCAAGGACGATCACAGTCGAAAAGAGTTCCTATATTGTTAGGAAGCATTGGAGGAGCAGGATTGTTCGCGGCGTTGTGTGTTGGTGTTATTTGTAGATACCGCAAGAGGTTTAAGGGCTTCATCCCGGTCTTTGCCAAAGCAGGTGCTTTAAAATTCCCTTCTTCTCAATAATGATTTATAAAAAAAATCAGAATCTAATAGGCTAGGAAGAAGAACAAGGTACTAGAATACTCTTGATTTATAAATATTTAGACTTTCTTTAATTTTCAAGATCAGGAAGTATACAAAGATTTTCCACTATGTTAGAATAGAGAATTGGATGCAACACAGAACAGTAAAGGTTTTTTTTTGAAAATAGTCTACATATAAATTTATTATTTTATTATCCTTTGTCACACAACTCGTGGTAGTTTGAAGAAAGTTGCTCCCTATTTTATAAATATTTACACTTTCTTTAATTTCCAAGATCAGGAAGTATACAAAGATTTTCCACTATGTGAGAATAGAGAATTTGGCGCAAGAGAGAACAACTAAGGTTTTTTGTTTGAAAATAGTCTACATATAAATACATATAAATTTATCCAAACTAATATGAATATTTTATTATCCTTTGTCACACAACCCTTGATAGCTTGAAAATAGTCTACATATAAATACATATAAAATTATCCAAACTTATATGAATATTTTATTATCCTTTGTCACACAAGGTGATTGTTGAAGAAAGTTGAATATTTTATTATCCTTTGTCACACAACCCTTGATAGCTTGAAAATAGTCTACATATTAATACATATAAATTTATCCAAACTTATATGAATATTTTATTATCCTTTGTCACAAAACCTGTGAAACCCCAAGACGTAAAGGAGGTTTTGAAAGGAGTTCTTTGTGAAGCCCCAAGATGTAAAAGGAGGTTTTGAAAGGAGGTTCTTAAAGCTATTGACAACTTATGCCTTCTCATATGTTGGAGTCTTGTTCATAGGTGTCCTTTCATTACCTTAGTGCCATCTATCATTGTGATGGCGAAGATGGACAATTTTGTATCATACATAGGTGTCTTTGTATAGAAGGCTGAGCCGCATCCTTAGAGTTTGGAGGTAAAGCCTGAGTATCCTTTCGCACCCACTTCTAAGTTTAATTCGTTCTTCGTCTAATTGAATTTTCAACTTACGATAATGGTAGAAGACTGAGCTTTTCTCCAATTCCACCGATTGTTTGTAGACATCTTTACAACCTTCAAGAAGAATGTGCTTTGGTGATGATGTTGCAATGTTCTTTTGAATACGTATCTATGTGTAGACGCAGGATCCACTGTCAAAGATGAATCCTTAATAATAATAAATATTATATTAGATATAAAATGAATCCTTAATTATTCTTCAACATTGTCTGATTTAACAGTTATATACAATATCCAATAAGATTGGATGAGAGTAGATTTCTCAAGACTGTTTGCAATACTACAAACCAACATTATTAGATCATATATCACAAGCCATGAGAATGGGCTTGGATGGCAAAGGGTTTTTTAAGAAATGTTTGAAAATCTAAATATTCTCCTTAAGTGATATTGTTGAGCTGTACATTTTAAACAGCACATTCTAAGCTTCTATGCGTTTAGATGGTTTATTTAAATCAGCATAATAAATGAGTTCTATTGAAAATGTAAATGCATATATAAATAAACAGATTTAAACCCCTGCATTTGACTGAGTGAAATATAGCGTCCAATGTTTTGTGCAGAAGATGATCTGCGTGCAAGAGAGGCAATGGAACAAGTTACGATTTTTAATTACAAAACTCTAAGAGATGCAACTGCTGATTTCGACCCCAACAACCTACTCGGAAAAGGGGGATTTGGCGAAGTTTACAAGGTTTATACTATACTATGAAGTGAACAACACTCGCTTGTTGGAACTGTCCATGATATTAATTTTAAGCATTTATTTCCAGGGAAAACTTATCGATGGGAAAGTTATTGCGGTTAAGAAGCTGAGCGGGAGACAAACAACGCAAGCCATGAATGAATTTCTGACGGAAGTGAAGCTGATCAGTAGTGTTCGTCACCGTAATCTTGTTCGTTTGCTTGGTTGTTGCTCTCACGGCCATGATCGCTTGCTCGTTTACGAATTTATGTCAAACAATAGTCTTGACAAACATCTTTTCGGTGGGTAATATCACATTAAGCTTCTTTTCCAAATTTCAGGTTGTAATGAAGTTGTGTGCATGAATTGGTTTGCTTATATATAATTGCTTTTGCAGGAGATAGAGGGATTTTTTTGGAGTGGGAAACCCGTTTGAACATCATAGTGGGCACAGCTCGAGGGCTTGCCTATCTTCATGAGGACTCCAATAATCGCATAGTACACAGAGATATCAAACCTGGAAACATCCTTTTAGATGATAAGTTTCTTCCAAAGATAGCAGATTTCGGATTCGCTAAATTCTTTCCCGAAGGGGAATCCCATGTTTTCACCAATGTTGGAGGAACAATGTAAGTGTATTTACAAAATTCTAACAATACTCCGTCACAAGTTTGGAAATTTACAACTACAAACCTAACATATATTTTTCAAATAGAGGTTATACTGCGCCTGAGTACATCGTTCGTCTGCAATTAAGTGAAAAAGCTGATGTATATAGTTTCGGGGTGGTGGTTCTTGAGATTGTTAGTGGAAGAAAGTGTTTAGATGAAAGGTTGCCAGATCCTCTTCAGCTTCTTTTGCAATGGGTGCGCTCTCAATCTTCTCTAGCTATTATACCTCTATTATTTATTCATGCCTAATCAGAGACATAATTTATTTTAATTTGATCATTAAACTCTAATACTTTGATGTTGTAGATTTGGCAACTGTATGAGAGCGAGCAAATATTGGATATGGCTGATCCAAAGTTGAAAGGAGAGTACCCGAAAGAGCAAATGGTGAGAGTAATAACAATTGCTCTACTCTGTGTAAAAGCCTCTCCATCCCTGCGTCCAACAATGACACAAGTTGTATCAATGTTAACAAGTGGTTCAGAGATAAGTGATCAGCCTACCAAACCAGCGTTTCTAGATAGTAATGTGAATGAGAAAATTCCAACTTCTTCATCAATGGATTCAGCAGGATCGCATGGATCTGTTACTGCATCTTTAATAGCTCGCTAGTTATTCCTTTTTCATTGCCAAGTCATTATTTCACTACAGTTAAACTGGCTAAGGACTATAGATACAGAAAATCATAAGCTGGTATATGTTAATCTATATTAACTTTGAGTTCATTTATAGAAATTAAAGATATTGGTTTGTATTTAGAATGTCGTCGCCATAAATTTCAATGACTTTGATTTTATATTTTGAGTAAAATTAACAGATTTTCAAAACTAGTTAATGGGGGTAATCACACAACTGAAGATTCAACAGTTCAACTAAATTACAGCCAGAAAAATAAGGCCTCACTGGTTCTTGTTTATGTTGTTGTAATGGCTCTGATTTGTATTTAAGACTTTATTTAATATCTAGAACAGTAGTATTAATAAAAATAAAGTTTTAATTTTTATCTTTCTAAATTAATTATTATTATTTAAAAATGTGATTTTTTTTTCAGAAAATAGTTTCTATTTTCTTTGATACACTCACTTTACTAGTTTATAAGCTTCACATTGATCATAACTTTCCTATGTTTAGTGATAATGATGTGCATCATGATGTTTTACCTTTGCCCAACTTTACTAGTTTATAAGCTTCACATTGATCATAACTTTCCTATGTTTAGTGATAATGATGTGCATCATGATGTTTTACCTTTGCCCATTTTCCTATTGCATGGTGGTGAAATTACACATTCCATAGCTATTCATGATGTTGTTAACCCTTCTTTTCATGATGAAAATTATGAGGTGGTGAATTGCATTTCTTTATGCATGATAATGTTGTGTCTTATCATGATAATTCTTTATCATCTCATCTCATGTAGCTTCTCTAATTAGTTATGATGATTCAATCTTTGTGTGATGTCCTATTTTTAATTAAATTTAATTTCATAAAAAATATGTTGATTCCAATATTTTTCATGGATTAAGACAAAATTTAATAAAATAATATCTTTATTATTTACTTATTGGAGGTCCATAGAAATTTATACTTTCAAAGAATATTAATTGGGGGAAAATTAGATGTTAAATGTTATTTTATGGTGATAGCAATCCAAAATGGGGTGTGGGGTTTCTTATAAACAGGTATGTAGACTCTAGGTTTAGGTGGCAATAAATTATTGGTAGTAGTTTTTATGATAATTAGTTTTTATAACAACTTTCATATGATGGGTTATTGTTTGATTTTGGTTATAAATTTTGTAATGGGAAAATTTGTGATATTTTTTGGAGAGAAAATCATTAAAATAATATTATTTAATTTAATTTTTCCAAGAAAGGGGCATTTGGATTTGATCCTCTATTTATTTGTAGGAAAACTCATGTATTAGGATTTTTATCATTTTTACTTCTCAAATTTGCATGTATGCACTTCTAGTTCTATAACATTCTTCTATAGACAAAAGCTTATAAATGGATTGTGTCTTGTGGATAAAACCCTATGAGTTACAAAATTCAATGGATAAAAACCCTTTGATTTAGAAGGGCATTCTCATCTAGAGAGTACAAATGAGTTTCACAAATTATCACAATTCAACTAGTTGTGGTGTGTGTGTTGTTTGCAAGTTTTTTGAATGTTGTTTGTTCTCAATTTTGTAGGTGTTGTTGTGTGGAGTTACTTTTTGTAATATTTCATGCCTTTCCATTATGCCTAGAAGTTGAAGAAATTATTTTTCCAATTGGGTATTGTTTGGCAATGTTGCAGGTGAGATACCAAGTTTATATGTTCCTTTTGAGATAGTTTTTAGTTTTATTATTTTAGAAGTGTTGTAGCTGTTGTGAGGGCTTCCTCACATGGTTTCTACCATTAGGGATTAGTTCTAAGCATTATATTTTTTATTTGGTACTCTTTGGGTGAAAATCTGACAGTGTATTACTAAAATAATAATTGTTTTATGCATGGTCCGATTTGTGTTAAAGATTGATGTCAATCCATAATATTGTGTCCCACTTTTTGGTCAAAGTAAGACTTTAAAATCAATATTTTTGACTATTTCAACCATGTTGTTATCTATAAATTTCTAAGAAGACTTCTATATGTTTGCCTCCACTTCTAGATATTTACAAACTACTATCAATTACCTAATACATGTGTCCTTGAACTATTAAATGTTCCTTTATTCACTCAATTGCTACTTGCATTATCATAGAACATGTTTTCATCTTCATACCAAACTGTCTTAACTTCTAGGACCACCTTTTTCCTACATTGAACATCCTTCATTTCTTCATTATCATCAAGGGTTTTAGCTAGGGTTTAACAATAGTTTTCAACCTTATCTTGTGACTTCCCTCCTACTATATGCTTCTCTTGTGATAGAAAAAATATATCCTTTAGCCCTACGATTGTTATAAACTACCAACTATCATAATGGACTATTAAGAAATCTCTTGCATGGATTTTTCCTTTTCTAGAGATAAGCTTGCTTAGGTGTGTCTTTTAGCCTTTTTCTTGCATGAAGTTTGCATGCACCACTTTTATAGATGGAAATTTCTCTCCTTTGTGCTATATATCTATTGTAAGTTAATTCATTGTGGGTTATTCCATCTTTCTGCATTATCTTCCTACTTGTAATATTCTATGTTTTCTAGATAACTTGTAGGGCATGCCATAATTGGTCTTTCATTTCCTGACTACTATTGACAATCTTGACCCAATGTATCTTGGTGAAATATACAATTAATATTCATCATCATCCTCTTATTATTTATTATCCTTTGTTCATAGTCATTTAATTAAACAATTTCAATTATTTAAGTAAAATAAACTAATTGATCATATTATTCATTATTCAAATAAAATATTATTATCCACCTAATACTCATCTCTTATTCATCAATAAATTAACTAAATATCAAAATTCCACCTATTATGCACCAATTATCCACTAAATAAATAATTAAATTCTCAAACCCCACTTCATCTAGTTAACTACCCTTGAATCTATTCAATTCATTGCCTTATCTAATTCGTCAACTCACCCATCCTCTTTGTTAACTATTTCATACAAATAGATAACTCATCCTAGCTTCCTTCATGCACTCAATCAACTTCTTCATGCAAGCACTTAACTCCTTCATGTACTCAGTCAACTCACTCATCTATCCCCATGCAATCAATGGAATCTTTATCAATTCACTTAACTCAATAATAAAAAAAATTAATGAAAATTTAGAATAATTTTAAACTCACCTAAACAAATTGCATTTCTTCATGCAAGCGCTTAACTCTTTCATGTACTTAGTCAACTCACTCATCCATCTCCCATGCAATCAATTAAATGCTTATTAATTCATTCAACTCATAATCACAAAATTAATTCAAAATTAAAATAATTTTTAACTCACCTAAACTTGCCACCTCTCCTCACTAGCTCCACCAATTTTGGATTAGATTCACGATCCAAGATTCAATCTGGACCATCCATTTCTCTCCCTAAAAATCTATAAACTTGCATCTCACCCATCATATTCAACATCAATCCTTCATCCAATATCATGCTATTATTTCCATAATACAATGAATGTCATTGTCATGTTAATGAAATGAGAGCACCCATGTCATGAAAACACCATACTCAACGCTCAATCAAAAATTTGCATGAATTAGAATATATTTTTTGTAATTTCATTTTTTAATTATTATTATTTTTTTAATTTATGACTTACAATAAAAAAAATTTGATTGTTAGATAATATGAAATAACTTATTGACTTTTATTCAAGTCTAGATAGATATCTGATGATTAGAATGTTCGGCAGTTCCGTATCAACCTCACATGAATTTGCATTGTCAACCTTACAATGAATTTGCACCTTACCCACCTGACAACGAATTTGCACCTTACACTTTTGTTGAGTGCCCACACCTCAATTTCGATCACTTGAATAAGCATTTATGAATTCCACGTACTCTATTGACTCTTGATATCACTGAAATTTCCACGCGATTTCGTGTCATTAAGTGCTACAGGACTTCAGGTCATGACTAAAAATGTATCGTTACTGATGCCACGTGATAGGCATTCTTCTTACGCCACCATAGCAAACCATCTCAATAAAACAAAAAAGGCACTTAAAAATACATTCACAGCCATCCAAACAGGCTTGTAAACAGAAATTTCAATATTCTGCGTTTTTTAGGAAGCGCAGAGATATGTCAGAGAGCAAGATAATATTATCTGTGGGTATAATCGCACTGCTTTCAGCGGCTCTAGCAGCAGATGAGCCACAGATTACTTACCTTGGCTCTGGATGTAGCGAGAGTATAAAGAGGACCTATAAAAATGTTACTACTTTCAATGAGAATCGAGCTGCTGTTTTCGAATCACTTGCCTCAAATCTGTCTTCTAATGGACCCCATTTCGCTACTTCAGTTATCGACAACGGCACGACAGATCCAGTGTACGGACTTGTTCAATGTAGAGAATATCTAACACCCACAGAGTGCTTCACCGCAGCCAAGGCTAAAGTGAAGGAGACTTGCCCTCGATCTAATGGAGCAAAGCTTCATCTTGATGGCTGTTTTTTGCGTTTTGAGAATAACACTTTCTTCAGCGAGGGAGAAGACGGTGGAACTGATAAGTACTGTTCCTCCATCTTTGATACTCAAGAGTTCTCCAACACAACGCAGAAACTACTAAATCAGCTCATAGAAAACGCTTCTATAAATGATGGCTATGCCGTTGGTTCCCTCAATTCTATCAATGCTCTTGTTCAGTGTGTGAACTCCCTCAACAACATCACATGCCAAGGATGCCTCAATGATGCTCGGGATCTTCTCATCCAAAGTTGCCTTCCCAGAAAGGAAGGCCGTGCTTTGATGGCCGGCTGTTTCATGCGCTATGCAAATTATTCTTTCTTTTCTGATAGCCTCGCATCCGGTACTCCCAACTTCTTTTAACAATATATTATGTTTTAGATTTTTGTGGTTTATATTGAAATTATCAGTCTTTGTTTTATATATATACGTATATATAACAGGGTCTCCAGATAATCAAAGATGATCACAGGACAAAATAGTGCGTATATTGTTAGGAAGCATTGGAGGAGCAGGTTTGTTCGCGACGTTGTGTGTTGCTGTTATTTGTAGATACTGCCAGTGCTGCCAGAGGTTTACGAGCTTCATCCCGATCTTTGCTAAAGCAGGTGCTTTAAAATTCCATTCTTCTCAACAATGATTTAGAAAAAATGTCAGAATCTAATGGTCTGTGAAGAAGAACAAGGTACTAGAAGACTTTTGATTTATAAATATTTAGACTTTTGATCTACAAATATTTAAATTAAATAAAGATAAAGTTAATTTCTAAGAAAAACTTATCTAAAATTATTTTATAGATTAAAATTAAGTTATGTTTTTTAGCAGTCAAAAAAAGTCAAGACCCTCACCCATATATTATATAATATATATTAAAATAGGAAGTATAGAGAGATTTTCCACTTTGTGAGAATAGAGGATTCGATGTAACTTATGTGTTGGTGTCTCCACCCTAGTTCCCTCTTGTCATTGTGATGCCTATAATTCTGTTTTAGGTTCTTCCCACGTTTGCTGAAATGTTGGATTACATCAAATAAGTTGTTCCTATGGATGAAGTGTCCTAGGTTTTTTAGCGAATACCCCCATCTTATCACTTTCATTGGAAATTACATTGAGATCCTCATCAATAATGACTCTTATGACTCTTAGGTTGCTTAGGATGTTTTGAATATACTTCCTAAAGGGCCCTCTTACCCAGGTACCTAGTGGGGCCCTAAGTATTCAAAATAAAAAAAAATAAAAAAATGAAGAACTCCTTATCTTATAGAGATGAAAATTGTTGTAAAAAATGGTGATATTTATGTGAGTTACCAGAGCATACCACATGATACTCAATCCTTCTGAAGTTCCTATTAAGTTGACAAAAAATCTCTGCCACTTACTCCTTTTTTTGGAAAGATCTTCTGCTTCCCTAGTATTTAACCTAGTTGCTTGAAAAGGAATGAGATCAAGCTTCAAAACTATAATTAATGTTTAACCAAACAGTGAGGCCCCTAACATTCTAGGATAAGATCTTCATTACACCTTTGAAGGGAATTTCACTCCTCAATAATCATCTTCAATGTAGAATGAGATTACATCTTTATCTCTTTTGACATCTTTTGGACCCCAAATTTCTTTCCTTATTCTTTATTAGAGTGTGTTAAAATAATAAACTATATTTAATCACACCCACGCCAATATATTTGTTATGTAAAGTCATGTCATGTAAATTCATGTCTCATAAAAGAGAAACATCAAACCAGGCATGATACCTATTTAAGGATCTTTGCATCCATCTATTTGTGAGGAGACAATATCAATTCAATCTCTACAATTTTAGCAATTCGTATTGGAGTAGGAATATTATGGGAGACTTGACTATTGAGAGTGTTAGTTGATTGACTTTGTAGATGATTGAAGAGGAAGATAAGTGAAACAATCATGGAGTCAAATTATTTAGAATAAAAAATGATTAAGAATGCATATTGATTGAGCATCACATAAATAATAGAGTAAATAAAAGTTAAATACAAAACGTTGAACCTAGTTTAAAAATAAGACAATGAAAATAGATATCAAGATAGAGGTGAAACATGTTGAAACTTGAGGACCACATAATCAGTGAAAACCAAACTCCAATGTAAGAAATCATGCATATTTGAATCTTGGAACCAAGTTACTGAAATCAAAATCAAACGAGACCACATATTAAAATTGCATATATCCCATAATCAAAGATCTAGTAGAAATCATGGAAACACTAAAAGCCATTAGAATAGTTTGGCTAGGTAATGTTGAAGTAGACATAATTAAATATCATAGGTTTATATTGTTTTGTTAGAATTATTAAATTGTTGGTTTTTATATCAGTTGTAATATCCTTCACCAACTCAAATTTTGATTCACAATTGAATAAAAATACACATGATTTAGCTAGTGAAACTATATGCAAATGTCATGATAATTATTAATGTGCTTTAAAAGGAAGGTGGTGAAATCATAATTGGAAACATGAAAGAAACATGATCAAGGATTTGTTGCTTGGGGATGAGCACAACTGCCAAATTGCAGCCAATGATAAATTTTCACTAGTCTAGGAAAGAGATTGTGTGTGTCTTGCAGGGTGTGTAGTAGTTTTGTATAATCTACTATGCACAAGATTACATCTCAAAGATCAAATTATATTATGAAGAATTGCTCAGTCATATTTATTTTAGTGGGGTTTTAGCTAGTTTGAACATGGATTGAATGGCATAGATGATATGGTGTTTTCTTCTATAGAATATGTTAGTTGAACTGCATGATTTTAAATCATGAAGATATTTATTGATGCCAAGAGGAGGCAATAACAAATATTTCTACAATTCCCCTAATTTTTGCATCAATTTGGAGGGGAATCACGCTGAATCCAAGGTGGTTTTTGACAATCATGCCTTTGGCGATGCCCTTTACAAAAAAATCAATGAAGTTTTAGAGATGATTGATGTTAAAAAAAAATCCTCAAGTGGCTCTTGGGTCAATTGATTATGGCCAAAGAGAGAATCCAAATTCTAGAAAAAAAGGTGTTGTAGTAGAAGGTTTTGTGGCCAGCGGAGGTTGAGGATAGTGGCCATTGGGATATGATAGCCTCCTTGGCTAAGTTGTTTGAGGTTTAGGCTAGGTGGGATAAGGAGATGGAAGAGCTGAGAGCTATCATTGACATTATTATAAATGGAGATCAATGTTATTCACAAGCACTAGGAAAAAACCACGCAGTCCCTCCAGGTCATAATGGATTGCATTAAACCAATAGTGAAGAACACCACCCTCACCATTCATATCTTTCAACAAGAGCTAATGAAGAGCTATGGGTGGCTAAGGAAGGACATGATGATACTCAAAAATAGAAGAAAGGTAAGGTGGTGGACAACTCAGCTCTAGACACCACGGTGGATACTCAAGCTATTTAGAAATGCCCCTATCTTTTGAGGAGAAACTCCACTTCCTAGATCAGGAGTGTGTTGTACACTTTTTGCACACATGCCCCACCGAAGGCAAGGACCCCCTTTCTTCTTTTGCATATCCACTTCTTGGCTTTTTCAATTTTCAGTTTTGCTCTTATTGGAAGGTTATTTTGGGATTAAGTACAAACTTGCTTTGATGAAGGGAATATTTTAAGGAATCTTGAGGGTTTTAGAGAAGTGCACCTGTCATAGATTTTGGAAATGGGGATTTTGAAGTGAATTTTCAATATCATATGTGAATCTTTCTTACACCTATGGATAAAGAATGAAAAATTAGGCTAGGTTGCTTTTTGAAATTTTTGAAATTTCTTCTTGGTAAAAAATGTTATGGAGTTTGGGGAATTTCGTTCAAGTAAGGAATTTAGAAAAGTCCTTCCTGTCTAGATTTCCCTGAAGTTTTTGTCACTCATGAAAAATCCCTCCTGTGCAGATTTCCCCAAAGCTCCTGTCACTCACGAAAATCCCTCTGATTTCCTCGAAGCTCCTCTCACTCGCGAAAATCCATCTATCTGGATTTTCTTGAACTTCCTATCTCGAATTTCTTGAACTCTCAAATTTCTTAATAGGGTTAAATTTTTCAAAATTTATGACGAAGTTAAATTTTCCAATGGTTTATTTATGCTTAATTTTAATGTTTTATGGAATGGATTTTCACATGTGAGCTACTAATGATTATATTTGTTTTTTAGGATTAAATAAATCAAAAGGGGACTTGCATATGGATTCGTGCCAAGAGGGAAATCTAGAAAAGATTGTAATTGAATATAAGGTGTAGCCTCAATATTTAATGTTGATTTACATATGAATTAGTCACCATCTGTTCAAATGAACCCAGTTGCATATGGATATGTGCCCAGATCGTGCTGCTAGGAGGATTTCAAGCTGTTCTTTTACTTGCAAATCAAATATTTAATATGCACCCACATAAGAATCTGTGTCACAACCTGTCTACAACTGGAGGATATGTTTCAAGTATGAGAAGACATGTGATGCTATTTTTTATTCTCCAATCAGAATTTTTATCATGATCAAGGTGGCAAAATATTTTTTCTCATTGCTCCAAATTGTAACAAAATTATGTTGATTGGATGATAATGTACCAAGGATTTTCAAACTTTATGTAACTTCTTGATGCTTCCAGGGGATTGATTTGAGCCCTTGGATTGATTTAATCCTGGCCATTGAAATTGTAATGTAATATCTATAAAATCCATTTTCCTTCTCATTTGTAGGGGGTTAGATTATTAGAATTTGGGGATAGAAATCTGTAGGAGAGGAGAAAGAGCTGAAAATTATTATGTAAATTCTAGAGAATTAAAATGAAAATGGGTTGTTGATTTGTAAAACATTGTGTTGAGCTTTAACAATTCCATGGTTTCTTGTTCTTGATTCTCGATGCTAGATGTTAGTTTTCAGTTCTTCCATGATAATGGTGAAATGCGAATGATGTTTGGTCGATCTCTAGTCCATACTTTTAGCAATTTGATGATTGTAGGTTGTTGTGTAAAGTTAGTCTGGGCCTTGTCTTGTGCTAAGTTCAACTATGGATGCTTGTTCATGCTGCACTAGTAATTTGGGTATGTGGATGAATGTTCATAGTCTGAAAATATTTTGATTTCATTAGAAGATTGCACCATTTTTGTGTGGTCGTAGGGCTATCCTTGATTAAGAAGAGATTAGTTTTATTAGGTATTTGTCCATTTACAACATTTTCCATTGTTGTGATTGATCTTAGGAGTTAGTTTAGAATCTCTCCCAAACCCTTATCTCTTTTTCTCTTTCTTTGATATCTAGGTTAGTTTTAGGATTGAATCAGCATCACCACATTGCTCTATCTAATGATAAGTATACTTACAACATTGTTAATTTTTAAGGTCCCTCATGATTACCAACATTTTCACATTATCACTAAGTTGTTTGTTGCATTGTCAAGACCTGACATTAGAGACCTTGGGGTTATTTCTTGAGGCTTGTTGATAGAAATTTACTTGAGATATGATACTTGTATTATATCTGAGTTGTTGCAGTGCTAAAAACACCATCAACAGATTGGCACTAGAACAAGGGCATGAGAATAAAGCAACATCACTAGAAGTTGAATGAGCCTTCATGTTGAAAATCTGAGATATGATGGATCTCTAAATCTGAAAGTATAAATTCTAAGTCAAGATGGAAAATTAGTCTTATGTTTTTCATGATGGAAACAATCTTTGGATTGATATTCCTCAATTTCATGAGTCTCTGAATAAGAGATTGTATCTCTGGAACAGTAAGTGTTTGCATCACTATGCATTATTAGACAAGTGCATAATTCATAATACTTGTAGGCACAATGAGTTGGAATGTCTGGCCTTTTTGGGTAGAATCGAGATGGTTTTGCAAAGGGATATTTTCATGTGGAACATACCTGAATTGCTAGTCTCTACAGATTTATAGTTTATTGATGTTGTAGTTGAGGCATTCACAGATTTGGTTGAAGGTCAACTCAATGGTGGTAGGTGTTTACAATATTTCCTCTTATCTAAATGATGTAGAGTTCATAATACATCTCATTCAGAATTCAATTGTCGTTCATGTGTGGAAATTGTCTTTAAAGTTGGGAGATACCTGGAGTGGAAACAACAGTCAGTCAAGGAATGTACTACATAGAAGCTAACAAATTCTAGATCTGAAGAATGTGCAGCAAGTGTTGAGCCATCCACAAATGAAGTAGCATGCCAGAAGAAAGAATATGAAATATCCAAGCCAGCATAGGTAATTGATGAACATTTAAGCAAAGAGTTGCCTATAAAGATCAAGGATGTTGGTCCTACAAAGGCTATCCAAGTGTCTGAAATGGAAAATATAGTAGAAGATGAGCCCCAA
Source organism: Sequoia sempervirens (assembly GCA_007258455.2). Classification (NCBI taxonomy): domain Eukaryota; kingdom Viridiplantae; phylum Streptophyta; class Pinopsida; order Cupressales; family Cupressaceae; genus Sequoia; species Sequoia sempervirens. The sequence goes on from VDFB02270651.1 coordinate 69,446,998, forward strand.
GAGAAATAATTTATCATTCAAGCTTCCCCTATTCATGATGAAGCTCCAACATAGGCTAGATATGTAGAGTTTGTTGCCAGATTTATGAAGGATTAGTCAATCCTGGGGTACAGAGTCTGCATAAAGGAGTTGTTGCTACCAACTTGGTGCAAGATTCATGAGGAGGAACATTCAGAATTCACATGTTTTCAATGTTAGACATCAATTAAGGAGGTGGAAGAACAAGTTACAAGAGATGCACAAAAGGGTACATCCAATGAATCTTTGATCAAGGAATTTCAACAATTTGTTGAAAGATGCCTTGTAGGGGAGCCAATAGGCACTGAATATGAGAAATTCATAGTAGCAACCTTGGATGAGATTGAGTCTTTAATAAAGGAACTCCAACAAATTGTTGATGAATGTCTCATGGAGCAAGCTGAAGGAGCTGATTTTGTTGTTAAAGAAGATGATATTGATGATGGCTATGGTCAAGAATCTGAGATTGCACCGATAATGGATAATAGGGAGTTTTATTGTTTATCAAATTCTATTTTCCCTCTATCTATTGATGAATTGAACATGAAAATTTACAGATTTTATGTATTAAGGATGAGGTAGCTAATGTGGTTCATTCTGATGTGCAAGAAAATTTGAATGATGTTGAAAGTAGTAATGTTGCAGTCATGATTGATGAGAATGACCACACAGTTGCAAGTGAGAATGTGCTTGAATATCAACCTTTAGTGGCTTTAGATTAACAGGTACATGAGCAAGTTGATACACATAAGGGTGTTCTTGCAAATTCATCACTGATACCTAATGAAGATATCCAAATAGGTGAAAAGTTCCATGTTGATAATTCTAAATTTGTTCAATCTGAATTTCATCCTGCATGGTTTACTGATGAATTTAATTTTTTTGCATGTGTTAAGTGCGAGAGGGATGTTGCACCACCAGTTGAAACCTCCTAAATTAAGGGATATCGGCTCTTCACAATTGGAGGATGATAAACATAATATTCAACACAAACTACAAGCGTCACACCAGGTTGTTTCTTTCCTTGTTGTGAACTCTGAAGCTTATTATTTTGATTATGGAGGTTTAGGAAAGACAACTTGCATATGGATTGATCATGGTTCGAATGAGTTGCCTTAGTTACTGATTATTCTTGATTATGATATGGAGTGTGAATGTTATATTATTGAGATTTACCTTGTCGAGTATAAAGATGAGTTTGCATTCTTGAGAACTGTTACTATTTACTTTACTACTTTTCCATGCATTGATGAACCGTATGGGTGTGGGTCTCAGTTTTCATTGTTTGATCATGATTTGTTTTGAGTCTCTTTGTACATAGTCTGATTTGAATAAATGTAGTTTTCTCTGCTTTTCTTTTGCTTTCATTTTTCTGCTTTTGGTTAATTTAGGTTTTCTTTTGCTTTCGCTTTTTTCTTTGGTTAGTTTATTGTTCTTTGTTTCCTTTTGTTTTTGGTTTTGGTTAGTGTAGTTCTTCTTTGGTTAGTTTAGGTTTGGTTTCTTCTTTGGTTAGTTTAGGTTTGGTTTCACTTTGCTTCTATGGCTTGGGTTCTCCCTATTTTTCTTGTGTGGTTGTTATACTTGCACAACAATCATTTCATTTATCTGGGACTACTTTCATTATTTCTTTTACAAACTCTAATAATTTTTTGGAAGCAATGGTGAAAATCCTCTATTTGGTGTCACAAGTGCTAAACATATAAAGTGGATAAGTCATTGAATTGAGTTAGTTCTTGAATGTGCTCAAATCTTACATTTTACACATGATATCTTAATAATCTTGAGGTTGATGTGGGTTACTTGTAAGGTCTTGTTAAGTGAAAAATATTATATTTCTGCTTCAGCGCCACTATGATTCTCAGCCCTAAATGTGAGCTTCATTACTTACAAGTTGAAAACAAAAAGAAGTGAAAAGAAAAATCAGAAAGTAAAGAAAAGAAAATATTGAAAATCAAAAGAAATAATTCAATCTTTTAGGAGGATTTGAATATCTCTATTGGGGCTACAAATGTTTGGTTGGAAGTAGAGCTATGTTTGGGAGAATCACAGCGATAACCTCATTGGGGCTATGGACGCCTGACTGGTAGCAAAGCTTTATCCAGGTTGCTTTTGCAATTAGAATCTTTCACGTAGCTTAACCTGACTGAACTTGATTTCACAGTAGCTGAGGGAGGGAAATTAATACATTCACACACACTTGGATTTCCAACATAGGAAGGGCTTGCTTATTCATTAGTTTTGAGACTATAGTTTATTGGTTGACCTGATGTGAGGATCAAAACTAGAGATTTTGGGTTCTTTATTCCAATTTTTCATCAAAATGCTTTGGAGCATTTCCGTAACAGAGTTTCCATTTGTTGTACACTTTTTGCACACACTCCCCACTGACGGCAGGGACCCCATTTTTTCTTTTGCATCTCCACTTCTTCACTTTGTCAATTTTTAGTTTTTCTCTTCTTGGGAGGTTATTTTGGGATTAAGTCCAAACTTTTTTTGATGAAGGAAATAGTTTAAGGCATCTTGAGGGTTTCAGAGAAGTGCACCTATCATGGATTTTGGAAATGGGGATTTTGAAGTGATTTTTCAATATCATATGTGAATCTTTCTTGCACCTATGGATATAGAATAAAAAATTAGGCTAGGTTGCTTTTTGGACTTTTGAAAATTTCTTCTTGGTCAAAAAGTTATGGAGTTTGGGGGATTTTGATCAAGTAAGGAATTCAAAAAAATCCCTCCTATCCAGATTGCCCCAAATTTCCTATCACTCGCTAAAATCCCTCCTGTTTGAATTTCCCTGAAGCTCCTGTCACTCGCGAAAATCCCTCCTGTCCAGATTTCCTTGAAGATCCTATCACTTGCAAAAATTCCTCCTATCCAGATTTCCTTGAAGCTCATGCCACTCACAAATATCCCTCCTATCCAGATTTCCCTGAAGCTCTTGTCACTCATGAAAATCCCTCCTTTTTGGATTTTCTCAAACTTCCTATCGTGAATTTCCTGAACTCCCAAATTTCTTAATAGGGTTAAATTTTTGAAATTTTATTACTAAGTTAAATTTTCCAATGGTTTATATATGCTTAATTTTAGTGTTTTATGGATTGGATTTTCACATGTGAGCTACTAATGATTATATTTGTTTTTCAGAATTAAATAAATCAAAAGGGGACTTGCATATGGATTCGTGCCAAGAGGAAAATCTAGAAAAGATTGTAATTGAATATAAGGTGTAGCCTCAAGATTTAATGTTGATTTACATATGAATCAGTTCCCAACTATTCAAATGAACCCAATTACATATGTATATGTGCCCAGATCGTGCTATCAGGAGGATTTCAAGTTGAAAGATTTTACTTGCAAATCAAATATTTATATTGCACCCACATAAGAATCTATGCCACAACCTTTCTATAGCTGGAGGATATGTTTCAAGCATGAGAAGTCATGTGATGTTGTTTTTTACTCTCCAATCAAAATTTTTATCATGATCAAGGTGGTAGAATATTGTTAAATCTCATTGCTCCAAATTGTAACAGAGTTATGTTGACTAGATGATGATGTACCAAGGATTGTCAAACATTATGTAACTTCTTGATGCTTCCAAGGGATTGATCTGATCCCTTGGATCAATTTAATCCTAGCCATTGAAATTGTAATGTTAATGTAATATCTATAAAAGGATTTTTCCTTCTCATTTGTAAGGGGTTAGATTATTAGAATTTGGGGTTAGAAATTTGTAGGAGTTAGTTGTAGGAGAGGAGAAGGAGATGAAATTTTTGATGTAAATTCTGGAGAAGTTAATGCAAATGGGTTGTTGATTTGGCAAACATTGTGTTGAGTTTTGATAGTTCCATGGTTTCTTGTTCTTGATTCTCAATGCTAGATGTTATTTTTTAGTTCTTTCATGATAATGGTGAAATGTGAATGATGTTTTATCGATCTCAAGTCCATACTTTTAGCAATTTGTTGATTGTACGTTGTTGTGTAAAGTTATTATGGGCCTTGTCTTATGCTAAGTTCAACTATGGATGCTTGTTCATGCTACGCCAGTAATATGGTATATGGATTAATGTTCATATTTTGAAAATCTTTCAATTTCCTTAGAAGATTGCATCGTTTCTATGTGGTTGTAGGGTTATCCTTGATTAAGCAGAGATTGGCTTTATTGGGGATTTGTCCATTTGCAACATTTTCCATTGTTGTGATTGATCTTAGGAGTTAGTTTAGAATCTCTCCCAAACCCTTATCTCTTTTTCTCTTTCTTTGATATTTGGGTTAGTTTTAGGATTGAATCAGCATCACCACATTGCTCTATTTTATGCTAACTATACTTCCATCATTGTTAATTTGTAAGGTCCCTTGTGATTACTAGCATTTTCACATTATCACTGAGTTGTTTGTGGCATTGTCAAGACCTGACATTAGCGACCTTGGGGTTATTTCTTGAGGCTTGCTGATAGAAATTTACCAAGGTTCAAGAGAGATATGATATTTGTATTCTATCTAAGTTGTTGTAGTGCTAAAAACCCCATCAAAAAAGTGGAAGGCAATTAGTGGTCTCAAGTTGTTGGGAGACCTGTAGGTGTTTTGTGGTTCTGTGTTGGTCATTGGTCTATATTCTTTCTTTGTTTCTTTTTGCTAGTTGTATTGTTTATGTTTATGTTTTTTCTTTAGTTTGATGGGTGTTTCACTTCTTGTGAGCCCCTTGTTTTCCTTAAGGGCTACTGGCCCTTCCAGTCTTAATCTAATAAAAAAAACATTTCTACAATTATTTCAATAGTAAGAGTTACATATATAATCATTTTTGTAACATTTTAAATGATTATTTACTTGAAATTCAAGTTGCAAATTATATTTGTGTTACAAAGATTTATTATGATGAAAATCTTGTTGAAGTAAATTTAAGAAGATTAAAGATATTAATGTATTTTGATATTAAAAATTGTAAATTGATAGGAACATTTGATCTTATGAATATTATCCTATTAAGGATTATTTATTTTCCAGACCTTGAGGAGATAAGGCTTGTCCATCAAAGTTATCTTGAAAAGATAAAGAATGAAGATTATAAAAATTTGAAATTATGTATGTTCAAAATATCTAATCTTTCAAAGCTTTTAGAACTAGATATTTATGATTGTGAGATGCTAGAGTTTAGTCACTTGTGTCTTAGTGGTATGAAGTGTCTTGAGAGGATGAAAATTGATAGACATGTAAAGGTAAAATAAGTAGAATTGACTACAAAGATCATTACTAAATTTTAAAAATTATAGAATTGATTAGAGATATTGTTGTTGAATCTAAATAGTTGAGTGTAGAGATTGTTATTGAATAGTTGTAGTGTTGATTGCACAGATCATTGTCCGACTTAAAATAATAAGTGTTGATTGTAGAGATCATTGTTGAATCTTAAAAGTTAATCACAAAGATTGTTGATGAATCTAAAAAGGTTGCAACATTGATCATAAAGATCATTGTTGAACTTATAATGTTGTAGCGTTTCAATCACGAAGATCATTAGAACCTACAAATTTGTAGCATTGATCATAAATGTCATTGTTAAACCTAAAAGGTTGTAGTGTTGATCGCAAAGACCATTATTGATTAGTTGTAGCATTGATTGCAAAGATCATTGTTGAATCTATAAATTTGTAGCATTTATTGGATAGATTATGGCTAAATATGTGAAGGTTTTGATCACAAAGATCATTGCAAATGACTTCACCTCCTTTATTGATATAACTATGCAATACATCTTATGATGGATAATTATGGACAAAGGTAATCAATGCTATTAAAAAACAATAAGTTTGTATACCTTTTTGAAGCCACTAATGTTAAAAACATTCTTCAAATTTGTACATGGGTAGCTAATTAACCTTTTTATAGGTGGCCCCCATCATCTAATTAAGTTGTGTGATCAAATAAAGTTTATGGGGGGTGTTAAATTATAAACTATATTTGATCGCACCCAACCCAACATACTTTTTATGTAAATTTATGTCATGTAAAGTCATGTCTCATGAAAGAGAAACATCTCTCCAAGAATGATACCTATTTAAGGATCTTCAAATCCATTTATTGTGAGGATGCAATATCAATTCAAGCTCTACAATTTTAATAGTACAAGCCTTTTTTTTTTAAAGACTCCACTAGAGAGAGGGAGCACATTTATTGCGGAAATAAAAGCATCATCATCCTTCAAAAAGTAAAAAAAATCATAGTTTTGAGAGATGGCAACTTTGTCAAATGCTCCAATTAATCTACAACTTGGATGGAATCATCTTCCAATAATTTTTCCATGTGTTAGGTAGGTTTTTTTGGTACCAATTTTTAAGATCAAATTTATTTTTATAAAAGAGCCTCAAGGTATGAGGGCAGAGAGGGACAATTTTGTAAATCATCCATAGGTGCCTTTTTTTAGGAGGTTGAACCGCATCCTTAGAGTTCAGAGGCAAAGGGTAGGTATATTTTCACACCCACTTCCAAGATGAATTATTCTTCACTTTGAAATATTTCTTTGTCTAATGAATTTTAAACTTATAATTATGGTTAAATATTGAGATTTTCTCTAATTCCATTGATTGTTTGTAGACATATTTACAACCTTCAAGGAGAATGTACTTTCGTACTAATTTTTAATGCTCTTTTGAATGGATATATACATGTAAAAATGGGATTGAAAGATATAAATTAAATAACTAATATTATATTGAAGTACTATTTAAAAAAAAATAGATCCAAAAAATAATTATCATACATAGCTACACATAGCATCAGTGAAAAAAGACTATATTATTTTGAATAATTCAATTGGTCGTTTAGTAATTAAAATAGTGAATAAAGAAAAAACATTATTAAGAATCAAAATATCATGAAAGATAATGCATCTATGATCAAATTAAACATATAAAATAATAGTTTTGAGGAAATTATTCTTATGTAAACAAGGTGCATGGATAAAGTGGACTAAAAATAGCATGCAAACTAAAATTTCATGAATATCAAATTAAAATCTTCATCCTCTATTGAACATGTTGTTGAGCATGCATTCCTTCAAATCTCCCCCTAAATGATCAATGGAGATGAGTCATAAGTTATGTCTCAAAGAAAAAACTAACTATGGGAAGAGCTTTGGTGAAGATAACAAATTTTTTAGATGAAGGAAAAAACTATAATTCCACTTTCCCATCTTGAACCAAATCTTGACTAAAGTGATGTCAAATATCTATGTGTTTTGATCTAACATGGAACATAAAATGTTTTGTCATTGTAATGGTGCTAATATTACAATAATAAATAGCAATTAGATGTTATTACAACAAACACAGATTTTCCAAGATCCTTCTAATCTAAATGGCTTGACAACTTGCTTCAACAACTATAATTTATTCTTCTTTGGAAAACAAAGAGCCACAGTTACTTACTTTTTACTACACCAAGATACAACTCTAGAACCAAGTGAGAAAACATAACTAGATGTTGATTTTCTATCATCCACTAAACTAGCCCAATCATAACCTATGTAACCAACTAGTTCATATTTTTTTAATGAAATAATAATTGAATGGAAAATTTTTATGTGTGATTCACATACCTCAATATTATTTTGGTATCATGCCAACGAGACTCATGTTGATCTTGAATGAACCAACATATGAGGCTCACAACATTCATAATATTGGGTTTAGTTTCAGTGATGCACATGAGGCTCCCAACCAAACCTCTATACAAAGGATTATCTACTTTGGAACTTGCATATTCCTTGGTTAATTTATCACCAAGTGCTACAACAATGGTAATTTTTATGCATGTCATCATTCTAAACCTTTTTAATAAATCAGCTACATGCTTGGTTTGAGAAATAAGTATACCTTCTAATTGTTATTGAACATTCACACCAAGAAAATAATGCATGAGTCTAAAATTTAACATTTCAAATTCCTATTCCATTTTTGCTTAATTTTTTTATTCTAGGATTTTTGTTGTTACCTATATAAATAAGATCACCAACAAAAAGGGAAACAATGAGAAGATTATTACCAATATGTTGGACATGCAATATTAACTCTGAGTGGCTTCTACTTAATTCCTTCAAGAAATAACTATCAATCCTTGCATACTAGGCATGCAGAGCTTGCTTCAACCCATAAAGAGCTTTTTTGAACTTGTAAACAAACTATTCTTTGTCTTGAATTTTATAGCCCATGGGTTGGTCTGTATAGACTTCCTCATGTATATGACCATTAAGGAAGATTATTTTACATCTATTTGTTATATTGGCCACTTTTATTGTCAAATAATAGCTAATATAATCTTGATTGTATCAAATTTGGCAACTAGAGAAAATGCTTTTAAATAATCTAGTCCAAGTGTTTATGTAATTCTATTGACAACTAATATTTCTTTGTGTTGTTTCACAAAACTATTAGCAAGATATTTTACCGAATAAATCCATTTGATACTAATCACTTGTTTTTGCTTCAAAAGTTGTACTAAGTCCCATGTGTTAGTTTTATCAATTGCTTCCATCTCTTCATTCAAAGCATTATTTCATACCTTTTCTTTCAATACTTCATATATAGAGGTTTAAACTTGAATTATTATAAGCAACTTAAAATTAAAAATGGATTTATATTATTGCTCTTTTGATAAATTTTATTTAAAATTCTTACCTTTCCTAAGGATCTTGCCACTGGTAGACTCCTATACTAGTCCATAGCATCCTCAGTTAATGACTACATAAATAGTTTCATCATGACATCTCCATGTTCTACTTCAAAATCATCCATCATATTGTTGAATGATCTTAAATGCTCTTCTCCACTAATTGCATTGTTGCTAGAAAACCTTACCAATACATTCCTTATATATTTTGGGAGAGGGTTAGGGTAACCAGGTATCCCAAGGAAGCACAACTATCTATACCTATCCAATTGCATGGGTATGCTTCTAAATGGATCTCTTCCACTGCCATGACTAGAATGGGAAGAAAGGGAACCACCACCACCATGTCCTCCACCACCACCTTGATTTCCTCCACCTTGAATTCTTCCACCACCTTGACCTCCTCCACCAACACCATCAATATTCTAATTTATAGAGGAAGTGTTCTTTCCTCCACCTCCTCCTCCAAAACCTCCACCTCCACCTCCCTGACCACCACCTCCACTCCCACCAAGAATGTTTCCACCATATTGAGTTTTTAGTTGTTGGGATATAGGAATGGAATGACTAGAAGTAGTAGTGTTCATACCAGAAGTTTGTGCTAAGGAATGGGGTGTACTATGAGAGGTAGAATCTTTGGGATAAGGGATTGATGATTTCACTAAAGAAATTTTCCTTTCCATATTTACATTTGTAGCCATGATCTGCATTTTATCCAACTCCTTTTGCAATTGTTTATTTGCTAACTACAATGACAAGATTGTAGGGTCAAATTTTGTATTTGTAGGAATAGAAATGGATGCAGTATTTGTCTTTCTAGCAGTAGTTATGGTTTTAGGTTGACCTATAGGTTTTTCCCCAAGGTCTATATTCTTGGCTTTCTAAGTATAGGAAAAAGGATTTGAAACTTTAGTAGTCACTATAGAACTTGTATAAATACTAGTGGATATGGTGCCAGTAGGGATATTCACCTTGAGATGATCCATATTTGGGGTCATAATAGGTTGGTAAGTGGTAGCAAGCTGAGTAGGTTCCTCAACGACCACTTCTCTCAATTTCTCCACTCTTCTCCTTAATTCATCCCTTTCATACATGGTAGCTAATATCTCTTCTTCCCTTTCTTTTTGTTTTTTTTCTTCAACTCACTAAGCATTAAAGCTTCCTCTCTAAGGGATGTCATATCTTTGATTATGTCCTCTTGATCTTCGAGAGTAACTTATGATTCAGTGTGTTCAAGAGTATAACTTGTCAAATTCAATCCCTCCCCCCGTGTGGAAGCTTCAAGGGTTTTATTTCTAGATTTTCCTCTTGAGTTAAAATCCTTATGGATGGTTGAAGCCCCAAGACTCCCTCCTTTAGCAACCAATTTCTTATCCCAAAAGTTATAGGGCTCAGATTCTTGTGAGGTCTTTGGATTAAAACCTGGCTTACTAAGAGTAGTAAGTTGAATTGTGGTATTGGCTTCTTTTATAATGGGAGATTTCTCATTATCAAGAGGCATACCATATTTATACACTTCATTTTGATCAAATTCATTTGAATTAGAAGATCCAATTATAGGAGGATTGGTGTACTTACTTGTATGTACACTCTTTTCCTTCCATGATGGATTTGTTTTGCGAGGTAGATCTTTTGCTAGCTTTTGCTCAAGATTCTTCTTCATGTGGCTTCTGGCACCTTTCATTTCTACAAATGCTTCTCACAATTCTCTCTCTTTTTCTCTTTTCTAAAATTAAAATGTACTAGCACAAGAGACTTACAGAGTCACCCCCCACTTTATGGGAATTGAAATTCTTATGGTAAATTCTTGAGAGAAATTGTAAAGATTGAGAAAATTTATACACAACCTAATGGGAGACTACAAAGGCACTTGGATCCTGGAATTACTGATGGAAGACTTCTAGCATATGATGAAAATTTGATAAAATTATTCTACATTTAGCAAAGAACAATACAAATAAATGACTTTGACTATATCTGGAATGCCCCGCCACGTAACCTTAAAGAATGTTGAAAACACAATGGACGTGTAGTAATTTTATTTTTAAAATGAAATATTAACATGTGATATAAACAACACTAGTGCATACAATATCTAAGATACACACGACAAGGTATTACATTTGAATTCCACTTTACCAAGGTTATTTAACCATAACATATAAATTAAACTCATAAATTTAAGATCATACATTCAATAACATTAAAAAACATCACATAAGATATAAGGTACAATAATGATTCATTCATACATTGCATTCAATATAAAAATTGCAATACTCATTTCCAAATGAGGTAGTTCATACAAGAGTGTTACAATTATAAGTTACAGGAATTCTCCTCGAATACAATTGAGGAGTGATATATAAACAAGGTATCCAACTGATACAAATGAGATATAAGAGAAAGTACATATCCACTGGTACTCATGAGCTCTCCAATCTGGAAGTACTCACCATCATGAACAAGAACTGGGGACCCAATAGTGTAAGGTGCACATTCCACCCAACTCAGTGGTACCTGTAGGCCCACCCCTAGTGCTAGAGATAGTAAAAAGGTTTCCTGGGTATAACCTACTACCTCTAGACACAAGAAAACTCAAGAGTAAACAATATGAGTACAAGACACAACACAATGGTTATATTGCTTCTAGAATAAGAGAATCAAGTATATCCATTGTACAATACTACTGACTATTGTCATAGGAAGAGTGTCACATATAATTTGCTATGGATTACCCTGGCGTAACCTTCCTAGGCTACCAGACCCCCATCCTGGGTTACCCTAGCTGCCTCTACTAGCCGCTAGACCCCCATAAAAACTATGCTTCTCATCTCACCTCAAGCCTAAACAGGTGCATGAACCATGAGAGTGAGTCATTCATTATCTTTATTAATGTGAGAGTTCCCCATTAATTCTTTTAAGTTATCACTTGATTTTAAAAACCTAAGTGAGTTACCCTAGTGCCCCTTTGTGTGCCAGACCCCCACTAAGAGCCACTCTCCTACTGACAACACTAGGATCTAATCCACATACCATGGGTTGAGAAAGTGCACAAATCTGATAACAAATATCAACCTTAAAGCTAAAGGTCACACATCCCGTTCATAGTAACTGGGTGTTCAATTTGGACTACGTCCATGTGCACTACCCAAGGCAAATCAAAAGTTGAACCATCACATATAACAATTCCCTCGTAAAGTGAATATATCTAGAAGACTTACTAACTCAGTTAACCCAAATTGCCCAACTGATGTAACAAAATAAATCACAACTTAAAAAGCATTTCAAGCAAATAAATATACTATCGTTAGGCTTTCCTAAATCTAATTAATTCAATAACACATCACTTGCAATTATTCAAAGTAAACATAATTCTATTTGCAAACAATAAGGAATTCTAAAACTAATTGTTTAACTCCAATTTTCCCCAAAAAGTAAATAGAGGAAATTGCAATACAACAAACAATTTAAGTAGGAAATAAGGCTACCATTAATATTTTCTAAATCCATATTTCCTTTCAATAAAACAATAATATATTGCTCAAATAAATCTAGCTTAAAGCAATATCATTTATAGATAATAACAAAATTAAATCTAATCATTTAAATCAATTTCCCTATTACATTTATTTTAATATCAATTTTCTCTTTTGATTTATATCATTTAAAAATGAACTATTTCATGCATTCGCATGCATCTATCTAAATAAAAAATACATTTAAATATTTATATATATTAAATATATATATAATATTTAAATATCTTAAACCAATTACCATTTTCCAAATTATAAATTAAATATACATACATATATATATATATTATCTAATAAAATTCACATTTAAAAATATCAAATCGCAATATTGGAGAGGTGAACGAAATAGAAACAAAGTGCAGGTTTGAAGCCATTTAATGGCTGGGTGGACAAATTGTCAAACAACCAATACTTTGGTTGTGGTTTTGGCTGCCCACGCAGCCTAACCTCGTGTGGGATGAGCTATTGTTCAAGGTAGCGTTGGGTTCTACCTCCACAACCAGCGCCTCCCTATGGGGGGTGGTTGTGGGGGTGGCTTCCTTGTCCCCTACCTCAAAAACATAATTTAAAAAATAAAAAATAAAAAAAAATCTCTATGTTTAATAAAAACGTATATGGACTTTCACACCATACAGACCTTCATAGTCACAGGAAAAATTCACCAAAAGCTCCAAATAAAATAAAATATATTTATATATAAATATGTATATATATCTATTTAACAATTATTCTAGATGGGAAAATAATTTTCACAAAATAAAAGTTCTTTACATAAAGAAATTTATAAATTTACCAGAGGATTTCAATTCAATACTACAAAGATTTTTTTTTAAATCCTCTTTTGTTTTCTTTAGAATTTCTCTATTGTTTAAAACCAAATTCCTAAAGAAGCTTTCAACAATTTTCTAAATCTTATAATGTTTCCTTCTAGGTTTTCCATTGTTTAAAATTTCAATTTCACAGAGGCTCTTTGATTTCACTATAATTTTTTTCCTACAGAAGCACTAAATAATCATGAAAAATATTTATATACATAAGCCTTACAAATTTTCAAAACAATTAAAAGCTTCTACTAAATTTACAATCTCTTTTGTATAGACAATCCCTCAACTTTTACAAAATTAACAAAACTTCTATAGAGTAGAATTTGTATAGGCAATCTTTTCAAATCAACAAAATATTTAAATAAACAATAAATGAACCTATTTTCTTGAAGCTTGAAGAAATGAAGGTTGGAGCAGAGCCTTCAGAATTTAATTTCCAAAGTCTTTTCCAAAATCACCACTTCTAGAAAAATGCAAAAATAAAGAGCCCAAAATATTCCTGAGAGCCTCTTTTTTCACAAAACAATTTTTCAGCCAATATCCCTCTTTCCATTCCCGTGAAGTAACTTCTTACTTCCCACAATTATGGAAAATGTTCTCTCTGAGAATAATTTCTCAACAAGAATTTTTCAATAAATTTTATTCACACACATGGCTATTCTTAAATATCTTTTAACCAACTTTTAGATATTTTCCTTTTTGATATTTACAAAGAATTTATGCTAATATAATAATTTAAAATTTAAAAATTAATATCTACTTTATGCAATTTAAAATTCAAATTCACATAATAGCATCTAAAATAAATTTAATCTAATAAATCTAATTACATTATAAAATAAATTTAATCAATTAATTTATTTACTTAATAAAATAAATTTAATCACAAAGATTAAATTACTTTACCAAATAAATAAAATAAAATAAAATAAAAAGCTTCCAACAATATTATTTAAAATTAGTTAAATAAGCACTAAGATTATTAAAAACATTAATTTAGCATTAATTTTTATAAATTAAACCTTGCATAATTAAATAATAATTAACAAGGAAAACATAGACATGACAACCAAACATACCGACATAAACTGATGACACACTGTGACTAGGTTTGTGGCTAGACTAGGAAAACCTCGTTACTATCTTCCAATCAACAATACCATTGGAAAATGGACATGTTCAGACCTGTGAAACCAAGTGGAGTCGATGTCATGTACCTACAATCCTACAATCAAACAAATGTCATACATGTACATATATAAAGCATGAATCAAACACACCGTGAAGAGAAAATTGCAGAATCACAAGGCGCTCGCAAGCAAGTGATGCAATCCCGTTCCCTTCACCAATATAGTCATATCAAGACTGACAAAATTAAAACACCAATTAATCAACAGAAGAGCATACATCAACACCAACTCAAATAAACAACTATGCTAATAAAAAAGCATAACATAAATCAAACTATAACACCATCATTACTCCAATGTCAGCGATAATAAAACAATAACATAGTATCAAGGTCTATCAAGGTAGATGTACTGTCAAAAAGCATAAGAAAATCAGAACAAATAGCAACAACTAGAGGGGCACTACAATATCAGATCTGCAATGAGAGGTGCATAGCCAAGTATTGTCCTGAATAGAGTCATCAATCTATTGGTGTTTTAAATAAACCAAGCTGATCACATAATTACTTATCAAATTGCCAAATTCAATGGTCAGTAATTAGTAGGGATTGGCCAACTTGACAAGTGAAAGTATTTAAGACTTTCCCTCTACACTTTGGGCTCTACAAGACCCAAAGAGGGTGATCCCTAAAAAAATTTCCAAGCTCTCTTGTGCCATTTACTTTTGAACATTGTAATAAAATATATATTCTCCAAATTGTTATTAAATAGATGAAAATCTAAAAGACCCGGTGGATCTTATAGTATTTACCAATCTATAACATGAGAATATGGTGAAACCTAACTCCTAGCATACATTCAAATTGAAAGTAAAGATTTAAATTATTTTCTATGTTATTGCTATGAGCAACCAAATAATTACAACATCAACACAACTTATGGACTAGTGCCTTATCTCATGGAATGAATTCTTAAATCATTCAATTAAAATCATACAACCTCATTTGACCTATCACAACAGAGCTATTAAATGATGCCTTACACCACCTGACCCATAATTCCAAGGAAATATTAATTAGTTATCCATGCATACACTCACATAAATCTTCATTCATGTTAAATAAAATTAACTTGTTATTTGAACAAGAGCAACAACAATGAAGATGAATAGAAAGATATTTGATACATTATATTCATAATTCATATGAGGTATACAATTGGAGAACAAAGGCTTAGGAAATATTTCATTTGCATTCAGATGTAACAGTACTAGTATACAATGCTTAATAATCAAAAGACCCAAACTCTAAAACCTAGATAAAATGTATGTGTTCTCTATTACAATATGCTTCTAAAATCATTCAACAACCACCTCTTGTCAATGGATTTGAATTCCCTTTTATAAAAAAAATGGAGAAAAACAAGCTTTAGGCCAATTGACACTTGTCACATTTACATTTGATAATTACAACTCATTCCAAAAGACTATTATATTTGTAAAACTTGGGGGAAAATATCCATATGAGACAAAAGTTATTTCCCATTCATTTGTGAAGATACTTCCCACCTTTCAAAAGGGACTTTAGTTGGTGAAGATATTATTTCCATGAGAAACAACACCTTTTTCCACGTGCACCAAAATTGTAGGATGAAAAGAATGAAAACAAGAAAAATGAAAAGAGCAAAGCACCTCCATATCAGCATTCTTGCATCATCAAATTTGAATTGAGGAAGAAACAATATTCAAACATTGATATAACAAAGGCTTAATCTATACACTTTTCAAGCCATATATTGTATTCCTCCTCAGTAGGAAATTTAACATCCAACAACCTCTATATCCATCCTTATTGAAAATATTTTATCTGTTGAGTGCATTAAGATCAATATTTACTGTCACCTTGTATCAAAAGCAACTCATCAATCAATAATATCAATAGATTTCTTCTTCCAAAGTCCAAATTCATCATCTGATGGCCACACATATGCAATAAATTTATGCATCTATTTCCTATAAGGTCCACACTTGACTATTTGAATTTCTTCTTTGTTAAAACCCTTGAAGAAAACATCTGTGAAAGACAACTTATCTATAATGTCTTTCAACATGTCAACATCTACTCTTTCACAAATTAGTGTAGCCAGGGTGGCAACTGAACTATTTATTTGATCTTTCCATTGTTAAAGGGGCTTAACTCCACCAACATCATTTAGAATGTCAGGTATCAAACAAAAATAATTTTCATCAAAATTTTGTGCAAGCTCCCTTATCTTCTTCTCCATGGGATCCATCAGCATGTGACACTCTATAATCCCTTTCACAATTTTTTCGGTTGGGGAAATGTGTGGTGGTTTATTGGAATCATGGGTTGATCCAATAACCATTCTCTTTAATTTTTCCAACCTAGGGGTCCATTTATTCATTAATGGAATATCAAGTTCCCTATCCCTATCAAATATCTTTATTGCATTAAACATGGCTAAATAAGTTGAATAAAAACTAAGATTCTTCCTCTCAATGTTTTTATTTAGGTGCTCAAACACCACAATTACGATCTTCATGTTATTCATATATACAGTCATATCCACATGCTCAAGGAATTCATCATAAACCTAGAGTTGTTCAATCAATTTCGTTCTACTAGCTTTCTTCCTTTTCTGAGGTGCAGTTGATGTGCTTGGATTTAGATATGCAATGGGAACATCATTAGGATCATATACAATTAATTATGTGGAAGTGGAAGGAGAAGGTGGAGAATAAGTAGGAGGTGGTTGGACTAGAGAAGTTGGTGGGGATGGAATTTTCACTTGATCTCTTGATTCTCTTGATTGCAATGCTTGCAATTGCTCCTTCAGAAAGTGCATTCTCAAGCTAAACTACAATTGTTTTCTTGTCCTTGTTATAGTTTTCCACCAAGCCATTATATTATTTATTCTTGGCCTCATACTTCTCCTAAATGGACTCTAAAATTGCTTTAGTAAATTGTGCAACATTTAAAACCAATGTGGTTGCCTCTACAACTGAAGTGTTTGATACTCTTTTTATTATCAATCCACCCCTAAGGTCGGATGCAGGCTCTGCAACTGTTGGCTTCCTTGTGTTGGGGGTCAATTCCCAAATTGCTAAATTTTCCCATTGGGGGTTAAAATCTTATCCTTGCAAGGCAGTTGTTTCCTCTTCCTCTATAGCAAAATTTTTCCTATCATGCCTCTTGACAATGTCACAAGAAATAGCAGAAGCCAAGTCCCATTTTGACAACAAAAGTGAAACAAAGAAAATAGGTGGGGTGAGGTATTCCACCTTTTAGGAGATGGAACACACCAAGGGATAAAGACCTATTTCCTTCAGTTCATTAAAGGAAACCAAGATCCCTCAACCAACTGACTTGATTGAGGAATGGGCTAGGGTTAGGATGGTTTCCTTGGGAGTGATTAAATGAAAGAGGGCGTTCATCACTAAGCAAGGTCTTAGAAATAACGAAATGCAAATGATATGCAAATGTAACTAAATGACCTAGGAAATGAAACTCGAAATCAAAATAATAAACTAAGAATCAATAGAGGTGCACTTGAAAAACTGAAGATGCTTGAAACAAGGTCTGAAATCCCAAAATTATAACTTTTGATGGACACTGGGACTCATATGCCAGGTTGGGAGATTTAGTCCCATATTAGGGTTTTGGGTTGAATTTGGAATCTACAACTGCTAAATCAGGATCTACAAAAAATGTCTAAAACGTGGTCTATTGGGAATCCTATTTCTAAGGTGGTGATTTAATCCCAGTATCATGGTTTTTCTGAAACTATGGTATCCTCTAGTGATCATTTGTAGCTTCTTTCCTCTCTGATCTTTGAGTCTGAAACTACAAATTCTAACATGTAGGTGACTTTTCATGAAGATGACAACTTTGAAAACTTTATTCAATCTTGCAATTTAGTCTTCAAAGGATCTTCAAGCTCAAAACACCTAGATCTACAATCACACATGTAGAGGAGAGAAAAAATGTTGGTTTGTTAGTGGATAGGGGTTTTCCTTGGTCAAACCCTATTTTGGTAATCAAACCTTGAAATGAAATCAAATAGAATGAAGTAATGATGAATGAAAAAATAAGATATGTTGCAACTCACCAAAACCTTGTAACAAAGGCTACAAACTTGTGTGAAATGGCTAGCATGAATGTAGATCTTGACTCTTGATTGAATGCAATGAATCTTGACTTGAATGCTTGCTTGAATCATGAAACCCTACATCACAAATGTTAGCTCAAAAACACACATGATGCATGATGAATTTGACATGATGCTTGATTCTTGAATGTAGCTCCAAAATTCTTGATAATCATCTCTTGAAAGATTGTGAATGCTCTTGCTCTTGATCACAAAATTTTCTATAAGAATGCTTTCATCAACTTGCTAGGAGAAAATATGTGAAACAACCTTCTATTTATAGTTTTTTATGCTAAATTTCCCAAAATTACAACACTACAAGCCAACATCAGATCTAGGAGAATAAAATCCCACCAAGAGTTGAATTCAAAATAGGTCCAAGCTAAAGTGGGACTCATAGGCCAGTTGGGTGTATGAGTCCTAATAGCCTAGGCTTGGGACACAAATTTCAAGAAATTTTAAATTCTATGCCAAATTCAGGTTCAAGCCCCAAAACATAGGTGGGACCCATATGCCTAAGGTTGCGTATGAGTCCCAAATCACTAAATCTAGGACATACAACCCAAAAGAATTAAATTATGATTGGTCAACAGTTAAGTGTTGGGACAATGCTCAAAGAAATGCATTAAATAAGGCATAAAGAAGCCCAATTTTAGTAGGGAGGGCCCAAACAAGTGTGAAAATGTAAAGGGATACATTTTTCTACACTACAAAAAGTACATTGTATATGCATAAAATTGGTCATGTCTAATTAATCCTGGCATTTAATTAAATATTTATTATTTAATTAATTTCTCTAAAGTCCTCTACATATGATTAAATTTAATTAATTTAATTATATTGTTCATTCACTTTATTCTTCCACCTTAATTAAATAAATTCACTTTATTTAATTATTTCACATTCATATGTCAACTTAATTAATTAAATAAATACCCTTTATTTATCTTAATTAATTATCACCTTTTGAATTTAATTAAGTCTTTTGATTTAATTAAATTTTCTTTCTTCTATTCAAATCTTTCTTCTAATTAATTAAATATTTTATTTAATTAATTTCATCTACATGTCATTTCCTAAATTTAATTAAATATCTTTATTTAATTAATATCCTTCATATCTTTTCAAATCATAATTAAATATTTTATTTAATTATGAAATCTTTTATTCTTCAAATCTTAATTAAATGATTATTTAATTGAGAAAAATCTCCATGTCACCCATAAATAAATAATTGAATTTATAATTCATTATTTATCTTCTTAAAATATTTCCAAAATCCTTTAAAAAGATTATTTTTATCATCTCATCTTATCTCTTCCATGAAAGAGGAAACAAATCCTACTTTCTATTTTTCTTCTATTTTTCTCTTCAATCTTCTCCATCTTCAACTATTCAATCTGCCAGGATTATCACAACCATTGATCACATTAGCCAATCAAAAGTTTTTAAAAACTATAAATACCCCTACAAATCTAAGCATTGGTTACACACACACGTGCATTAGAGACAGGTGATTAGCATTTTAGCATTGTCATTATCAGCTTTAGCATTCATAATTTTGTAATTTTACATTCTAGCAATCATGTTTAGTTTAAGCACGTTAATCATATCTTAGTATAGCATGCATTCATCTATAATATCATTCTCTAGGAAGACTGTTTGTTAAGCCTAGCATACGATCTGAGAGCAAGCTGGAATCTACAAAAACATTGGAGATAGAGGAGAATAGAATGTCATTGAAGAAACTACTGCTATTAAGAGTTTGCTTTAGTTTTTAATTAGTTTGCTTCAATAAAATGTCCTATTTGTGTGTTTGATTTGTTTTTGATCTACATTTGATACACTTAATTTTGATCACGCATTTTTGGTGCCCATCGTGGGGCTTTTGCCTCGTTTTTGACATCTACTTGCAAGTTTTTTGATAGGATTTCATGTTATGGAGTTCGTCTTTTCAGAAAATTTCGCGTCTTAGTGCATCCATGGGTTATTTTAGCACATCTAGGACTTTTTTCAGCAACTCCTCAGGTCTTTTGACGCATCTGGGAACTATTTCAGTGCATCCGACAATTTCTTTAGCACATCTAAGGAACATAATAACACATCCATTTAGCTCACTTCATTTAAAATTGTCTAAAAAATATTTTTTTTTTGCATTCTTAGATTAGTGCATTTAGGATTTCTTTTAGCACATTTAAGGTTTTCTGCAGTGCTTATGAGGTTTATTTTAGCACATTGACTATTTGTTTTAGTGCATATATATGATCTTTTACATGTTGGTTGTAACTAAACAAAGTTCTGAGTTTGACGCTTTCCATAGACATGACCTTTTTTGGCTTAAAAAGAAGCAACCCTAGGGTAGACACAACAATTTAAAATGAACCAATCCTAGGATAGACATGAAATTTAAAATGAAGCAATCCTAGGGTAGTCACCACACATTTATTTTGCGATTAAAATGAATCCCATGCTTGTTGTGAAGTAATATCTTCACATAGATTAAATCATTGTCATTTGGGCTCTAAAAAGAACACTGCCTTCTTTGTCTGTCACAATAGGTCTATGCTCTCCCCTTAACTGGGTGATTAGAATACCAGAATTTCCTTTTCAATTTCTGCAATTTTAATGCTTTATTACATCCTTTAGAGGGCTTGCTCTTGTGGGAAAAAGTACTCACCCAAGAGGAACGATCCAAGTGGGTTCAAACCAAAGCTAGATTATTCCACCCCACTATAAAATTTAAAGCAAATTTGGGGAAACCCACTTTTTGCAGTAGTGTGCAAGATAACCATCCCTAAAACCTTTGTTCTAAAGGTTGGGAGGTCTCCTTAGGGAGTTTATTATTTCTGCACCGAACGGAAACCCTTATTAAGAACCTAGTGTAGTAGCCAACCGTGTCAGTTTCTGAACATCCTAATAATCATATTGCAAGGGGAGGGAAGAATTTTCCCCCAAGAAACTCACCATATAACTGTCAAGGACCATTTTCTTAGGGGATCTGGTATCCACTTTCGTCACTCTAAGTACGTGCCTAGAAAAGAAAAAAACACAGGTACCCCTTCGAGGGTGACATGATTGTGTGAGTCGACCCAGTTCTAAGATGTGGGCTATGGTTATTATGATGACCTACTTGAGTACTAAGAGTGAGTCTGTCTTAATTGTCTGTTATGTACAAAACCTGTGAAAACACTTTTTGAAAACATTTTTGAACATACACTTGATGTTTAGGGCTTAAAGACAATTGTTTTTAGAGTGTTTGTTGTGTCTTCAATCACATTAATTTAGATAAAAGATCATCCAAAATAAGCATGCAAAAATTTAGCTGAAATTGTTCAAAACTATTCAGAAAACTGCATCAGAAAACTGTTTTAGTGCATATAGGACACAGAGTAGCGCATCTGAGGTATGTTGTAGCGTATTTGACTGTTTCTTTAGCGCATATGCCTGTTTCTGCAGTGCATATAGGGCACAGAGTAGCGCATTTTTCACTTTGCAAAATTTTTACTTTTGACAGATCTAAGTTTGTAACATCCTTGGTCCAGTAGCATTTTGACATTTCTCTCATGCTTAAAGAGTGGAAATCAACCAAGTTTGTTAAGAAATTTATTTCCAATAGGATCAAGAAACCTAAGAAACATTTAGGTTACAAGAAAACCTTGCAATGTAGAGAGTTTTTGTATAAAATTTGAAACGTCTTGCTCCATTACCGTGAGTTTCTCCATAGGTACCAAGATTTTGTTAGGGGATTTACTAACGAATACACTATAGAACCTTTATATTCACGAGCCTATTTCTAGAGAAGAGCTCTATCACAATGAAACAATCACAATCAAGCTCTCAACTTTGATTATCTACCACAACCTTCTATTGAATATCCAACACATCCCAGTCAAATCCTTCAGTGAGTTTAATTAGGCTATTTGATATACTTATCATTATTCAAAAACAAGGATCAAATTTTAAAAGTGCACCTTTCAAACAAATTTTTGATCGTTGATTCAACTCCCCCAATAGGATTCTGATACCCTTCATCATTGAAAGAAACAATCAAGAATTATGAACATCTTTGATCATATCATAGGATTTTCATCTTATCAAATCAAGACATCATCATTTTCACACTTATCAAACTATGATCTAAGTTTAGAAGAAAATTTTGAAATCATATGCCTATTTTTACAAGATCTCAATACAATAAGATGAAATAGGATATTCAACAAGAAGATCATACCCAAAAAACTCAAGAAGAAGGTGAGAGTAGTAATCCCCTTTATAGTGTGAGTCATAATCCCATTTTTAACGACAACATGGGTGAAAGAGAAGAAAATCCATTTCCTAACAAAAAATACAAGGATATGAGCAAAACTCCTGTAGATAGTGATGATGAACGAGATGAAGAATGTCACCTTAGAGAGGCTGAGCAAGATCTCAAATTTCACAAAGCCTTAGAAAATATTTTAGAGTGCAACAAAGAAAAATATTTCCTGTATTTGGCTGAGAAAGGAGCTAAATTGCCTCATGATTTTGATACTGAAAACATAAAGAGAAGTCTTGATGAAACACCCTTGTCTGATCTTAGTGCCTTGTCTCAACAGATTAAAGCACTATAAGGAAAAATTAAAGACATGCAAGGGGGAACCACAACAAAGACATATGCTTTGGATGACATTTGTCTTATCCTTTTGACCGACATCTCAACATGATCCCATTTCCCAAACATTGTGAAATTCCAAAGTTCGATCGTTATAATGGGAAATCGGATCCAATCGATCATATTAGGGACTTCCAAAATATGACTTTAGATTTTTCCCATGAGGACACATACTTGATGTGTTTGTTTCCCAGGAGTCTTGGAGGCTAATCTATGGAATGGCTATCAAAAATCACATCACCTGTCAAGACAATTGAGGAATTAATTAACGAATTCATATCACAATATTCCTACAACATACAACATCAAATAACCATGATTGATCTCTACAAGGATAAACAGAAACCTGGTGAACCATTCATTACATTTCTTTAGAGATGGAAGATTGTTCACTAGATACCCACGACATGTTCCTCAAAAGGAAAAGATCACCACTTTCATAAGTAACTTACATCAAGAGATGAGCTATCATCTTAATCTTCATTGTCCTTCCTCTTTTCATAAATTTATTGAAAATTCCATCACCATTGAAGGTTCCTTAATCTAGAGAGGGATAATAAAACTTGACAAGGACAATCCTAGCTCTTCAAATCACCACAATGACAAGTCTAAGTTTTGGACTCACAAACAAAAATGTGGTAAATGATGGTGTTGTAGATGTAAATCATATCTCGACTAAGCCATTTGTTCTTAGTACTCCAAGTGCTCCTCGCAACAATAACTATAACAATGTCAACTCGGTCACAAATCGAGGAAACAATCCTCCTCCTCTGAGGAATAACATGAATCAAAATTTTACTCCCAATCAAGGGAATGCCCACAATCAAGGTTACCATGGAAACAATAACAACAACAATGCCTTAGGAAATGCCTCAAACACAAATCCGCAATGATTTTCATTCTTCTCTAGTAGAAGAACTTTTACTCCACTGGGCCAATATTTAGAATTTGCATTCAAAGTGTTGATGGATAAAAATGTCCTTACTTTTCCACCTCAATGCAACTTCGAACCCAGTGTGAAGCCTCCATCATGGAATGATGCATAGTATTGTGATTATCATCAGTGCAAGGGCCATCGCATGAATAATTGTCAAGCCCTAAAAAATGTCGTCCAAGACTTAATAAAAAATGGCACCATCACAATAGAAGGACACCAAAAATCAAACGAAGACCACCAATCATTTCACAACCCGTTTCCCAACTATCAAAAGGGTGAGTCTTCTGGAAAAAGTGTGAATCATATCAACGATAATATAATCAACCATATCTATAGTGATGATGAGTAGGTAAATGTTATAAAAGTTAAGGAGAAGATGGAATATAGACAAGTCAACCCAACCACAAAGGAACAAGCTAAAGTTGTCTTAAAAGGTGCTTCTTCAAAATCCACTATGCCCCCACCTCAACATCAATATGACTTAGTCAATTAACTTCGAAAAAATCCTGCTCATATTTTTATCCTAGAACTCCTGAAGATTTCCCCAGCACACAAGGAAATTCTAGAAAAGGCCCTCATTGAAACAACTGTATCCACTAATCTGGATGTGGAATGATTTCAAGCCATGGTGGGAAACTTTTCTTCACCCACATGCTTCTCATTCTCTAAAAAATATGATGTTTCCATGACTCATCCCCATAATTCATTATTATACTTGGAAGTCATGATCCACAAGTTTCATGTCAAATGCATCCTAATAGATGGAGGGGCTGGTTTGAACATATGTACCATGAATTTAGTTCAGGCTTTGGGATTTTATGAGGAATCCATTGATCCCAGAAGAAAGATTATTATTAAAGCCTACGATGATGAGGAAAGAGCGTCCAAGGGTTTAATCATGTTGCTGATCAGAGTGGGACCTATTATCGAGAATAATTTTTGTCAAGTATTAAACCGTGATCTTGCATACATATTTTTGGGTCGTCCATGGATACATGAAATACAAGCTGTCTCGTCCACATATCATCAATTTCTTAAGTTTCCTTATGATGGACAAGAGATCACAATACGAGCTGATAATTCAAACAGTTAGACTTGTGCCAACATCAAAGCTAGTCAAGATACTTTGGTTCCCAACAATTGAGAAGCTCTTACTAGTGCTTCTCCCAAGGTTGATACACAAATCAGTCAGTTAACCAAAAGCTTTGACAAGCAACTACGGTTCAAGGACAATGGAGTAGGGGAGTACTCTCTCTATCTTGCTAATCTACCTACATCACCTCAGTCACATGGACAACCTTCTATCACACAATAGTAGATATCAGTAGCATCAACATCAATGCAACCACCAACAAAGCCAAGTACAAAGTTTAATGGATGATTTATCAAAGAAAAATTCCCCATGGAAGATCTTGAGGATAGAGAAGTTCTAAATTGGCTCTATAAATATGAAGACGAAATAGTCCTCAATGTCAAAATACGAATTGACCAATATGGTAAAGGGCATTCAATCATGTAGAAGATGGGCTATGATGGTAATGGTCCTATTGAAAAGAGAAAAGGAGTAGTCGATCCTATTCACCTTCCAAGACTTTCTGCAAAAGATAAAACGGGACTAGGCTATGATACTAACTCAAAAGAAATAGCATCCAAGTAGTTGCATGATATTACATCCTCACATTGCAAGAAGGTTTTGATACAAGAGAAGCATGTTTGACAACAATTCAAAATTTCATGGATAATAACTCTGACACAGACTCTGGTGAATATGAATGGGACACCATCTACAATGATGAGTTCTGGAAAAATAAAAAGGTTGATGTGATACACAAGTACACCCCAACTCTAATTGAAGTTGAAGGGCCAGGGTCCCAACCGCAAGAATTTGAACTACAAGGTGACTATGATTCTAGTGGTACTGAGTCAGATTTCAATGAACAAGACGATCATGAGAAAAATATCATCATTGATTTAACTCATACCTCAGATCCTACAGAAAACTCTGTTATGACCATAACCATAGCTGATTTCACACAACCTAATGACCCGCTACCTTTGATCCATCCCAATCTCATTAACTGGGATCTATCTAAACCTATCGATATACCTATGTTTCCAAGCGACGAATCTATCATGAACTTCCTTTTCGGAGACAACACAAATGATTGTTCCACTAGTGATTTTTGGCATAGAATCTTTAATCAGGAGAGTGCCAAGTCTCTTAGCTGCAAAAATAAAATAAAAAAGAAAGATCTAATGGTGAAAACTAGAATTTGGCAGTGTTAGATCAAACAAAAGATAAAACAAAGAGCGTATCAGATGGTGAAAACATTTTTAAGGCACCAAATGATGGGAAGCATGACACTCTCCTCGAGCATTATCATGAGCGATCACCTATCTTGATTGATCCTACTCAGGAGGTCAACATTGAAACTTCAGAAAAACCAAGGATTCTATAGTTAGCTGCATCAATGATAGATAAAGAAGTGCTAGAGTTCATGAAGTTTCTAAGAGAAAATCAAGTCAACTTTGCCTAGTCTTATGCAGACATCCCAAGTCTTGATCCCAATCTCATAATGCATCACTTGTCCATCAAACTAGGAGTTAATCCTGTGAAACAAAAAATAAGAAAAATGCATCCTCATGTCGCACTACTGGTTAAAGAGGAGCTCAGAAAACTATGCAAAATGTATCTCCAACATTGTTTCTGTGTCCAAACCAGATGGATGTATTAGAGTTTGCACATATTTCAAAGATCTTAATAAAGCATGTCCTAAGGATGACTTCCCACTTCCAAACATTGACACCATAGTTGATTTGACATCTAACCATGCCATGTATTCACTCATGAATGGTTTTTCTGGTTAAAAAAAAATCAAGATTGCACCTGAAGACCAAGAAAAAACAAATTTCACATGTCCATGGGGGACTTATTGTTGGAACGTCATGCCTTTCGATATAAAGAACGCTGTGGCTACATATCAAAGGGCTATGACTAAAAAATTTCATGACATGATGCACACATTCATAGAAGATTATGTAGACAATATATTGGAAAAGTCATACACAAGAGGACATCTTGAAGTATTATCCAAAATATTTGCAAGGTTGGAAAAGTTCAAAGTTCACCTTAACCCCAAGAAATGTGTTTTTGGGGTAACATCTGGAAAGATCTTAGGATACATAGTATCAACAAAAGGGATTGAAGTAGATCCTGTCAAGGTACAAGCAATCATGGAAATGCCTCCACCAAGGAATATCAGTTAGTTGAAGTCATTACAGGGATGACTTCAATTCATCACACAAATGGAAAATAATAATATATCTTTCACACATCTATTGCATAAGAATGTTCCTTTCAAATGGGATGACAAGTGTGAAATGGCCTTTCAACAAATCAAGCAGTATCTAATGAACCCACTATTTTTAGAACCACCAAATTCAGACAAACCACTAATCTTATATATTGTCGCAATAGAGACATCTTTGGGGGAATTATTAGCATAGGAGGACTCTACAAGAAAGGAATTGGAAATTTATTACATTAGCTGAATGCTAACAAGTCATGAACTCAACTACACTTTCATCAAGAAGGATTTTCTAGCAGTAGTCTTTGGCTCACAAAATTTTCAACACTACATGTTAACTCATACAATCAATCTTGTTGCAAAGATTGATCCACTCAAGTATCTGCTAAGCAAGGCTACATTGATAGGAAGGCTAGCAAAATGGGTCATGATCTTAAGTGAGTTTGACATCCATTATGTTGATCGCAAAGCAATCAAAGGATAAGTTATCATTGATCAACTAGCTAATGCACCACTACAAGCAAAACATCCCCTGCATATCGAATTTCCAAATGCTGACGTCTTCACCATAGAATCAAAACAACCATGGTCTTTATATTTTGGTGGTTCTTTCACTCAACATGGATTAGGGGAAGGAATACTCTTTTTCACCCCTCAAGGAAATACCATTCCTCAGTCATATAGGCTAATGTTTCCATGCACTAACAACATAGCTGAGTATGAAGCTTTAATCATTGGACTCAAGATCGCATTGGAATGGAGGATAACAGAACTACAAGTTTATGGTGACTCACAGTTAATCATAAATTAGATCAATGATGATTATTAGACCAAAGATGACAACCTGTTGCCATATAAGAAAATGATTGATGATTTCAAGAAGTACTTCATGGATATCAAGTTCATACAGATTCCAAGACTTAATAACAAAGTAGCTGACGCCATGGCCACAATCACATCATTATTGCAACTCCCAGAAAATTAGGCTCGCTATGAATTTCTAGCAGAACAATCATTTACACCTTCCTATGACACACCTAAAATCCAAATCATTTGCCACTTAGTAGGATCTGATTCACCTTGGTATGGTAAGATTTATGCCTATGTAAAAGACATCTTACCACCTGACTTATCCCGTAACCAAAAGCGCAAATTTAACTGCCAATCCTCTCGCTATACTCTTATCGCTAACACCCTTTATCACCATGATCTTGATGGTACTTTATTTTGATGTCTTGAACGTGATGAATTTGACAAGGCTTTACAAGAATTTCATGGTGGCATTTGTGGTACTCATTCAAGTGGACTGAACTTATCCAAGAAATTGATTAGAATGGGTTACTACTGGCCTACAATGGAAAGAGAATCATTCATTTTCATGAAGAAGTGCTCTAAATGTCAAATTCATGGGAATCTCATTCATGCTCCTACACAAGAACTTCAACCATTCATGTTGACCTGACCATTCTCTCAATGGGGGTTAGATCTAGTTGGCAAGATTCATCCTTCATCATCAAACAAACACAAGTTCATCATCACATTGACATAGTACTTTACCAAGTGGATTGAGGCAGTACCTATCACTAAGGTTACCAACAAACAAATATCATTGTTCATACTCAACTATATTATTTATCGGTATGACATTCCCAACTCCATCATCATAGATAATGGACGACCATTCAAGAATCAATATGTTGATGAACTTTGTGAGAGATTCCATATTCAACACATATATTCAACACCTTACTATCCACAAGGGAATGGCCAAGCAGAGGCCTCTAACAAGACTATATTGAAAATTTTGAAGAAGACTGTGAATGATGCAAGGAAAGACTGGCACATTCAACTCAACCCTGCATTATGGGCCTACAAAACTAGCATCTGAATGCCAACATGAGCAACACTGTATGCTCTTGTATATGGAGTAGAAGCCCCATATTACCTCTGGAGGTTGAGATTCCATCACTCAGGGTATCATTGAAGGGTCTCACAACAGATGATGAATACAGAGTTCCCGACTGCAAGAGCTGGATCTCTTTAATGAGAAGAGACAATGAGCAGCTGATCATTTAAAAGAATATCAATAGATGATGTCTCATAGCTATAATCACAGAGTCAAGCCATGTAACTTTTAGGTCGGTGATCTTGTTTTGAAGGAAAACCCACGAAATTGACAAGATAGAGAGAAGAAAGGAAAGTTTGAACCAAATTGGTTGGGTCCTTACGTGGTCATCACAGTATACGGTTCAAGAGCATACAAGCTATCAATGCCAAAATGGTACCTCTTTGACAAACCCATCTCAAAAACATGCACTTGAAGAAGTATTATGTCTAAAGAAGTTATATTCATCCATAAAATTCCTACAAAAACCCATAAAAATCAGGAAAAGTCCAAAAA
The DNA here is from genome assembly GCA_007258455.2 of Sequoia sempervirens. Classification (NCBI taxonomy): domain Eukaryota; kingdom Viridiplantae; phylum Streptophyta; class Pinopsida; order Cupressales; family Cupressaceae; genus Sequoia; species Sequoia sempervirens. The sequence goes on from VDFB02270651.1 coordinate 69,476,637, forward strand.
AAACCCATAAAAATTAGAAAAAGTCTTGAAAAAAACCATAAAATAAAAAGTCCTAAAAAAATACAAAAAAAAATCATCATAGGGTGAAAACCTAGCAATAGGCAGTTTATTGACAAAAAATAAATAAAAATAAAAAAGAAATCGAAAAAGTACCAAAAAAAAAAATCAGAAAAATGCAATAAAAACAAATAGCGAAAATCTGGCAAACAAACGCTATTTGTAGCTCTCCATCTATTAATTCATGTTATGCACTTAGCTTCTCAACGTTCATTTCATGCATCCTTTCACCATCATCTTAGGATCATAATAGCATTATACAGTCATCATTTTCCTAGAGCGATAACGTCTTACCATGGCTTGATCATTGTACATATTCGTTTTAGCAAGTTGTGTCAATATTGGGGGCAAACCATTGCCATATTGAGGGGAAATAAAATTTTAGGTTCTCCCGAAACAACTAGAAAATGACAAAACCCAATCATGTGAAAAAAAAATCAAATCACATGAACAACTATCCAATCATTGATCCATATCATAACAATTTTCAGCAAGTACCATATCATAACACATATCTAGATGATCTAAAATCTAAATAATGTTTGGAATAGCAGTATTATATTTTGAACAATGATTTTTTGATTTTCGATATCATCCCTTTAGAGCACACTCGATGATGTACTAAACTAGAGTGGCAAGGAAAGAGAATGATTTTTCTTTGTCTGATGTCTTGAGGTTAACTATCAATCTAGTGCAAATATGTCACGAGACATGATTTCCAAAGCGTATAACTGATGAAAATTCCAAATTTGCATTAGAAAGTGTTTAATATTTGTTTTTTTATGCAAGAAATACTTAGGTCATCTTGGTTCAATTATACCTTGATGCTTGTGTTCACTTGCTATATCAAAAATCATGAAAGTTGTACTCAGGTCATCATTGGTGCTAATTTCCCCTTTGATGCTTGTACATACTTCCAACATTTTAAAATGATCTATGATGATTCAAGAAAGATAGCAAAGGGCTCAACAAAAAGTTGGTGTTGTTTAATTGCATTTCATTTAGATCATTGTACATTTTTTCATACTAGATTTGCATCAGAGTTTTGAAGGGCTTAACAAAAACATCAACGGCTATCATGTTCCTTTAGACTATTTGTAGAGGACATTTGGACATTTGTTTCATTATCATCTTTCATCTTCATTACACTTCATTTATCATTGTCATTTCATCTAGGTCCTGTACATATCATATAGTTTATCATTTATCATTCATTTTCATATCATTTAGATCCTTTATCATTTATTTATCCATCATTATGTATTATCATTTCATTTATCATTTTTCATATCATATAATTTCATTGCACACCATTGATCATTCTAATTTTATATCATCTTCGTTTTATTGCATATCATTTAGATCCTTTATCATTTCCTATCATTCATTTATCCCTTAGGTATTTCATATCACTTTCATTTTCGTATTGTCTATTGTCTTCATATCATTAACATCTTACTTATCATTTTTATATCCATTTCATTTTCATTCTATACAGTTTCATACCATTTATCATCTTCATTACCATTTCATTTTCATATTTTATCTTTGTTTCATCATTTCATAATCTATTTCATTTCAGTTATCATTTCATCTCATTATCATTTATCATTATCATTTCATCCATTTCATATCATTTCATCAACATTTCATTACATATCATTTATAATCTTACCATACATCTCATTATTATTTAGCATCCATTTTATATCATTTCATCCATTTCATATCATTTCATTTATTATCTTATCATACATCTCATTATTATTAATCATGTTCATTTCATCCCATTATTTATCATTTCTCACATTAAATTCATAGCATATCTTTAATCATCTATCATTTTCATATCATTTATATATCATGTCATTTTTCGCATAACATTTGACCCATTTCATATATCATTTCAGATCTTTTCCTAATTCATATACATACTACACCTTCATGATGCATTTCATAAAAACAACATCCATTTTCCATCACATCATCATTATTCATTGCATTTGAAAAATCCAAAAACAAACATTCCATGCATACATTACATTTCCACATCATTTTTAATAAACATATCATATATCCCATTGCATACTTTCATAATCAACATCCTAGGTCACCACTTGCATGACATCATTAGTACACATCACAAATCGCCATCATATCAAATCATCCTGCATATCATGTTAGTCATCAAATCATTAAAATTCATATCAAAATCCATACTACATGCAAAAATACATGCATATCACATCTTCACATAAAAAATGCACATCATAAAAACTCATCGCCGTTACATATCATTGCTCATCAAAAATACATACAAATGTCCAATATCCAAAGAAACTAAAAAGTATAGAAAGATACATGAGATATGATAAAAAATAATGTACATGCTCCAAAAATGATATACATGTGTGAAGTACATCAATAATACTACATCAATACAAATCACATCTCACGGCTGACTAGTAGAGCCCCTTGATGGAGTTGGTCTAGAGGATGGTGGCCTACCACTACCTCCTGTGCTAGGATCCTATCTAGTCCCTATGACCCCTCAGCTATGTGTCATAGTCTGTGATCTACTCCTAGATCTATTGTGGGACTGAGGGTAAGGCTCTCTGCGGTCAGGAGGGCACAACTCCTAGTATCTAATCCGATAATACTCTGCCTCCCTAGCAATCTTGAATCCCTCTGCAATAGCCACTCTCAATAGTGACCTTGAGTCTCTGAGCAACACTCTCTTCCTTTACCGCCCTTCGTTTGAAGGAATCTCTCTCTACTATCAACTGGGCCACCTGTGGGTCCGAGACAAGAGGAGGTTCTTGTGCATGTGCCTGCAAAAGTTGTGCCTGTAACTGCACTGCCAAACTCTGAGCCTAAGCCAACTCGCTCGAAAATTGCACCTGCTACCCCTGAAGCATCTATACCTGGGCCTATAGAGTAGCTATCTATGCATGTTGCATTGTAGAAGAGACCTTGATCACTGTCCATCATCCAGTACTAGTCCTCGACCTCCACATGATCTAAGCACCCCAAGATGTCTGTCCTCTACCTCAATGGCCTCTGCTCATCCCCTCTATTGTCTTCACTATCATCCTCACCACCATCATTTGAGTTCTCCCCATCTCCACTCTCCTCCTCCTCTCCTCCACCTACTGCCTGCTCCCCCTGCCACATCCTCCTACCTCATCCCTCCTGGCTGAGGTTCCATCATAATGGGTGCCGGCTCATCTGGACATGTAAACCGAGGGAATGGGTGTGTGTGGAAATAAGTAGAGTACTCATTTGACATCCTTACATTAGTAATATCTGGCCTGTAATCCCATGCCTCAAGCTATAAATTGGTATACTCTTTATATGCCACCTGATATGAAATGCATGGCCCCCATCTAGGATCATCCTTGTGCTACCCATAGTGCATAACGCCCCGAGGCATCCCTTGTGTATAACCATACTGTCTCTACACTTGTAATGCCAAAAATCTCTCTATAATGAATGGGGTCTGACCTATTAGATACTAGGTAATACATACAAATGGCATCTCTATATGATCAGTATCCCACGCCTCACAATCCATGTATGAACTCCATATCATTGAATCTATATCATCAAGAATCCATCACTAATACTCCAACTTGCCCAACTTGGGCTGGACAAGTGCACTAGAATATGCATATACATATGGCCTGCTTGGTGGCTTAGCTCTAGGAAAAAGTGGTCTCGTAATAGCAATATGCTCCCATGCCCAGATTTGGAGCAGGGTAACACCACACGACAGACTGTTGCCCCCTTCGTTGTATACTACCTAATGCAAGTCATGATATAAATGAGCTAATATGCAACTCCCCCAGGCATATCTCTGTTGTTGACCTATTAGCAGTTTAAGGATCCCCCCCCACCCAACTGATAATCCCTTTGACCAGTGGTTTGGACAAAGGAAGCCTCCAATGAATGCACCCAAAATGGTGGGTAAGGTCAGATATCCCCTCAAATCTACCCATGGCACCCAATACCCTGCTATATGAGCATCCCCAAACACCCTCCTCAGTGCATATATACTGCCTAGCTCCTTGTGGTCATAAACCACAAGCGCACCTACCACTGGAATCCCCAGAATCCTGTATACGTCCTCAGGGGTCATGGTCATCTCACCTGTCAGAAAATGAAAGGTGTTATGCTCTGAATGCCACCTCTCTACTAGTGCGGTCAATATTCCCTTGTTGACCTGAATTAGAGGCATATATAATAAAGGTCCCAACCCACATCCCACTATCAAATGTACATCTGTAGGTGTCAGATCTCATATTTGATCCCAAACTATAGGGAGGCACTCTCTAATTTGGAGGTTTTTGAAACCCTCCTATTTTTGGTCATCACAAGGACAATCAATCAAACTCATATCATTGACTCATATCTATCTATCAGTTACCCATATCAGTGAACCATATCAAGTGACCCATATCAGTGAACCATATTAGTGACTCATACCAAATGAACCATATCAAGTGTTCTATCTAAGTGACTCATATCATGAAATCAATGCTAAATCAATCTATTTGAATATCAAATCAATCTACTCTATCATCATTTACTATTTGTTTTCTTTTTCAAGAGAGAAAATTTATCAACAATCAAATCATTTTCCTATTTGTACTTCAATCATGAATACAAATATGTTTAAATCACATTATCTACTATTTGTTTTCTATCACAGAAAGCAAATTTCTAAGAAGTCATATCAAACATCTACTCTTTGTTTTCTAAAGCAAAGTTATCAGGCAATCCATCAATCATTCTACTCTTTGTTTTTCATTCAATGGAAACAAAGTTATCAGCTATCTACTCTCTTTTTTCTATTTTCGGAAGCAAAGTTATCAATTCATCATCAGATTTTCTATCATTTTTATCCATATCAGCATGATGACAAGACAATTTATCTATCTATTGACCAAAGAAGCAATATACATCATAATTTTCATCAAACGGTGTATTTTGCCTAAATTTCTTGGATGCGCTAAAACCCAAAATGCGCTAAAGTTCCCCCCAAATGCGCTAAATCCCCCTATGTGTCATTTTGTGCCTTAAAAGTGTTGAGATTTTTCCCCTATGCGCTACTTCCCTGTATGCACTAAAGCCCTACGCTTATGCACCATTTCATCCACCTAATGCACTGAAACCCTAAATGCGTTATTCTATTTCCTATATGTGCTACAATACCAATTTACTATAGGCATCCTAAATGTGCTACTTTGTGTATCGTATGCGCTAAATTGTCCATTTCTGAAAAGCACTAAATTACACCCTATATGCGCTAAAAAAAATATCGAAAGTGCTATTATATTTCCTATATGTACTAAAATGGGATGTTCAAACCTAAGTCCACGCTAAAACACATCAAAATTAAATTCAAATAAAAAAATTTCAAATCAAAGAGGGTTGAACTGACTCACCAGTGGTTCATACGCGGTTGGTCTCTGGTACCGGTGGGCCCACTCAAATCTATGTGTATGGACCAGAATCTCCATCTTGCCAAGTCAGCATTAGAGCAGCAAAATCACTAAATTCAAAAGGTGAAAATGACTTTCCCTTTTTACCCCTTTTACCTTTTAAAGGTCAACCAAGGTGGGTTTTTGTGGCATTTTTTTTTTTTTTAATCGTTTTCTCAAACTTTGACCTTATTTTTCAAACTAGGGCATCTTTTAATCAATTATCGGGAGCTAAATCACTGCATCCCTCTCATCATCTGAATTTCATCATCAACTCAACATTTTTTTCATCATTAGTGATTTACCTCCCAAGGGGGCATCATCAATATCAGCCGCATTTTTCAATCAAAAACATATCAGAGTCAAATCAGGCATATCAGTTAAAATTTTCCAACCAAGGGAAAAATCAAACACAACAAATTTCAAAAGCAAGAATATTTTCTTTGAAGCAATGTGTTTCACACATCACTTCAAAGAGGGGAAAAATGCATATGCATAAAATTAGTCATGTCTAATTAATCTTGGCATTTAATTAAATATGTATTATTTAATTAATTTCTCTAAAGTCATCTACATATGATTAAATTTAATTATTTTAATTATATTATTCATTCACTTTATTCTTCCACCTTAATTAAATAAATTCACTTTATTTAATTATTTCACATTTATATGTCTACTTAAATTAAATAAATACCCTTTATTTATCTTAATTAGTTATCACCTTTTGAATTTACTTAAGTCTTTTGATTTAATTAAATTTCCTTTCTTCTATTCAAATCTTTCTTCCAATTAATTAAATATTTTATTTAATTAATTTCATCTACATGTCATTTCTTAAATTTAATTAAATATCTTTATTTAATTAATATCCTTCATATCTTTTCAAATCATAATAAAATATTTTATTTAATTATGAAATCTTTTATTCTTCAAATCTTAATTAAATGATTATTTAATTGAGAAAAATCTCCATGTCACCCATAAATAAATAATTGAATTTATAATTCATTATTTATCTTCTTAAAATCTTTCCAAAATCCTCTAAAAGATGATTTTTATCATCTCATCTTATCTCTTTCATGAAAGAGGAAACAAATCCTGCCTTTTGTTTTTCTTCTATTTTTCTCTCTTGTCTTCTCCATCTTCGACTGCTTGATCTACCAGGATTATCATAGTCGTTGATCACATCACCCAATCATACGCTTTTGAAAACTCTATAAATACCCCTGCAAATCCAAGCATTGGTTACACACACACACGCATTAGAGACATGCGATTAGCATCTTAGCATTGTCATTATCAGCTTTAGCATTCATAATTTTGTAATTTTACATTCTAACAATCATATTAGCAGCCATATACTTGACAGTTGACAAAATCCTTTCTCCTAGTTCATACCCAAATATCTGACATAAGGTGTAAAAGGTTCTTTGGAAGCAACATTCAAATAGTTTTATTTCAAAAGGCTCCTTATCAAAAGGGTTAAGTGTGATTTTGACCCCTCCTTTGCCCTTCACCAAGAAATTAGACAATATGGACACCCTGAAGGTCAATCTCACCTTCCCATACTCTTCCTTTAATTTATTTTAGTCAATTTTTACCATCTCAAAATGGTAAGGGATCAATTTGAAAACCTCCACAAGTCCTTCCCTAGTAGCCTCCATCATTTTAGCCCCTGATTGTGTCCTTACAAACCTACTATTTGTGTCGTAATTGGCTTCTATGGCCTTCAAAAAATCCACATCCAAATATAAATTAGGTACAAATAGTTTACCCAATTCAAGGCTCCAACCGTTGCACAAAGGAATACTTAAAAACCTCTTCCCAAACCAATTCTTGAACAAGTTCCATCCAGTAATTGGTAAGGCAACATATTTGATGGCATGTCTGTCGACAATGCCATCCTTCATTTTAGGGCCTTGAAACATTCTTTGGCCAATTTTCTTATGATTGGTTACGAGTTTCAATTAGTCAAGTAAGTCTTGAAACAAGGGACATGTTGGGGTCTCAGAACTAGAAGCTTGGGCCTTGGGTTCCATTGCAATAAAAGAGATGTGGGCTAGGGTTTGCTAAATGCAACTAGGGCTTGTCTCAATATAGGAAAACAATCAAATTCAAAACTACCTGTGTGCAATTCAATGAAATTTAAACCTTAAAAGAATCCTAGTTCACAATATGACAAGGAAAAATAATACATGGATGCAAATTCAATTGAAATTTGACATAGGATTGAGTGGATTTTACTTACTGGTGTTTGGTGCTAAAAAACCCTAATTTTGGATGTGAAAAGCTTGAAAAACATTGCTACATATCCTTGGATGCTTTAAAACACTTAGGTGAATCAAATGTTTCTTTAGTCTCAACTTTTACGGTGAAATATCCTTCAATTTGGTCGTTGAACATCACTTCTACCATTATTGTTCGCTCATGCAAACCAGAACAACTCATTCAACTTTATTTGCAAGTTTAAATCACAACCCTTGATTTCCCAATGAGTTGGATCAACAAATGTCTTAGATGGAGTCATAAAAGTTTCAATTGTTTTAATTTTACTAACTTCAACATTCGACCAATCAAATATCTCCATCTGTTTCCCTTTCTTCATTGTAACTACAAGCTCCACCACAACTTACAATCCATTAGATGTCCACATGTCATCAACACACTATCCCTCACAAATTTGGAGGATTTTGATCAATGACCAAGGGCTAGTGGAGAATGACTCATATTACCCTAGTACAACCCAACATGTGCACCAGTTAGTTCCTAGGCTTGGACCCATATGCATAGTACCTTTATCAAATGGATAGTTGAGATTAAAACATCTGAAGCTTCATTTTTCCTACATGCACTAAAAGATCCTTTAGTAGCTCAAGCCTTAAACCTCCATAGTTTTGATGAAATATTTCACAAAATATTTCCTCTATTCAATAATTCCCTGAGAACTATAGAGAATGTCATGTGGTAGCCACTCACTATTACTTGTGATACTTCATGACATCAAAAAATCGATGAGGGGAAGTAGGGAATAGGAAGGATTTAATTGCTATGATCAACATAGCCCTCAGATCTTGGGCCCACCACCATTACTACTTTACACACCATCTTGGTCCACTCATAAGATAATACACATGGCATGCACTCACTATCACTCGCCATTTTTGATGAGATCAACAAATCCTGGAGATGTAGTGGGGAATTTTCTAGATTAAAACTATGGGGCCCGTGCACTTCCTTAGGTAGTTTTAATAGCACATGTAGTGAGTTGTGACTTAAAGAGGGGATTTCCAAGGGGACATACACTAGACTTAGGTGATTTAAAAGAAATATTTTTCCCCCACCCTAAGTAAATATTATAACATGAATTTTCTCGACCTGCTTAGACTATAAACTTTTGGCCAAATATTTAAAAGCGGTGCATGACCAAATATCACTAGGAATATGGGGCCAATGACAATGATGACTTCATGTCATAAATTGAGTGACTCAAAAAGTGAACACACACCAATGTAAAATTAAAATAATGCTAGTGATTTTGTGAATAGAGGGTTTTAAGAGGGTTGTAACCCTAAGATTGAACCCCTATCAGCATAATGAAAAAAACCCTATGCTCAGGAGGAACAAAATTTTGAAATGCAAACCTGGAACCATCAAAATTTTGTAAAGTCCTACCAAGACTAAAATTTGATTTTGATTATCTTATGTTCAATTCTAGGACACTTAGCAACCCTATCAAGTCATCTACAACTTAGATTTATGTTCTAGGTTACTTTGTTTTTACATTCAACTCTTTTGAAGTCTATTTATAGTTTATAGTTTTATATTTTTAGAAATCATCTTAGTTTTCCACATTTTCATGGTTAACCTAGGTGCATCTTTGAATTATCAAATTAGATTAATTAACAATCAATTAATCACCATCAATCAACACACACCCACACACCAAAGAACTAAAACCATAATCTATTATTCTAGCTCTTTTATTAACATTAGTAGCTAACTGTGACATTCACAATAGTCAAACATGGCTAATACCCTACTTGGACTGTGCTACTAGCCAACCACATGTACATGGGAGGCCCTAGGGGAATATTTTGTATCTGCTCGAACTATTAGGCCACCCAATACCAATAGTAGGGTATGATGATGTGATTTGACTAACCCACCAAGAGTTGATCACACTACATCTTGTGCAACTATCTCTTGTAAGTGGGATAGATCCCCATCCACCTATACGAGGGCCACTTGATATCCCATTCCCTCCAGAGATCAAATTGAAGCCTCAAATATGCTACATTATCATGGAACCAATCACATACCAAGGTATATGCATGCACCATGGGCGTACCATGTGCTAGGTTATGGGGAAAATCAAGTTGCCTTGTATATCTAATATGCTCAAACACCCACACTTGTAGTAGCAGGTAGACAATGAGACTATGGTACTCATAGTGCATGTAGTGCCCGAGGTCATGGTAGATGTGCAATAATAATCTAACCCCAAGAAAACATTGTTCTTAGCTCCTCCATAGTGTGGATGTAGTGGACTAGGTCCCTATGTAGGTGCAAGCCTCACTCATTCCATCACAACGTGAAGCATGATTGTAACTATCATGAATCGATGGATGAGTGGCATTACCACTCATCCCTGTTCGAGCCATCTCATGTAAATATGACATGTGGTGTCTGTTGGGACCACCCACTTGATGCAATACTACTAGCCCTCCTGAGCATCCTACGTCATCACACCCTCATTGTAAGCTACCTGCTATCCCCAAACGAGTAGTCTAGTGATGTAGAATACATCCTCTAGGGTCACAGTCATCACCCCTATCAGTAGGTGGAAGCTCAAGGTGTCTGTATCCTAAAACTCCATGAGTTCCATCAATATAGGTGTATGATATCAAATCTCGTGCATGGTGTATACCCACTAGAAGCTAATTTGTCATAGCAAGTCCTAGTCATTAGGGTGTAGCTCATTGTTGTGGTCTCATAACAATATCAAAAAATGATCCACTAACATACTCACTAATCTCTAGCCATACATGTACAAAAATTGAGTTTCACATCATCTCCTTCTACATCAAAAAATTCTAACTCTACATCAAAAAACTTCTTATGTATGACTCTGAGACTAATGCACATCACATAGACATTTGCGCAACATGCTGGCATCCAAGCTGAGTGACTCTAGATGACAATGTGTGGGATGGATGTTAATGTGACCATAGGATGTTGATGCATTGTCATGATGATAGTACATAAATCAGACGCATCCATGCCTATTGGATGCTTGCGCTACTAGGGGAAAACAACAAGCTAAAAAAATGCACTAAAATGACAAGATGGGTCAAAATCTTTCATACCTCATTTGGCTCGTTGCTTGTCACTATTACTATTTAGAGCTACTTGATCCTTAGGGTTACATACTCTCATCTACAAGATATTTTTTTGACTCTTCTCTCACAAAATTCAACAAGATCCTCACCGAGAATAGTGAAAATGATGCTTCCATGGGCCCACCCAAGCATATAAAGGTCATATTTTCCCATTTTTCATGAAAAATTGTTCCTTCCATCCTTCCTATTTTCACCCCACCTAGCTCAGGGAAAAAACAAAAGGGGGCATATATTCACCTCTTCATCATATTTTTCTTCCAAACCACATATTTTTTCTTAAGCATTCTTCTCATCATGGTAGCTTCTTCTAATTTTTAAAATTGACCTAAATTTGAGCTTTGCAGAATGAAACTTCACATTAGGCGTTGTAGTTTCTCATTGAGATCAAATGCTGGGGGCATAGCTAGTATTTTCCTACTCAAGCTATGTGGCCTCTATAGTATTTTTTTTCATGCAAATCTATAAATTTTTTGAATTTTTGATCTTACACTAATGTTTCTTTTCTACTTATGTAGTTTATTTTCCTCAAAAATTTAGCTCACTAAAGTGGGGGCAAAATGTAGTGTCATAAAATTACATCCTATGGAAATTTCACACTTGCGCATTTATCCCACTGCATTTATGGCACCTCATCACATTAATAACAAAACCTTATGAGTTGTAATTTCATGATTTCAAATCTATAAGGGACAATGATGAAGTGTTAGTAGTTCATCACCTCATTTCTTGTAAATTTTTGAGTTGGATGCCCACGCAACTAGTGGAATTTTTTTGAGTTTCAAATGAGGGAATCTTGTAACCTTTTCCAATGAAACACATCATTATAGAAGAATTGTGAGTGTAACGACTCTTCCTATCCATGCAACCTCACAAAAATCCTCTTTTCTCTCATTCTTTCATTCATTCTCACTCTCTCTCACTCGATCTTGCTCTCTTTTGCTATTCTCTTCTACATCTCTTCATTCTTTCTCTTCACAATGATGCTCTACCAAATTCTTATCAAATCAATATCCAAGGCTCTCTTACAAGCAAGCATGTCTCATCTATCAAGCCAAAAGGGAGCCACAAACTATTGGTAACACTCTCTTGTCTACTTTGTCTCCTCTATTTGCAAATATATAAGTTTATCTTGTCTATTTTATTCATTATAGGGTATTTCCTCCATAGAGAGGTTTGTTTCTATCACACATCTCATATATTTCATTTTGTGTCTCTCCTATTTATATCTATCTAGTTTTCCATGGAGGTAGAAACACAAAAATTGGGGCTTGACTAAGATAATCCCTGAAACAACCCCAACATTTTTCCCCATCCTTTTCATTTGTAGGTTTTCAGATTTGAAGGAGTCGAGTAATTGTAGATTTTAGATTTTTACGTCCTAGTTTGATAGGGATGATAGTGTGGGACGTATACATCCCCACGGCGTTTTGTAATCTATTAGCCACAACTCTATCCTTTTGGGGGTAGAATCTATAAGTCTTGATCTTCCTGTTTCTATAATTTATATTATGTATTTCTTGATCAGATTCTATTAATTTATAGTTTTATCATTCTAGCTTAGTATTTCATTTAATTAAGTTATTGTAATATTCTCTCTTTCAAAATTTGTCACTTGATCTAGTACTTTGAGGTAATAAATGGCTATTCGCTCCCTATATACTCTTCCCTGTCCTAGAGACTTAGGGGTAGCGAATCCCCTCCTTTACATTTTGGTGAACCTGATGTGAACCAAATCAGGTCAGATCTTTTTCTTCAAGACTTTAATTATTTTGATAATGCCTTTTCTAAAGAATATTTTTATATTTTGGATGATGTCCTAGATGATTTATTAGAGGCATCTCCTTCTATCTATAGATCTGCTAAAAAAGCTTCATCACAACCTTATTCTTATTTAGAAGTTGAAGAGTCCATGAATGTAGTTGTATTTTCTATTCTTAGGAAATAATACATCATAACCCAGAATCTTAATCCATTTCCTACATAACCCCACTGGGAGAAACGTGCATGTAAGTAACCATAATGCATAGATCAAATAGACAAGCCACAAGGTAACATAAGATATACCCTAGGAAAACCCTCAAGATGGAAAAACCCAGCCTCCAAAAGCATCCATACTCCATCTTATTAATCAACACTAAATAAATACAAGAGTTATAATGAATACCTCTAAAGCATCAAGCCTCTCCATGCATCCTCATGTGTCCAAGCATGAATCCACACATCCCATGCCATGCTTCACATATGCACTCCTCAAAAAGACTCAATAAATACAACCCACTCACCTAGCCAACCTTAACCACTAAACATGTGCTTGCTTTTATAGAGTCAATATCACACAAATACAACCAAGTGGTAAGATAAAACCATGTACCACAAAACCATGTGAATACAAAACCACTAATCCCTTAATTAATATTGAATACTAAGTTTTCACTTTATTAAATATTTTTCCAATATTTTAAATTATTATCCCATGTCTCTCACATATATTGTATTATTATTTAATACAATATAATAGACAAGTGGTCCCGAAATAATTACCTAGTGTGATTAACCACACCTCCTAGGTGTATCACAACTAAATAATTATTTAATTACAAAATTATAACATAAATTTTTATGCAATGGTGTACAATACCATATCCCAACATTCTCCCACTTGTTGTATACATTGCATAAGGGATCAATGAAATACATCATCATAGCCATACATGAAACTACATGAATCTCCAACATGCTCTCATTCTCCATCAAGATACCTGCAATAAGAAAAAAGTAACCACCATCTCAAGAAAGAACTTCTCTCATCCTCCAACATGCCACCTAAGGAAGAAAAGGAACATGCCAAGGTGAAGATGCACCAATACAAGAACACAAGCATCAAATCCAAGTGATAACAAAGTCAAGTTTTTGTTAGGTAAAAATTCCACATGATCAGAAATAGCATCCACAACACATGCTAATACATCCAACCATCCATACCTACTAGGCATGAAAAACATCAGTAAACCCATGCCAACAACATATGTAACCCATAAACTGCAATCACAAGCTCCCTATATCAAACTTGTCAATGAAGAACATACAAACCCAGGAACTCCCACTACATGAGTAATGTCAAATCATATAAATTATACAAATCAACACTATACTAAGGTGTGATAAATGATCAACAATGAAGTACCAAGAACAATCACAATGATCTACACATGCAACACAAAAAATTGCATAATCTCTCACAACATGTCACCACCATCCCCCCAAATCATATGAACATAAACCTCTAGCAAGGAACCATATAATGAAGAGAGAAAACATGTAAGAAAAAACATTTCCTTCTACCAAAACCTCAAAAGTGAAACACTATGTCAAGTATGATCTCCTAACAATCCCAAATGAGAAGACTCAACAACACCCAAAACAAATTTCAATCTCTTAGATCAAACATAACATATGAATCATGTAAATGCCAACATGGATGTAAGCCTATCTAACCAAGAAGATCAAACTCAAACTATCTATTCCCAAAACCAGAAATCAGCCCATAAAACATCTCCTAAACTCCTCATCAATGAATAATAACATAAACTCAAATGTACAAGGACATAAGCATGCCAAATGTCTCTCAAAATGAATCCTACATAACTAATTATCCATAGCTCAAGATCCATAACTATGAAAGATAAAGAAATAAAAATTCATGCTAAACAATCCTCAAACGATTCTCCCAAATCAATCACCACGAATCAACTCATTCCAATGAGAAAATAAAGCATGAAACATATAAAACATCTAAAATAAATAATGGTTAAATACCTCTCAAATTATAAACCCTCGAGTAGACCAAGAGTGGGGAATGAGAATGCTCCTCCAACATAACCAAGTCATCATGACTCACTCCAAGAACAATCTCCTCTATAGGTCCATCATGAAATCAAGTTCATATCTAAGTGAAATCTCCTTGGTCTTCCTACTGAAACCTCCAAAGAATAATTGTCTCAAGAAAATATCTCTAATCACAAGATAAATCCAACCTCACCCATGTTTTCAAGTATCTATGAGCACTTGTAACTCATCAATACATTACAAAATACAAATTCAACATAGTACCATCATAAATTAATCAAGCAAGTGATCAATCTACTCAATACCAAGAGAACTACCAAGATCAATGTAAAAGATCCAACCGCATAATTAGGAACCTATCATGACATTAAGAGAACATATATCATGTCAAACCTCTAAACTAGTATGAAGATTAAATTATGAATTAATAAAAATCACACTCTAAACCAAGAAACTACATCTCCAATCACATGAAGATAACCATCTCCTCCATGAAGATCATCCAGGTCCACACACACATTCAACTGCAATCCTAGCAACTCTAGAGAACAATTGAAACCAAGATCTCCAAACCAAGATACAACCACCATCAAACAATCGAGAACGAAACCTACACCACCAAGTCATTAATGTAAAAATATCCCACTGAAATGTGTAACAAATGAATGTAACCAAGCTATCATGACATTGTGATAAAATCCACATGCTACAATATGTGCATCAAAATTGAACCAATCTTGTGGATATAGAAAGTCCATATCTGAGTGAATAGGTTCCCAACCCACACACTTGCATAACTCCTGATCAAAACAATGAAGCATGCAAACTCATCATCAAATTAGTAACCTGCAAACTGAGATATCAAAGAAGATAATCCTATAGACATCAAGACAAACACCAAATCAACCACATATTTGATTTTCCAAACATGTCCACAAATGAGTAACCATAGTCAAGGAACCAAATAAGCTTCAAGGAGATAAAAACAACCTCCTAACACCAAACCATAACACCAAAAAACAACCACATACATGATTATGTCGTGTCAATGCTCAAAATGTACTTGCATACCCATGACACCATAATCATAGCCAACATTGTACCTGCACTCAAGGTAAAATCACAATAGTGGGTTATAATTTTTCACACGAAGAAAAATTAAAAATGGATTACCCCTTCTAATGAATGGAGTTTGAATGAACATCCCATTCTAATGAACCCCTCCTTATAATGAACCTTCCCACCCTCAAATGAACCCCCCACTTGCACCATATAGGGGGTATTCATTTGAACCTCCCTTCTAATGAAGGGGATTTGAATAAACCCCCCTTCTAATGAAGGGGATTTGAATAAACCCCCCTGCTAATGAAGGGGTTCAAATGGACCCCATTCATTAGAAGGGGGGTTCGAATGAACACCCTTTTTTTACTTTGCTCCTTTAATTACAAAATTAATGAATTTTTTGACTTTTGAAGCTCAATTTGAATCATGGGGGTCCAAACTAGGCTCTTAAGTGGCAATGAAAATTCAGAAAAATAGAGTTAGGCAACTTGACATAAAAATTTGAATAAGTTATTAACATAATTTAAAAAATATGTAAGAATAGAATTTGTAGCAAATTGAATGTAGTTTCTAATATACTATTCCTTTTTTGGAAAAAGGTAAATATATTCGGTGAAAATTTTAAATTTCAATGTAGTAGTACTAAATTTTCAAGAAAAAAGAAAAAGCAGGTGCATGTCTGACCAACCTAAGTATAAGCAAAAAATAATATATTTTTTTGAAACTTTCAATATAAGTAGAGGACACATACCTGGATGTGCCACATTTTTTTGTAATTTTTTTGCAAGTAAATAATTAGTTATGATTTTTTTTTAAAAATATAAAAACGTGTTTGTCTGACCACCATAACTTGGTCAAAAATTTATGAAATTCAATTTTTATTTTCTTATCCTATAGTATGGGAAGCATACAATGTGACACATCTTTTGGATTCAAAAAATGTGAAATTGTTTAGGAATTATAGAAAATTAATAATAATTATCTACTTAATTCCAAATAAGGAATATCTTATATTTTTGGAAAGCTGACAATTTTTGCATTAAACCTTTTTCATTTCATCAAATTTAGATTAAAAAATTCATCAACCACTTTTTTGTCATATCACCACTTTTTGGACCCCATGATCCTACACTCACCCCACCATCAAAGTCCATCTTTGAAAAACACCTATAAACCTATCTTGCAAGAATGAAAGTATTGTGGAAAGATTGAAGGTGTTGTCATTGATGTCAACCGGTCAACTGGTTATCTACTAGTTGTTGTTGACTGTATATGTCAAAGATATTGAGAAAATTGTAATAAAGATATGTTGCATGTGTTCAATGGTTGCTCCAATTTTTGGTACATATTTTATCCTGTGGTTTTTTGTGGTTCTGATTGAGGTCTAGGAGAAATGTTGTTGGTCTAGATTTCTCTTTGATGAAGTCTTATGACTTGTGGTTCTAGAGTTGTGTTTCCCTGTTCTATTGAAGACAATTTCGATATTTGGAAGATTTGTGCTTAATGGTTCTATATATGCTTTACACTGGTTTGGCCAACCTTGTGTGAGATACTACTTTCAAGAATGGTGAAGTGTGTTGGATCTTTTTATGTCCCTTGAAGCATGTGTTTGGGTCACCCTCATTGTAATTCCACCCTAGGATGTTTTGGAGCCAACCTAATTTGAATTTAATGTGGATGGCCGACTTTGGATGTGTTTCAAAGTTGAAGATGATATAAATACAAGATGAGTTAGTGAAGAAGATAGAGAGGTAAGAGCGAAGAAGAAGAGAAATAAAGAGAAAAGAGAAATTGCAGTTTTGTGCGACATTGATTCTATTTAGTGTGTGTGTTTTGAGAGTGTGGTAGATCAATGCAAAGCTTAATGTTGAGTTTCTAGATGCAGTGAGCAGAAGGAAAAATCTATCATTCATGCATGTGTGGGAATAATTATGGTGGAATCATTTGTTGCATTGGGATTGTAGTCTCTTTGTAACAACTCTTCTTTGTCTTTTTTGCATCTCTATGGTATTAAGCCCTTCGGGTTGTAACCATGTTGGACAATGAGTCCTTGTTCTACATAGTGAGTCCTTATTTCAAGAAATGAGCCTTATTTTAGGCAGTGAGCCTTTTTTTAATTGGTTTTGATATTCTCTATAGTGTGAGTTAATCCTCACCGTGGCTTTTCCCATATTAGATTTTCCACATAAATATGGTGTTATTGTGTTTATGCGTTGGATTTAAGTTTCTACATTGGAATTTGATGATTAATCATTTATGCAGTGTTAGGGATTAGTTTCAGTGATTGAAATAAAGGATTAATTCTATGACAACTGATTCAACCCCCCTCTCAGTTGTCTTATTCAACAATTTGTATTAGAGCTTGGTTTCTTAGTGAAGAGCTTAACCACTTGAGGAAGGTTCATCATGGATGGAAAAATGGTTTATGATTATCCGAGGTTCGATGGAACTAATTATGGTATCTAGAAAGTATTGATGGAAGAATATCTGAAGTATTGCAGATATGATGTGGAGAAATCTTACACAAATCCTTACACTCCTCCTGTTAATGGTTCGAGTACACCTAGAGAAATCAAAGCACATGAAGTGAATAATAATGAAAAATACATTTTGAATAATAGTCTGGTACATTCAGAGTTGATCAAGGTTTGGAATTTGAAGACAACTAAGGAAGTCTAGGATGCTTTAGAAAGAGTGCATGATGGTGATGAAAGAGTTAAAGATATGAAACTACAAAATATGGAGATACAGTTTGATCTTCTACATATGTTTGAAGATGAAAATGTTAAATTTTATGTAAAGAGAAAGGATGAGATAGTGGATGGAATAATGTGATGACTTGGTGCTACTATTGATGAAACAAGGATTGTAAAGAAGATTCTCAAAACTCTTCCTAATGCTTATAGTGAGAAGGTGAGTGCTACTGAGAAAACTATAGATTATAAGACTTGTACTAAGGATCTGTTGTTAGGATTTTTGACATCTTATGAGATGAGGAAGCCAAGTCTAAGGAATGGAAGCAAATCAAAGACTTCCTTTAAAGATAAAAAAGCTAAAGATCTGGATGAAGAGAACTTTGATGAAATAGAAGCTAAATTTGTAAGAAGAATTAGGAAAGGCTCTGTTAAGTATGAAGGTAAGTTTCCCTTTAAATGATTTAGTTGTGGAGAAATAGGTCATTATGCTACAAAATGTATGAAAAAAGCTAAAATGAACAAACAAAGATATGAGAAGGAAAAGGAAGGAAAGAAGATTAACAGAGCTTACTATGTAAATGAGAATGCCAGTATATCTGATGAGGATTCAGAATATGAAGATCCAAATGACAATGAATGCTTTTTCTTGGCAATTAAGGATGAACCTACTTATGCTAATTCTGAAATATGGGTAAAGGAAAGCCCTCCAGAGAAGAAGAAAAATGAAGGTATGGTTATCTCAGCCTTACATGCTAAAAAAGGGTGTGTGCAAGAAGTTGAGTCCACTTTTTGGCCAAAAAGTGGAAGTGTTTTATTTGATTTTCAGCATTTGACACATTTGACCTTAAAATTTGAAGCACTTAGAGATGAAATCTTTAAAAAAGTCACTAATCATAAAATGTAGTGCTCGGACTCTAGTTTCCAAATATGTAATTTATTTCAATACTCAGATTGTACAAATTGAGTTTTAATAGGCATTTCTAAAAACCACTGTTTAAAAGTCATTTTTTTTTACCATACCATGCATGTGTATGACATCCATATTTTGACTTAAATTATCGTATTTTTCTAAATCCTTTTGGGATAAGTTTTATGACTCACTGAAGCTTGTTCTTGATATTTTTTTGTATTTTTTTATTGAATATTTTTTTGTTAAATTTTTATTAGGCAGATTTGTCGTTTTGAAAAATCGTCATGTATGACATGCATAAGATGACCTAAACTTATCATTTTTTGATTTTTTTTTTAAATTGAAAAGAATTGTCTGAAGTTTGTTCTCATGCAATCCGTTTGTCAAAATGTTATGTTGATCAAAAGTTATTAAAATAGTAAAAAACTCTGATATTGAAAGTTTATGGACCAATTTTATTAGAAATTAATTGAAAAATAGAAAAAATAATCCAATTGCAAAACAAATTACATATTTAGAATCTGCATTGTTTCATCTAAAATGGGTTTTAATTTCGTCAGAAAATTCTGCAAAAAAGGTCGTCAGCCATATGTCCAAAGTTGGTATTTTTCTTTGACATTGTTAGGACCTTCAACTTGCAGGTCAAACCAGGTTGAAGGTTGAGGTTCGGACTTCCAATGCTTTTCCCAAACCAAAAACCTAAGCAAAAACCCGACCACAATGCAAAAGGCAATTCAAATTTTAAAAAAATGGGATCCCGTTTACTAATCGGGATCCCGTTACGTTTAAACCACATTCCGACCATTGTCAGTGTAACGGGATCCCGTTTCATAAACGGGATCCCATTCAGCAAGCAAAGGCCCCGACGTTCGAAGTCAGTGAACGAGATCCCGATTATAGAACGGGATCCCGCTTATGCATAAACGAGATCCTGTTTGATAATTGGGATCCTGATTCATTTGAAGCGGGATCCCGTGTTATTAACAAGATCCCATTTATATGATTTAAATTCACTGTGCACAAGTTTTCTGAAGTCTACAACTTCCATGTACGGCCGAGAGCACTAAAAATGAATGATTTTTCATAAGCTATTGTATTTACAAGTCAGAACTTAATTTTTAAAGTGGAATTGTGGTAGTTTTCTACTTGTTTTGACGAGCACAAGAGGAAGAATTTTGTCTTAATAGGTATTCAACTTCCAATTTGGATTGAATATTTTGAAGAATTTCACTATTAACATTCATTTGTGCTTGAGAATTTTATAATCATGGGAGATAAAGCTCGTAATAAAAGAAGGAAGACATTGACTCCTCAAGAAGTTGAAGCAAATAGGGAAAAAGAGAGACAAAGACAAAGAGAAAGAAGAATGGGAATGAAATCAATGAATGATGGTGGAGCAACCAATTCAACAACTATTGAAGATGAAAACATTGAGGATACCATGGTTGTAGATAAAGTTAATTTGCAAGGAGTCAATTTGGAGAAGAATATGATTATACAAACAAGTCCTACTATGTCTTCAAATCCCTCTTTGAATGCTATGGAGAATGTTTCAATATGCACAAATCCAGGTACGTCTTCAAATCCACATGTTAGTGAAATGGTAAATTTGTTTGTAGAAGTTTTACAAGATGTTGGACTTAATGATGTTGACATTGACTATATTCAGAGAGACGAACCTTTTATAGAATTTGTTGAAAACGAAAAAGAAAAATCTTTTGTTGCAAGTGAAAATCAAAATGATCATTTTCTTACCTATATTTTAATGAAAATGAAAATGAAAATGAAAATGAAGATGAAAATGAAAATGAAAATGAAAATGAAGATGAAGATGAAAATGAAAATGAAAATGAAAATGAAGATGAAAATGAAAATGAAAATGAAGATGAAGATGAAAATGAAAATGAAAATGAAGATGAAAATGAAAATGAAAACCATTTTGTTGATGAAAATGAAGATGAAAATCTAGAATGTGATGTTGAATTTAATGAAAATAATTTTTTAAAAATTGGAAGTGGTGTTTTCGATAATCTTCTTGGTCAAATTTCTTGGAGGAAAATAAGAACACATGCAAATAGAATATACACCAAATTCTTTTATCGTAAAAAAATTGCATTTCAATGTCAATTAATGATGCAATTGATGAGAATGCAAAAAATGAGGAAAGTAATGAATAGGTTAGGCTTTTATGTTAAACCAAAAAGAAAAGATCAATCATTAAAACATGTTATGTCTACTGTTGCTAGTGCCATTCAATTTATTGGGAAAAATAGTCGATCTAAAGATAAAAACACAGCAAGAAGAGCTATAACTACTGCTATAGTTAACAAAGCAACTTTAAATAAAAGAATGGTAAACAATATTAGTGAAGTTTTAAAAATACATCCTAAAACATTACTAAGAGCGGCAAAAAGAAGAGAAAGTATAGAAAATGATCCTATCAATCAATGTTGGAGTTTCAGTGGACGACTACCGAGGTCTGATATAAAATTGAATGTTGAAATTAAATCTTTGATCGAAAAATATTGGCATGATAATACTAGGGTTTCATCTAATGCTAGAGATGTTTTAAAATTAAGGGTGGGGTCCAAAGTTTGCGATCCTCACCCAAAACACCTATTAGATACAACACAAACTGAATTTTATAGAAAATTTTGTAGCGATTCAGTGTTACCTGGTAATATTGAAATAAGTCAAAGGTCTTTTGAAAAATGTAAACCCTGGTATGTAAAAATTAATAAACAACGAATATCTTGTTGTTGTAAAATACATGTTCAATTTCGTTATTTTTATGATGTTTTTCGATATATACATTGTACCTTGCATACTAACATGATTATACAGATTGTGGTATTGATATGCCACCTGAAGCAAT
Source organism: Sequoia sempervirens (assembly GCA_007258455.2). Classification (NCBI taxonomy): domain Eukaryota; kingdom Viridiplantae; phylum Streptophyta; class Pinopsida; order Cupressales; family Cupressaceae; genus Sequoia; species Sequoia sempervirens. Next base: position 69,498,968 of record VDFB02270651.1, read on the forward strand.
AAGAGAGTTTATTTCAGGTTTGTTTTGTGAAAAATCTAATGATAAATTATTTTATTTAAGTTCTTGTATTTCTGGACAATGCATTAACTGTGGAAATCTTTCACTTTTAAGAATTTGTTTGCATGAAAGTGTTGATCATGATTTTGGACAACAATTAGTAGATGTCAAAAGATTTAGGATGTTCATATTCTTTAAAAGATGGAAAAATAGGAAAGCGTTGTGATTTAGTTACTGAGAAAAGTTAGTGTGCATGCATTTATGAGTGAATTTAATAATAAAATTGTACCAAAATATGTCATGCACTCACGAACATGCTCGATGGCTTGATGGCCAATTTTGATGTAGAAACACATTTCCAATTGGTACTATACTTTCGTGGTTGATTTTGGGAGAATTATACTCCGCTCCATAAGAGGAAATTCAATCTCAATATTATAATTCGCAAGTAGCTATGTTTGTCCATATTGTTTATAGACATGCAGATGATAGCGAGGAATCAAGAAAAGTTTTGAGGGAGTATCATTTTTATTTGAGTGACAACCGGTTACACTCATCGAGTTTGTTCAATATTGTTTTAGTATATTTTATAGAAATTTAAGAAAAGAGGAATCCATATGAAAGAACACCTCATATGTGGATAATTATGGGCAGTTCAAAAATGCTAGAATGTTCTATTGGTTAAGTAGGGTTCACAAGGAACTTAATGTCCAACATATATGAAGTTTTTTTGAAGCTGGGCATGGTAAAGGAGAACATGATGGAGCTGGTGTGTGTGTCAAAAGAATTCTTGCTAGAAAACAATTAAAATTTGAGGATTCAGTAAAATTTAAAAATGCACATGAGATTGTGGATTGGTGTAATAGAAGATTATCTGCACCTAGTTCGAGTGATTACTCTACAGTTCATCGATTCTTTTGGTTGGTGGAACAAGAGAACATTGTATCTAGAGTTGATTGTGAGACAATTAGTGGATCTACTAAATGGCATTCATTTAGGAGTGCGACAACAAGCACATGGACTATTTGGACAAGGGAGCTTGCATTTTTTTGCCAGTTTTGTATCTCAGGAGATTGGGAAGCTTGTGAAAATATAGAATGGGTTGAACAGTGGGAGCAAAGATCATTGACACCTATAGAAGCACATAATCAATATGAAAGAACTATTGAAGAAAATGATCAATTGTTTGCATCTGAAGATTATGACTGTGTTTCAGACCTTGTACAAGAAGGTAGTTTTAATTCAATTTATTTTATTTTATTTCACTTTATTAAGTTATTTTGTAATACTAAATTATTTATATGGATATGCACAAGCTATTAAATCAAATTTTGTTGGTAGGACATGTGTATGCTGTTATTGCACCTGAGGGGAATGAAGAGAAAATAGAATATTGGTTGGCTCGTTGTGTGGAAAGTAAACATAAGTTGATAACACCTTGAGAACATGATGATGGCTTTCATTATCCAACAGGTACGGTGATCCCCTTAAGACACCTCCTTAAGCAAATTTCAAATGATAACAAGTTTTAGATCCCCTTAAGCATATTTTTAGAACAAGTCTTTGATCCCCTTAAGAAAATTTTGAGAACTTATTTGATGATGGTTTTTTAACATGTTTTCCAATAGGATCGGTGGTGGTTGTTGGCACTTGGCTACAAAAATGCTTGAGAAGAAAGAATGGTCTACCTGCATTCAAAGACTATGAAACACATAAAAAGATTATGCATTATTCACATTTGGTGGTGGCAACAAATATAAAACTAGAGCGGTATCGTGGAAGACCTTCAAAAAAATTGCTATGGTCAATTTCTATGGAAGAGCATGAGGCAATCATAGATGCATTGCAAAAAAGAGAGGATGCAGATGGTACAATGGAATAAGTAAATACAGGTAAATATAGTTTTAGTTTTATTTTGTCCCTTTAAATACATTAAATACATGTTTCAACATTGGTCAAGTGTGTTATTAGTTGAAATTGATTTAAATTGTCCTTTTATACATCCTTAAGGCATAATCACAAAAAGGATCTAGTCCATGCAGATTCAACCTAGACAACATGGAATACTTGGTAAAAATAGGTAATTATTAGTTAAATTATATTTAAATACATGTTTTGATTACATATTGATATTGCTTGGACATTAATAGTTAAAATTGATATATTGTCATTTTTTGTATCCTAGAGCCATCATTGCATTCATCTCATACTTTGAAACAAAAAGGAGAGGATGTATGGATTCAACCTACAAACATGTGTGGAATACTTTTAAATGCAGGTACTTGAGTTCTGTACATATAGATAATTTTATATAAATTAAAATATGTATGTTTTGATGATTTCATTGATATTGCTTGTACCTTTTTGATATCAGGTGGTGTGAAGACCTACTACATTCTAGCCACGAGTTTGAGATGTTCTTGAGATGGTATATCCAAATTTTGTAAACATTGTTTTGAGATGACATATATGTACATACATCCTTACAAAATTAAACATACTCTATGTACTTCTATGTATCAAATCAATATTCTATATATTTTGTTTCTTAAATGTGCATGTTTTCCTACTTTAAAACTTTATGTTTACGTGTATAATCATTAAATATCATGCATACATTATTGTTAAATCAATTATATCCTTAAGACGTATTATGACCCCTTAATACATCCCCTTAAGACAACCCCTTAAGACCCTTAAAGACACCCCCTTAATACCCCTGAAGACATCCCATTTAGGCGTATTATGACCCCTTAAGACATCCCCTTAAGATGTTCTATTATGACCCCTTTAGACACACCCTTAAGATGTCATTATTTGTTTTGACAACTTATAAATTAGTGTTAGATGAACTATTATTTATAGTATTTATTAATGCTTTTATTCTCTAATCTTCTATGGTATTGTTTATTTCTTAAAATTTTATCCTTTATGGTATATAAATAGATTGATTTTGTTTGTAAATTATGATTTATTGACTGATTATTGACTAGCGTGAATTGAATAAGTTCATTGAGTAATTATCGCTATTTATTGAATGCACATATCATGTATATCATGTATGAAATCACTAAATTTGCAAAGTATAAATATTAAAATGTCATATATTAATCCATGTATGAGATCACTAAATTTCACAGTAATGTCCTATATTAATGTCTTGACTATGAACATAAAATGCATAAATGTACATGTGTAAATTAAAATTTCAAACAATAATAAAGTCCATAATTTATGTAACATATTAAGTGCATGAAACCAATATATTAAGTGCATGAAATAAAGTCCAACAGATTACATGTGAGAAACAAGAAATATAGTCCATGAAATATACAAATATAACACATAAAATCACATGTTTCTAGGTCATGTACTGTCTCTATAATCAAGAGACCTCTTCACACCATGTGGACTATGTGGATGACCTAAACACTTGTATAAGAGAAAGATGAAATCAGATGTAAGACAATAAAAAAATGATTTAATGACAATTTAATTTATAATCCATAATAAAATTAAATTACCATCATATCTACGTCTGGATGCTCTGGTGCACCTGAAGCAACCTCTAAATTCTCTAAATCAATCTACATAAACAAGACAAAGAAATTTGAAATTAGATGTACAACTCTATAATTAATTTTTTTTAATTTAATTTAATTTATAATTTATCATATTTTAATTGTACCATATTCTGAGGTTGTGCACTAGGCTCTTCTCTAGGACCTATCTGTACATGCTCAACTACAAGATGTGTCTCATGCTATAAAAGAAAAAGAATATGTAAAAATCTCATATTATGTATATATTCAATTTAAAATTTATAATTGACTTTAAATATAATAAAAAAATTAGATTACCATTTAATCTGGAACCTGCTCTACATGTCCTCCTGGTGGTGTAACTATGTCTAGGTCAGGGCTGAAAGTTGAACTAACAAAGTCCTACAAGATCAAAATTAAAACATGTACAATTGAATTAGGTTTATATATATATATATATTCAAGTTTGCACATTTTGTGTAGAAAGTTTTGTAAATAACCTGGAAATTAGTGGCCTCACGAGTAACTGCAACATCAAATGTTTTCCCAATGCCCATTCTTATTGTGGTATCAACCTAGACATACATGTACATAGATATTTAACACTTATAATATTTACAAGTGCACATGCATGCATTTCATATATCTAGTGAATTCAAAACTCATAAAATTGTAACTATACTAATGTTTAAACTTTAAACAAATTTACAATATGAATGTACCTGCCCCTGATCTATAATGCCCAATGGTGGAGGAGTGCTTGACAATCCCTCAGGTGGAATCAACGTGGATGCCGATCGACTCACCTAAACCAACATAAATATTTCAAACATATATGTGATTCAATTATAAATTTAAAACTCAAGTTAAATAATTTATGATTTCATATATAATTTTAAAAATTGAAATCAAAATACCCCATAAGGGTTGCCGAGTATGACTGGTGTCGATGTATGTTCTCGTGGAACAGATGATTTCCCTTGAAATGTCATTTGTACACCAAACAATTTGATTGTTAAAATGTATTGCAAACTTTTCTTTGATATATACAACCATCAAAATTCTTATAAAATGAACGTACATCTAGATGCATATTTATACCTGTGTCATAGTGTCCTCAGGGTGATGCTCTGATATGAGGAACTCTACAAATGAACTGATGCAACCAGATGAACCACCAGAATCTCCCCGTACACCTGAACTAGGTGTGGCCTGATTAGGTCCATAGCATACTTGATGACAACTAGTACATATATGGGGGACGAGCCTCGACACTCCTAGAGCGGTACTTGGACCCACTCCATAAAAAACTCCTCCATCATCATCATTGTCTCTATGCTCCCCACTCGCTATCGCAGAAGCGTGTTGATCAAGGTCTCTTGTGACTGTACTAAGGGAACCTAATGTTGAGACCAAAGCTTGATGATGTATAGGTGCAGGAATGGGAGGACCAGGAGCAACAACAAGGGGTTGTGCATGCATGGGGCATCGGGGATCAACCCTTGCCCCTAATCTTTGTTGTGGCATGCCACCACCAACACCCTGAAATGATCTAAAATAAAAATAATTGGGCTTTTGCCCCAAAACAAACTCTACATACAATTTTCTCAAAAAATATAATGGGCACTCCCAATTAGCATGTGGGGGACTATCAAAAACCATATACCATCGATCCCAAAAAATTTCACTCATCTACGGATGTATGCACCACCTCATGGATATTCTAGATTTGTTGGGTGGAATGGGTTGTCGAGTAACGGGGTCAAGAAAGTAGGGGGCTAGATGGGCTTTCGTTATTTTAAGGTCTAATATTTGTTTGTAAGTGAGACCATCAAAATAAAATTGTCTCATTTGTTCTCTGTCTCGTCGATGCCTATCAAGATCAGAATCAATCATCCTGATGGCATCAACAACGTTTTGCATTGCAGATGCAAAACGTCTCACATGTGGAGGAATCAATGCTTGACTCTACATAGCATTGATTTGATTTTGTAAGGATGCAACTTGATCATTTATTCATTCTCTCAAGCGAGCCTCGTCATATGTGATAGGTGCTGGATGTGGTATATTAGGTGGAGGGGGAGGGGGAGGGGGAGGTGGAGGTGGAGGGGGGGGGAGGTGCATGTGGATGTGGCTGAGGTGGTGGATTGATGATATCATCAATGTTAAAATCATCCATGATATTCTCGATATAAATGTGCAACTGCATTAAATCGTACAAAATAGTCCATGTGCATACATATATTAAGATCATATATTAATAGGATGAGCAACATATATATTAAGATCATATATTTAACTGAAATGCACATATATATATATATACATTGATTGTTCAACTCAAGAGAATGTCCATACAAAATTCAAAATTAAATGTATGTACATGTACATTTAAAATATAAAATATGATGCATAATTTTCATGCGTACAAATCATTAAACTAAACTATGTACATACATACAAATTTCAAAATTTAAGAACTATATATATGCAAATTTTTAATACATGCACATACATACTAAACAATAAACTTGAAACATTCACAAAAGTTCATTTTATGTCTAACATGTCTAACTTGAAACATTCACAAAAGCTCATTTTATGTCTAAGATCCTAAGAAAAAATGATGGCTTTAGGTTTTAGGGTTTAGACTTTAGAGTTTAGGGTTTAGGGTAATAGGATGGCTTAAGGGGATCTACATGTAGTAAGATCCTAGGAAAAAATTACCTGGCATAAGGGAATGAAATTTGGTGGAGTTGCCTAAGGCAACCAAATTTCATTAAGAGCCTTTAAAGAAAAAATGATGGCTTTAGGGTTTAGGGTTTAGACTTTAGATTTTAGGGTTTAGGGTAATAGGATGGCTTAAGGGGATCTACATGTAGTAAGATCCTAGGAAAAAATTACATGGCATAAGGGAATGAAATTTGGTGGAGTTTCCTAAGGCAACCAAATTTCATTAAGAGCCTTTAAAGAAAAAATGATGGCTTTAGGGTTTAGGGTTTAGACTTTAGATTTTAGGGTTTAGGGTAATTGGATGGCTTAAGGGGATCTACATGTAGTAAGATCCTAGGAAAAAATTACATGGCATAAGGGAATGAAATTTGGTGGAGTTGCCTAAGGCAACCAAATTTCATTAAGATCCTAAGAAAAATGTTTGCTTTAGGTTTTAGGGTTTAGAATTTAGAGTTTAGGGTTTAGGGTAATAGGATGGCTTAAGGGGATCTACATGTAGTAATATCCTAGGAAAAAATTACATGGCATAAGGGAATGAAATTTGGTGGAGTTGCCTAAGGCATCCAAATTTCATTAAGAGCCTTTAAAGAAAAAATGATGGCTTTAGGGTTTAGGGTTTAGACTTTAGATTTTAGGGTTTAGGGTAATAGGATGGCTTAAGGGGATCTACATGTAGTAAGATCCTAGGAAAAAATTACATGGCATAAGGGAATGAAATTTGGTGGAGTTGCCTAAGGCAACCAAATTTCACTTTAAGATCCTAGGTAGGACAAAATGAATGGTTTAGTGTTTAGGGTTTAGAATTTAGAGTTCAGGGTTTAGGGTTTAGAATTTGGAATATTTAATGAACTTGCAAGTTAGTGAAGAACATTTTCTTGTGGAATAGTTGATTGAGATCTACTCTTGATTAAGAAATTTGTCATATTGGGACCCCTTAAGAAATCAATTTATGATTTAGGGTGATAGGATGGCTTAAGGGGATCTAGATGTCTAGTGAGGTCCAAATTTAGTCATACTATAGCCTCATTGGTTCCATCTAGCTCTAGGTCAAAAGTGTTTACCCCTCTAATAAAAAAAGTATCATGTTAAAAATGAATCAATCTATACATATCACAAAAATAACAATAATCTTAAATGTAACCCATACTCTAACCATAGTATCTAATGCTAAATGATCCCCACCCCTAACCATATCCTAACTAAATTGTAAACCTAATTGAAACTTAATTAAATTATAACCTTTACCTAAGCTTAAATGTATTCCTATATTATATTATATTATATTTAAATTAATTTATATTTGTACATTATAATTATATTAATATTTATTATATATTCCTAATTGTAACCTAACTATTTACTACAAACCTAATTGAATCTTAAGCCTAATCCTCATTAAAACCCCAAGTAAATTGTAACATTGCCTATCCTTAATTGTAATCTTATATTAATTATATTTTATGATATTAAATATTTATATTATTTAATATATTATATTAAATATAATATATTAAATAATATAAATATTTAATTATATTTCTTTTATATGAATCATCCTCCTATCTCTAAATTTAATAATCGCATGTAGTTCCTCCAACCTATCATCATGTACCTCCTCCCTTTCCCATGTAATAGGTGTACCTTGTAGGTGTTAAATGGTTCCATCTTGGTCTCCTTATTGATGCATTTCTATCCTTCCACATAAATCTATATAGTATCAAAATCTAGGTAATTTTATGGTTATTGAATCTCTCTTAATTGCTAAAGAATCCATTATGATTGAGGATGGGTGGATTATTATCTAGGATCACATCTTAAAAATCCTATAGAGGTCATGTGGTATGTGTTTCTTAATACATATATTCCCATACAAACCTCTTTCCATGTGTTATCAACTCTCCTATATAAATTTAGATAGCTTACTAGATTTAAATTTCATATGATATATATGTACCCAAGTGATTCCAATCGGAATTGCTATAATTATACTTCTATGGCATTCTAGATATTCAAAATAGTTTTCATAAATCTACCAAATAGACCCATTCTTGACATTGAACCTACATAATTTTAGGTATGTCCAATGAAAGAAACTTTACCCATAGCACTCTCACTCACACTATCCTATCTTGTGGATATAATAGAATAAAGTTTTCTTCCAATGATTTAGAACCCTAATGATCATGTCTAATTGTCATAGAGAGTGATCATCCACTCTTCATAAACTTGTAGAAACCAAAATGATTTGCTCGATTTTAAATTAGGGTTTCAACAAAAAATTTTGTTCCAATTCAATTTAGGGTTTCATTTTCTAAGCAATTAGGGTTTTTAATGCAATTTTTTCATTTCAATTCAAACTAGGGTTTTCAAATTCAATTTTTTTCATTTGATTTGAATTCAGGGTTTCAAAAAGATTGATTAGGGTTTCTAAATGCAATTTTTTATTTCATTTTGATTTCTAGGGTTTTGAAATGCAATTTTTTTTGTTTTGTTTCAATTAGGGTTTTCAAATTCATTTTTTTTGTTTAATCAAACAATTTAGGTTTCAAAAGTTAAATTTTGTTTGTAAAACACAATTTAGGGTTCATTTTTTTATTTTTATTAAAAAATCTTCATGTTTCATTGCGTTTTTTTGTCTATTTTTACTATAACAGCTAAAAAAATACTCAAAACGTGAAATAAATTAAAAAAAAACATGATAAATTCACTTGCTTTTCTTACAATTTCAATTAAAATTTAAAAAATGCAAAAAAAATAGATAGAGGCGGGTACCTATAGGTGAACATGGGGGTCACTGTCGCCACTGACTTGGGGTCCCATCTGCTATGTGTAGTAAACTGTGCTTTTTAAAAAAAATAAATACCAATATAAAATGGGATCCTGATTTTTAGAAATCGGGATCCCGTCTCTTAGTAATCGGGATCCTGATTTCTACAAGTCGGGATCCCGTGCCTTTTCCATCGGTTCGGGCCCAACACGAAATGAGATCCCGACTTTTAAAAATTGGGATCCCGTTTCATGTTAGGCTCGGGATCCCGAAGCTGAACGGGATCCCGATTTTTAATAATCAGGATCTCGTTTATTAAAATCGGGATCCCGTTTTGTCAAAGCCGATTTCAATTTTTTGGCTAAGGAAAAAACTTCCACGCTTCGTGGACTCAACTTTGTGCACTTACCCAAAAGAGAAAAATTATTGGGTAGTTGATAGTGGTTGTTCACATCACATTACTGGTGATAAAAGCAAGTTTTTTAAGCTTGATAAATATGTGGAGGCTTGGTTATGTTTGGAGATGATACTGGTGCTAAAATTTGTGGGATAGGTTTAGTAAGTTTAGATGGAAAGCATCATATCAACGATGTTTACTATGTTAAGGGTTTAAGGAATAATTTGTTAAGTGTTGGTCAAATGTGTAGAAAAGGATATGATCTTGTGTTTAAGGATGAGAAATGTGAGATCTAGAAAGGACCCATAACATTGATTGCTACAAGAAAGAAATCTAAAGGGAATATCTATCAACTTAAGGGTGTTGATGGGCGATGCTTTATGACTTAGATGAATGAAAATTGGTTATGGCATAGGAGAATGTGTCACATGAATTTTGATAACTTGGCAAGGGTTAGTGTTATTCAGGCCATGAGAGATTTACCAAGAATTACAAAGCCATTAATGCTATTTCTAGGAATTGTTAGTTTGGAAAGCAAGCAAGAAATCATTATAGATCAAAGGAATAGTCTACTACTAGACTACTAGATTTAGTTCATACTGATCTCTATGGTCCTACAAGAGTGATAAGTCTACTTGGTGAAAGGTACTTTATGATTTTAATTGATGATTATTTTAGATATACATGGGTTACATTTCTTGGAGAGAAATCAGATACATTAGATAGATTCAAAGCATTCAAAGAAATGGTTGAAAATGAAGTGAATTTGAAGATAAAATTCTTAAGATCTAACAGAGGTGGAGAATTCACCTCCCATGAGTTTAATATGTTTTTTGAAGTGCACAAAATAAAGAGACAATTATCTACTTTGAGAACTCCTCAGCAAAATGGAGTTGTTGAAAAGAAAAATAGAACATTTCAAGAAGCTTCTATATCAATGATTACTGAGGCTGGTTTACCAAAATTTTATTGGAAAGAAGCTATTCATACTACTGTTTATGTGTTCAATTGAGTTCAAGCAAGAGAAAATAGTACAAAGAATCCCTATGAGCTATGGCATGGAACAATTCCTATGGTTAATATTTCAAGCTATTCGAAAGAAAATGTTATATCAGAAGAGATGAAGAAAATTTGGGAAATTTTGATGCAAGAAGTGATGAAGGAATTTTTCTTGGATATTCTACTAAGAGAAAGGCATACAAATGTTTCAATAAAAGACTGAGAAATATTGTAGAAAGATCAAATGTGAAGGTTGATGAGAAAATGAAGATTTCTATTGACATTGATGGATACATATCTGATGAACATGACTATGCAAGAATAGAAGATATTGTGGAGGAATATGAAAAAGATGAGCAGGATGAACAAAATGAAAGAGAAGAAGATGCTCTGGTGATGTTCCCTAGGACACCTAGATATGTACAAAAGAATCATTTAGAAAGTCAAATTATTGGAGATAAGATAAAAGGTGTGTTGACTAGAAGCAAAGATGTTGTTGAAGTGAATTTATGTTTACTTTCTGAGATAAAACCGAAGACATGTAAGTGAAGCTTGTAAAGATGAAATTTGGAAGGAAGAAATGAAATAAATTTTGTAGATTGAGAAGAATAAAACTTGGGAATTGGTCCCAAGATCAGCAAATAAAAACATCATTGGATCAAAATGGGTATTCAAAAATAAGTTGAATGAGAATGGAGAAGTTGTCAGAAACAAAGTAAGGCTTGTTTGTAAAGGTTACTCACAAGTAGAAGGCACAAATTTTTCAAGAAATTTTTTTCCCGGTAGCGAGAATGGAAGCTATAAGGATGTTTATGGAACTTGCTACTTATAAATATTTTAAGGTCTATTAGATGGATGTCAAGTCATCATTTTTGAATGGTGAGCTAGAAGAAGAATTCTATATGGAACAATCAAAAGGATTTCAGTTGAAAACTCAACTAGATATGGTGTGAAGATTGAAGAAAGATTTGTATGGGTTGAAGCAAGCTCCTAGAGCTTGGTATGTGAGGTTAGACAGCTATCTGATTCATCAAGGATTTAACAAAGGTACGAAAGATAGTAATTTGTACTTTAAGATTGAAAATGAAAAAATCTTGATTGTAGTTGTGTATGTTTTTTATTAGATAAGTAGGGAAGGCATTTGATCTCATGGTTACAACAATTAACAAAAAGGAAATAGAAAAAGGTGGAAATAACACCACCAACAAACCAAAAAACATCAATAGTATTAGCTTGCAGGCCAACTTTTAACATAGTAACCATAGTCCAACTAGTACTAATAAAAAACAATAAGTTTCTTGTAGCATACTTAGATCTACATAAACCATTAATTAAGTTGTGTGTGGGAAATGTTAGTATCAAAATAAGATAATAAAAACACACCAATGCAACATTAAACTAAAGAAAGCTAAATAAAATGAAAAGAGATCAAACAAAGCTTCTTCAGAATCATTTTATTGTCCTCTATCTCCAGTGATTTGCTTGAAGCTGTTGCTCTCAGATTGTATAAGCAAAGCTTCTCAGAATGGCAACCTGCAGAACGAGTATGCAAAGGGAGAATACTTCTCTATCCTATATGTTGGTGGAGTGAAATGTTGATATACAGATATGCATAGGGGCTGTAGATTATGCACAAGGGCTGTGGATTATGGATGCTATCGAAACTATGCTATAAGGATGATAGGCCATGATATGGATTGCTAATATGCTAAGCTATGCTATGCTATGATTCTAGAGGCTATGGATGCTGGAAGGTTGATTGACTATAGTTTTCCTGTAAAAAAGCTTCTATATTTTTCAGAGACCCAACAGTCCCTTTTATAGATTTTTACAGGCAAGAACCTAGCTGGCAAAGATCAATGGCTGCGAGATTGTCTGGTAAATTTGGATGGTGAGAGATGGAGAGGTTGAGAGGAAGATGGAAAATGTTGGGAGGTTGGAGAGAAGAATGGAGGTTTGTATTCAACCCACGGGAACAACCTTGCTCAGAAACAAAGAAATTAATTTTCTGTTTTGAAGTTGTTTCATGGTTGTTGTTGATAATCCAATATTAAATAAATAAATTTATTTAATTTTATGTGAGTTTGAGGATTTAAAATATTTTTGAAATATTTGATGTGAATGAACATTAGAAGATTTAATTAAATATTTTGGAATATTTAATTGTGAATAGATTTTAGAAGAATTAATTAAATATTTCGAATATTTAATTGTGAATGGTTTTAGAGGAATTTTTAGAATAGAAGAATATTTAATCTTTATTTGAATAAAATATTCAAGCCAAGATTATATGATAATTAATATAAATAAATCGTAATGTTTATTTAATTAATTAAGAAATGGATAAGAAAAGTGATTAAATAAACTTTATTTATTTAATTGAAATGAAAGAATGAACAATATAAATAAATTATTTAGATTTATTTATACACATATTGAATTCAGAGATTTAATTAAATATTAAAAATATTTAATTAATTACCAGACTATTGTGATGTGACCATTTTTAGGTGTATACATTTTGCCCCTATTTGAAGTGATGTGTTTTATGCATTGCTTCAAAGAATTTTGAAATTTTCCCAAGATGTTGATTGTCAAATGTTGATGAGTATATGCCCCCATGGACGATGAATCGATAAGATTTTGATTTTTGTGAATTTTTTTCTTTTTAGATTTTTTTGGAATTTTTTAGATTTTTTTGATTTTTAAGATGTCGATTCATCGTTCGAAAATGATGATGTGAAGAAATTGATGTGGAAAGATGTAAGATGAAAAATTGATGACCTAAATTTCTCCTACTATGATAAAATGTGATAAAATGCCCAAATTTTTCCTTTAAATAGGTTAAAAATGTCATTTTCCTGTCGTTTTCCCATTTTAACCTAGTAAAAATTGTAATTTTTGAGCTTTGGAGTGAGAAAAATGGCACTTCCTATCCACCAGCACTGTTTTGAGCGCATTCGACGACATCAACGGCCGACACACTATGGACCCACGGTATGTATCTCGTTAAACTTTTAGTGTTTGAAATTTTTCCATTTAGGGCACGTTTATCCATGTTTTGATATGAAAGGGTGTGTTTTAGTGCTTTTTAATTTTTCTGTAGCACCCATGATAATTTTTATAGCGCCCATGATTCTGTAGTGCCCTTTATGGTTTCTGTAGCACCCAAGATGATTTATGTAGTGCCCATGATTCTGTAGCGCCCATGATAATTTCTATAGCGTCTATGATGATTTCTGTAGCGCCCATGATTTGATGTTGTTTTGTATGATTAATTTGTTCCCAAAGTTGTTGGAAAACAAATAGTAGCTGATAAATTTTCTTTTAAAGTTGTTAAAAACAAATAGGTGTTGATAGGTTTGCTTCTAAGGTTGTTAAAAAAAATAGAATTGTGATAAATTTGCTTTCCATGATGATGAAAAAAAAATAGTTGTTGATAAGTTTGCTTCTAAATTTGTTAAAAACAAATAGGATTGTGATAAATTTGTTTTCCATGATGATGAAAAACAAATAGTTGTTGATAAGTTTGCTTCTAAAGTTGTTAAAAACAAACAAGATTGTGATAAATTTGTTTTCCATGATGATGAAAAATAAATAGTTGTTGATAAGTTTGCTTCTAAAGTTGTTAAAAACAAACAGGATTGTGATAAATTTGTTTTCCATGATGATGAAAAACAAATAGTTGTTGATAAGTTTGCTTCTAAAGTTGTTAAAAACAAACAGGATTGTGATAAATTTGTTTTCCATGATGATGAAAAAAAAATAGTTGTTGATATTCAGATTTGATTGATTTATCTTGATGATTCGATATTGATATTGCTTTGACTTGATGATTCTTCCTATTCAATAGGAGAGATTGAGCATCTTGCAATTACGGGAGAAATTCTCGAAGACATGGAGATTGATTCCGTAGCTTGTACAGGTGGATAGAGATGTGATCGAGGCATGCAGACTGACCTCATTACTTGAGATGCCTGAGGTGCATCTCAACAGAGCCTTATTGACAACACTTGCGGAGAGGTGGCACAGTGATACAAACACCTTTCATTTGCCGATAGGAGAGATTACCATGAATCCAGAGGATGTATATCGTATCTTGAGGATTCCAGTGATGGGTGAGATAGTGATATTTGACGGCCGGGAGGCAGGAGGTACCGATGCCTTGAGGCAGATTTTCAGAGATGATCATATTGCGGGATATTATATCTTATGGGCAGAGATGACAGATTCGTATGCACCTTTACCCTCTGTACTTGTAGGCTTCATTGGAGGTGTTTTGTGCCCCGACCATAGGTCAAAGGGTTTTGCATTCAGGTGGGGTCGTGTACTTGAGAGCATGGTGATGCAAGGTACACGATATGTTTGGGGATCGTGCATTCTTGCACATTTATATGATGAGCTACACCATATTGTGTACGGTGGAGGCCAGAGTTTAGCTGTTGGATGTTCACTTTTATAGATATGGGCATGGGAGCACTTTTTCGATATGCGACCATTGACTCGAGGATGATGGCCTGTTGGTCGACCGTACAGATTCAGATATACTGATGTCATTGCTCAACTGAGGTTGGGCAAACTGGATCATTGGCAGCGTCTTTTGGATGATCTCGAGACAGTATGTTGGCGGCCTTATGTAGATTGTGAGGCATGGCCAAAGGATGCTAGGGAGATGCCCTTTGTCTTTACTTCCAGATATCTAATTGGTCATACTCCTGGGATTATTGAGAGATTTATTCCTGACCATGTATGGTGATAGTATGGTCAGCCTCAGGATATGCCATAGGGTTTGTCTATTTATGAACGTCGGCAGCAGGAGATTACAGTGTGGGGTCTGCGGGTTTCATATGATGCAACAATAGCAGAGTTCACCAGTTTGGGAGTACATATGTGGGACTATAGAGTTGATATTCTTGATGGGGGGATGACTCTAGAGTATGGTTAGTATGTGTTGGAACATCCTGCGCCACAGTTATTTGATCCTAATGAGCCTGCCGCTCCAGTTGCAGAGTAGAGACCACATAGAGGGGGACATAGGCGATAGCGAGAGGTGGCTTCAGAGGGTGATGACTCCGAGGATGATGATGATGATGAGTCTGATGGGGATGGAGATGGCAGTGATGAGGAGAGTGGGGGTGATAGTGGTGGAGGAGGTGATAGAGGTGGCAGAGGTAGTGGCAGAGATGGTAGCAGAGGTGGTGGCAGAGGTGGACCGTGGATGAGACATTCAGATCCATCGTCTTCAATAGATCCAGTGGTGCCGAGTCAGATAGCTACCATGCAGAGTAGAGTGCAGAGCTTACAGGGTCAGTTAGCATAGGCACATGCCTTAGTTACACAGCTACAGGGACAGTTGATGATAGTGACGGCCGAGAGAGATACAACTAGACGACAGGGTGAGGAGGCCATGGCCTTAGTTGACAGTCTGCAGAGAGTAGTAGGAGGTGGCATGATGAGAGAGCTGATCAGAGCCATTCAGGAGGCAGAGTTCTATAGGATCAGATACCATGATGTAGTGCCACATGAGTAGAGAGTGAGTTATACACAGTCTCGGTCTACACATAGTCGCTCTCGGGCTACCAGCAGGGGTGTATCGCAGCCATTACCTCCAGGAGGGTTATCAGGGGCAGGTGGAGCAGGTCCATTAGGTGTAGGTGGGACATGTTCTAGACCAGCACCATCAGAGGATAGCACTTCGTAGTGCATTTTGCATGATGTCTTATTGATACCCTATTGAGACATTTGTATACACACTGATATGGTCCCATTTTTTATGATGTTATGTCATGCATAGTTGACATCTTTGTACATTTGACATTCATTTTTGAGATATATGATATGCAACGATGATTTGTTTGTGCGATGAATATGTGTACCTTTATTATGTGATGGGTATCCATTTTATTTATGCATGATGCTTATGATATGATTTATGATGTGATGTATGATGTATGGAAATAAACCAAATGATATGTTTGTGAAAATGAAAAATGCAATGAAAGTGATGTAAGGATTATGATGTATGCTTGATTATTTTTTATAATTTTTTGATGCAAATATGTATGAAAAATGTATGGGATGATGTTTTTGTGAATGTCAAATATACTTTGTCATTTATTGGAAAGATATGGAACTTTGATACTTTGCCAGCTTTTGGGAAAATCTATAAATGCCAAATGCAAATTCTAAAATGAATGTAATCTATACTAACCATGCAGGGTATTTGTACAATATTGCCATTCTGAGAACTTATTTATGCTTTTTGTGTCATCATAGAGCATTGAAATGTTGAAAGTTAATACAAGCATCAAAGGGTATGTTAGCACCAGTGATGACCTGAGTATTGCTTTCATGAATTTTGATATAGCAAACTAATACAAGCATCTAGGTATAATTGAATCGAGATGACCTGAGTATTGCTTGCATAAACAGACAAGAGTTAACCCGTTTCTCATGCAAATTCTGAAATGTCATCAATGATACTTAGTAGAGCATGTCTCGCGACCAATTTGCATAGTACTAATGATTCACTCACAAACAATAGACAAAGAAAAATGATACTCCTTCCTTGCTTTTCTAGTTCAGTACATCATCAAATTTCTCTAGAGATATGATAGAAAATAAACCAATAATTCAAATTTTTCCTAAAGTATTCCAAACATTATTCAGATTAAGATCATCCAACTTGGTTATCAACATTGATGTTTTTGTTTTGATTAACGTTGTCTTGACCATGTTGTTTGATTTCATTGGCATTGAGTGATCGTTTTGGTGTTGTGTTTGATTGGATGCGTCAATATATGTTGTGTTTTGTCAAACCATCATTTCTCTGTTTGTGATGTTCGAAAAGCTTGTTGCCCCTCTCTTGTTTAGTCTATGTTTCTTCCCCCAGTGTAAACACAACCTGAATATTATGGATATGTACAAATTTCATCAAGCCATGATGAAACACAAGGATTCTTGTTGCATGATATGGTTATGATAGATATGGATAGATGATGCCGAATGATGCTGAAAAGCGAATGCAAGACATAAGCTAATAGATAGAGGAGCCCGTTTTGATCACAAGTAGTGCCCGTTTGCTAGGTTTTCACCACTTGTTTTTATTGCACTTTTTCAGGACTTTTTCTGATTTTTATGTATTTTTTCATGACTTTTTCTTATTTTTATGTATTTTTTCATGACTTTTTTTTGTTTTGTATTTTCTTAGGACTTTTTAATGATTTTTATGTATTTTTTCATGACTTTTTCTGATTTTTATGTATTTTCTCAGGACTTTTCTAATTTTTATTTATTTTCTCAAGACTTTTTCTGATTTTGTTTTGTATTTTTTCAGGACTTTTTCTGATTTTTATGTATTTTTTCAAGACTTTTTTCTGATTTTTATGTATTTTTAGACATAGAACTTCTTCAAATGAATGATGTTGATCGGTTCTTCAAACAAGTCCCCTTCTGACGTAGATAACTGATATGCTCCAGAACCATATGCTGCAATGATGATAAATGGACCAAGCCAATTTGGTTCAAATTTTGCTTTCTTTTCTCTGTCTTCATGATTGAGTGAATTTTCTCTCAAGACTAAGTCACCTACTTGAAATGTCTATGGTTTAACTCTATGATTGTAGCTACGAGACATAACTTGTTGATAACCCTTCAGATGATCAGCTGCATGTTGACGTCTTTCATCTAACAATTCTAGCTCTTGTAGATGAGATACTCTGTAGTCTTTATCATTTATCAATCCTTTGAGTGAGACCCTAAGCGAAGGTATTTCAACCTCTAATGGTAAGATCGCTTCTGCTCCATAGACCAAGGCATATGGGGTGGCTCCTGTTGGTGTGCAAATGCTGGTTATGTATGCCCACAAAGCTGGATTTAACTGGACATGCCAATCACGACCGACATCATTTACCATCTTCTTCAAGATCTTCAAGATTGTTTTGTTTGAAGCTTCTGCTTTCCCATTTCCTTATGGATAGTAAGGTGTAGAGAACCTATGTTGGATGTGAAATCTTTCACATAGTTCATCAACATCCTGATTCTTGAAAGGCCTCCCATTATCAGTGATGATAGAATTAGGAATTCCATATCAGCAGATGATGTAATTCAAGATAAATGAAGAGATTTGTTTATCGGTCATGGTCATCAAAGGAACAACTTTGATCCATTTTGTAAAATACTTTGTAGCCGTGATGATGAATTTATGCCCATTTGATGATGAAGGATGGATTTTTCCAACAAGATCTAATCCCCACTGAGAAAAGGGCCATGTCGGAGTGAAAGGCTGCAGTTCCTGTGCAGGTGCATGGATAAGATTCCCATGGATCTGACATTTAGAACACTTCTTGACAAAATTAAAAGATTCTCTCTCCATGGTAGGCCAATAATATCCCATTCTAACAAGTTTCTTGGCTAAGGTTAAACCACTTGAATGAGTTCCACAAATACTACCATGAACTTCTTGTAAGGCTTGTTCAGATTCATCACGTTCAAGACATCGAAGGAGTGTACCATCAAGACCACGTCGGTAAAGGATATCGGCGATCAAGGTATAACGGGATGATTGGCATATGAAATTCCTTTTTTGATTTCGAGATAAGTCCGGTGGTAAGATGTTATTTTTCAGGTAGGTATAAGTATTGCCATATAAAGGTGAATCAGAACCAATTAAATGGCATATGATTTGGGTTTCAAGATTATCATAGGCGGGAGAAAACAATTGTTCCACCAAGAATTCATACCGCTTTTGATTTTCTGATAATTGCAACAAGGAAGCAATTGTAGCCATTGCATCTGCAGCTTTATTATCAATCCTTGGGATTCATGAAAACTTGATTACCACAAAATACTTTTTAAAATCATCCACCACACTCTTGTAAGGTAGCAACTTATCATCTTTAGTCTGATAATCATCATTGATTTGATTAATGACTAGTTGTGAATCACCGTAGACTTGTAGCTCTGTAATTCACCATTCCAATGCTATCTTTATTCCTGTGAGCAATGCTTCATATTCAACTATGTTATTTGTGTAGGGAAACATCAACCGATACGATTTTGGAATTGTATGTCCTTCAGGTGTAACAAAAAGAATCCCTACCCTCGAGCCATGTTGCATTTAGGATCCATCAAAGTACAATGTCCATGATTTCTTAATTGTTGTTGTAAAAGTGTTTGCATCAGGAAATTCAATGTGCATTAGGTTTTCTTCTTGTAAAGGTGCTTCGGCCAACTGATCTGCAATGACCTATCCTTTTATAGCTCTTCGATCTACATAGTGAATGTCAAACTCACTTAAGATCATTACCCATTTTGCAAGTCTTCCCGTTAAGGTAGCTTTGCTTAGGAGGTATTTTAGTGGATCGATTTTGGTTATCAGCTTAACTGTATGAGCCAACATATAGTGTCGCCACTTTTGAGAAGAAAACACTACTACTAGGCAAGCTTTTTCAATGAAAGTGTAGTTTAGTTCATGACTTGTTAAAGTTTTGTTGATATAGTAAATGGCCCTTTCTTTACCTGTAGAATCCTCTTGTGCTAGTAATGCTCCCAAAGATACTTCTATTGCTGAAATATAGAGTATGAGCAGCTTTTCTGAAACTGGTGGATTCATGAGATATTTCTTGATCTGATTAAATGTTGCTTCACACTTTTCCTCCCATTTGAATGGGACATTTTTATGCAATAGATGTGTAAATGGTAAGCTTTTGTCTACCAGTTGAGCTATAAACCTCCTGATGGATTGTAGTCATCCTTACAGTGATCAGAGTTGACTGATATTTCATTTTGGTGGCATGTCCATTATAGTTTGTACTTTTTCTGGATCAACCTCTATGCCCCTTTTTGAAACAATGTATCCCAGGAGTTTTCCAGATTTAACGCCAAAGACACATTTCTTTGGATTGAGTCGAACATTAAACTTCTCCATTCTGATAAAGATATTTGACAAGATTTCTAGATGTCCTTCTCTTGTGTTGGATTTGGAAAGGAGATCATCGACGTAATCTTCCATGAATGTATGCATCATATCATGAAAAATGGTGGTCATTTCTCTTTGATAAGTTGCTCCTACATTTTAAAGCCCAAATGGCATGACATTCCAACAATAGGTACCCCAAGGGCATGTGAATGTTGTTTTAACTTGATCCTCTGGTGCAATATTTATTTGGTTATATCCTAAAAATCCATCCATTAAGGAATACATTGCATGGCCAACAGTTAAATCAACAATCATATCTATGTTTGGCAAAGGGAAGTCATCTTTGGGACATGCTTTGTTCAAATCTCTGAAATCTGTACAAATTCTAATCCTTCTATCCGGCTTTGAAATAGGTACGATATTGGAGATCCATTCTGTATAGTCAATAGACCGAATGAATCCAACATCTAAAAGCTTCTTTAACTCTTCTTTAACCAATAATGCAAAATGTGGATGCATTTTTCTAAGTTTTTGCTTCACAGGTTTTTCCCCTGTGTTTATAGATAGATGATGTATTATCAGATTAGGATCTAACCCTAGCATATCAGCATATGACCAAGCGAAATTGATTTAATTCTCCTTCAAGAAATCTGTGAATTTCAGTACTTCTTCCACTGTTAATGATGTTGCAAGTTGCAAGATTTTTGGTTGCTCTTTTGTACCTATGTTGATTGATTTTGTTGGCTCAATCAAAATAGAAAATCTTTCTTGATAATGTTTGGGAAGAGTGTCAAGTTTCTCATCCTTCAGTGCCTCAAAAAGGTTTTCACCGTCGGATTCACCCTTTATTTTTCTCTTGTTGTGATCTACCACTATCGTTTTGTGGTTTTCACCGATAGATCCATCTTTTATTTCATTTATGTTGCAGCTAAGAGACTTGGCACCCTCCCTATCAAAATCTTGAGTATGAGATTCTTTGATGAAACACTTGTTTTCTTGATTAGATGAAGAAAGGAAATTTACAATATCCTCATCATCATAGAATGTAGGGATATGGATAGGTGCATTGTTGTCCCAATCAATAAGTTCCGGATAAACTAAAGGTATGGGATCATTAGGTTGGGTAAGGTCTTGAGCTATCAAAGTCATGATATGGTTGTCATTTTCATGATGGACAAGGTCTATGATGGTATTCTCTCGTCGATTATCAATCTCATTAAAATCTGAATCATCCTCACTTGAGTCATTGTCATATCGTGATTCAAATTCAAGTGATTGTGTTCTCGAGCTTTCTCCTTGTATGAGAACAGGTGCATATTTGTGTATGGTATCAACTTGTTTGTCTCTCCAAAATTCATCGTTATAGATGGTGTCCCATTCATATTCATTAGAATCAGTATCTAAACTATTCTGCAATTGGAAAACTGATTCATAAATTTTTTGTAGAGTGACATCTTTATGGGGTTTATCTGAAATTGATTCTCCTTCATGAGTTTGTTGTGCTTGTTGTGAAGTTGACTCTTTTGTATCCTTACCATATCCAAGTCCTGTTTTATCTTTTGGATGTATTGAAATAGGTTGAATTGGATCAATGATTCCTTCTTTTCTTTTTCCTATAGGACCATTTCCTTCATAGCCCATTCTTTGCATGATAGTATAACCTTTTCCATATTGGTCGGTAGGTAACTTGATGTGCAAGACAGATTCATCTTCATCTTTGTATAGCCAACTTAGGATGTCCCTATCTTCGGCTTCTTCCTCGGTAGTGTTAGATTTAATGAATTGTCCATCAAACTTTGTGATTGGCACAGAAGCTTGAGATGTAGAGGCTATTGCGATCTTTTGATTTGATAGGTTTGGTTGACCATGTGACCTTGGGGAAGGAGGTAAGCTAGAAAGGCATAGCAAATATTTTCCTACTCCTTTGTCTTTTAAATGTAGCTTGGTATCAAGATTCTTTTTCAATTCTTGCAATTGGCCTTGTAGATCAGAAGAAGCAGTACGAGCCTCCCTATTGTGCAGCACAAAGGCATCTTGAGTTGCTCGGAGATTTGAACAAGTTTGGGTGCTATTGTAGTCAGTTTGTATAGTTATTTCTTGTCCATCATATGGAAACTTGAGGCATTGATGGTATGTTGATGGTACTACCTGCATATCATGAATCCATGGATGACCCAAAAGTATGTTATAGGAAAGATCACGATCTAGAACCTGACAAAAGGTATTTTTCACAATAGGTCCCACTCTGATAGGTAGCATTATTAGTCCTTTAGAAGCTCTTTCTTCATCATCATACACCTTGATAGTTATTTTTCTTCGTGGATTAATGGAATTTTCTAATATTCCTAAGGCATGTATTAGCTTTAAGGTACAAATATTTAAACCGGCTCCTCTATCTATTAAGACACGTCTGATTCGATGTTTATGGATCATGACTTCAAGATAAAGCAATGAATTATGGGGATGTGTCATGGAGGCATCATCTTTTTTGGAGAATGAAAGACAAGTGGGGGAAGACAAATGTCTCACCATGGCTTGCAATTTGTTTACATCTAGATCAGTGTTGACGGTTGTGTTTACAAGAGCTTCTTCTAAAATATTCTTATGTACAGGGGATATTTTGAGAAGTTCAAGGATGGAGATTTGAGCTGATGTTTTTCTCAATTGATCAACTAGATTATAATGATTTGGAGGAGGAATAGATTCCTTAGATGAACTTCCTTTTAAGAAAAATTTTGCTTGTCCTCTCGTAGTCACATTAGCTTGTTGATATTCTTGTTTTTCCTTGATTTTAATAACATTAACCCTCTGATCATCTGCATAGATGTGGCAGATTATGTTTTCTTAAACATTATTTATTCTTTTCGCTTTGGCATCTGATGTTTCCCCCTTTTGATAGTTTGGTAAGGGATCTTTGAATGCTTGATGATCATCGTTGGTATGATGTCCTTCAATTGTGATGGTGCCATTGTCAATTAAATCTTGTACTAGATTTCACAATGCTTGGCAGTTATTTGTTCTATGACCTTTACATCGATGATAATTGCAATAATACGAGTCATTCCATGATGGTGGTTTGACTCGTGGATCATAATCTCTTTGTGGTGGTAAGGTGATAACCTTATTATCAAGAAGCTCCTTGAGAGAAAACTCAAGAGATTGACCCAAAGCGGTAAAATTCTGTTTATTTGCAAAGAATGAAGGTCTGGATGGATTTGATGTTTGAGTATTGCCAAGATTGTTATTGAAATTACCACGATTATCCTTGTTGTTTTGATTGGTCATGCTTTCTTGATTGAAGTTTTGTCTTTGTTGATTGTTGTTTCCTTGTTGGTTGGTATTTCCTTGTTGATTGGTATTCCCTTGTTGGTTGGTATTTCCTTGTTGATTTTTTCGTGGAGCACTTGATAGGTTGAATATAGATGGTCTTGCTTGTAGATTGTTTGCATCCACTATACCATCATTTACAACATTTTTATTTCTATTCCAAAACCTTGTTTTATCATTTTTGTTATGATTGGATGAACTTGGATTATCAAGTTTTATCACTCCTCTTTTGACCAAGGCCCCTTCAATGGTGATTGCGTTTTCAATCAATTTTTCAAAGTTAGGTGGACAATGAAGGTTAAGCCTATAGCTTAATTCTTGATCTAAGCTATTTATGAAGATATCCATCTTTTCCTTTTCAGGAATAGGATGGGAATATCATACAAACAATCTTCTCCATCTTTGCAAAAAATGTAGTGAAAGATTCCCCTTCTTTTTGTTTCACTTTACAAAGATCAAGCATGGTTATCTGGTGTTGGATGTTGTAGGCGTATTGTGGTATGAACTGATTTATTAACTCCTCAAAGGTTTTGATGGGGGGAGTGATCTTGGAAAGCCACTCCATGGATTGTCCACCCAAACTTCATGGAAACAATCGCATTAAGTAGGTATCTTCATAAGCAAATTCTAGACTCATATTTTGGAAATTCCTCATATGTTCAATGGGATCAATTTTTCCATTGTACCTATCAAATTTAGGGATTTCGCAATGTTTTGGAAAAGGGATCATTTGAAGACTCCTATCAAATGGATAAGGACATATGTCTTCCAAAACATACTTCTTTGTTGCACCCCCTTGCATTTCCTTTATTTGCCCTTGTAATTCTTTTATCTGTTGAGTAAGGGCACTAAAATCATTAGGAGGAGTTTCAGGATTCTCTTTAATCCCTTCTATATCAAAATTGGAAGGTAACTTAGCTCCTTGGTTAGCTAATGAAAGTAAATATCTTTCTTTGTTTCCTTCTAAAATCCTTTTGATAAGAGTATGGAATTGGGGATCCTGCTCTACTTCTTGAAGCTTTTCTTCTGTTAACTCTTCAGTATGAAATGGATTCTCTTCCTTCTCACTATTATCACCCATTTTGCTTGTGGTACTTTCTCTTTCATCTTTTCCTAAGCGCTTTTGAGATCTCGTGATAACAGGCATAAGATTTGCCCCAAATTCTACTAACTTTTGATCAAAAGAATGAAATAGTGTAATTTTTGATGGTTATGAAAGTCAGGATAGAATGAAGATTCTATGACTTAAAATATTTCTAGTCTTTAGCTCATGTTTTTCCCTAATTGAAAGGATGAAAATCCTGTTGGCGGGAATTTAAGCAAAAGACCAAGAAAAAAATGATTTTCACTTTATGAAGTTTGATCGTAGCTTCGTAAAAAGATGGATTTGTGAGAAATGCCTAATGTGATTGAGTTCTCTATTGCAGAAATTGATTTGGATGAGTAGAATATTCAATTGCAGGTTGGGGAATATAAGAAGAACGAATACGCTGACTATGGTTGTGCCTTTGAGAAAGGGCTCTTCTTTGAAAGAAAGCTCATGAGTATAATGGTTCTACAACATAATCATCACTGAAACCTAACACAGTCATGATATCGATGGATAAAGGTTCTATGTTTAAGTAAAACCTTTTGAATTTGATACAAGAATCGTCTTTTCTTCAATAGTTTCTTGTAGCTAAGTGGTTTCTTTGGCTTTTTGATTCATTTGAGAATGGATTTCTTAACAAAGGTTGTGGATTTCCAATCTCTTAACATGAGAATAATCAATGTAATCGCGAGTTTTGGATGATCTTTACTGAATTAATGTTTTGAAGACACATCAAGCAAGTTGTAGAATAGTTGTTTTTAAGTCATATACTAAACATCAAGTGTATGATCAAAATGTTTTTCAAAAATTATTTTCACAGGTTTTACACATGACAAATAGTTCAAGCAGACTCACTCTTAGTACTTAGGTAGGTCACCATAATAATCAACATCCCACATCTAGGAACTGTGTCGACTCACACAGCCATGTCACCCCTGAAAGGGCACCCGTGTTTTTGTATTTTCTAGGTGCGTACTTAGAGTGACAGAAGTGGATACCGGATCCCCTGAGAAAATGGTCCTTGGCAGTTATATGGTGAGTATCTTGGGGGTAGATTCTTCCCTCCCTTGCACTATGATTATTATGATGTTCAAAAATTGACTTCAGCTGGATACTACACTAAGTTCGTAGTAAGGGTTTCCGTTCGGTGCGGCAAATGATATACTCCCTCGAGAGACCTCCCAACCTTTAGAACAAAGGCTTTGGGGATGGTTATATTACACACTACCATTGAATGGGATTTTCATCAACCATTCGCATTTGATTAAAGTGGGTTGGAAAACTTGGCTTTAGTTGTTCCCACTTAGGTCATTGCCGTAGGGTGAGTACTTTTTCCCACTACGGCAGGCCTTTTAAAAGGTTGTAATTAAAACAGTAAATTTGCATGAAATTGAAAAGGAAAGTCTGGTATTTTTATCACCCAGTTAAAGGGAGAGCATAGACCTATTGCCACAGACAAAGCAAACAAATGTTCTTTTTTTAAAACCCAAATCACAATGATCTAATCTAAGTGAAGATATTGCTTCACAAAAACAAATTGTTCAATTTTAATTGCAAGATCATTGTGTGGTGACTATCCTAGATAGATTCATTTTTGAATTAAGTGACTATCTTAGGATTGTTTTTTTTTTTTTAAAGCTCATACTGGTCGTGGTTGCGTCGGATCCAGTCAAATCATATTTAAGTTATAGATTACAGTTGCAGACTTAGAAAATCTGTGCTGAAAAAAAAAATGTGCAAAAATAGACATCAAGAGCGCTACTGAATCACTAATGGGCGCTACAGGATAAATAAAGGGTGCTGCAGGATGTGGAAAGGGCACTGCAGGATGCTTAAAGAGTGTTGCAGGATGTGGAAAGGGTGTTGCAAGATGCTTAAAGAGCATTGCAGGATGTGGAAAGGGCGCTATAGGATGCTTAAAGAGTGTTGCAGGATGAGTAAATAGCGCTACAGGATGCTTAAAGAGCATTGCAGGATGTGGAAAGGGCGTTGCAGGATGCTTAAAGAGCGTTGCAAGATGAGTAAATAGCACTGGAGGATGCTTAAAGAGAATTGTAACAGAGTTAAAGAGTGCTAAAATGGGTGTGAACTACACTAAAGCATGTTTAATGCGCTAATACACTCTTCCAGCCATAACCTGTCAGAAAAATCTACAAAAAGATGTTAAAATTGGGGCAAGAGCCCCACGGTGGGCACCAAAAATGTGTGTGGGAAATGTTAGTATCAAAATAAGATAATAAAAACACACCAATGCAACATTAAACTAAAGAAAGCTAAATAAAATGAAAAGAGATCAAACAAAGCTTCTTCATAATCGTTCCATTGTCCTCTATCTCCAGTGATTTGCTTGAAGCTGCTGCTCTCAGATTGTATAAGCAAAGCTTCTCAGAATGGCAACTTGTAGAATGAGTATGCAAAGGGAGAATACTTCTTTATCCTATATGTTGGTGGAGTGAAATGTTGATATACAGATATGCACAGGAGCTATAGATTATGCACAGGGGTTGTGGATTATGGATGCTATTGAAACTATGCTATAAGGATGATAGGCCATGATATGGATTGCTAATATGCTAAGCTATGCTATGCTATGATTCTAGAGGCTATGGATGCTGGAAGGCTGATTGACTATAGTTTTCTCGTACAAAAGCTTCTATATTTTTCAGAGACCCGACAATCCCTTTTATAGATTTTTACAGGCAAGAGCCTGGCTGGAAAAGATCAATGGCTGTGAGATTGTCTGGTAAATTTGGATGGTGAGAGATGGAGAGGTTGAGAGGAAGATGGAAAATGTTGGGAGGTTGGAGAGAAGAATGGAGGTTTGTCTTCAACCCACGAGAACAACCTTGCTCAGAAACAAAGAAATTAATTTTCTGTTTTGAAGTTGTTTCATGGTTGTTGTTGATAATCCAATATTAAATAAATAAATTTATTTAATTTTATGTGAGTTTGAGGATTTAAAATATTTTTGAAATATTTGATGTGAATGAACATTAGAAGATTTAATTAAATATTTTGGAATATTTAATTGTGAATAGACTTTAGAAGAATTAATTAAATATTTGGAATATTTAATTGTGAATGGTTTTAGAGGATTTTTTAGAATAGAAGAATATTTAATCTTTATTTGAATAAAATATTCAAGCCAAGATTATATGATAATTAATATAAATAAATTGTAATGTTTATTTAATTAATTAAGAAATGGATAAGAAAAGTGATTAAATAAACTTTATTTATTTAATCGAAATGAAAGAATGAACAATATAAATAAAGTATTTAGATTTATTTATACGTAGATTGAATTCAGAGATTTAATTATATATTAAAAATATTTAATTAATTACCAGACTATTGTGATGTGACCATTTTTAGGTGTATACATAAGTCAATAGTGTTCTAGGTGGTATTCCACCATATCATAACTATAATAAAATAACAGTCCGAGAGATTAAAACAAAAGGACAAAAAACTCATCATAAACGACAGAGTAGCAACATAAATCCATTAGTTGGCTTTCTTGAACAGGTCCCCATACTTTCCCATGAGAGCAATATATTATGTCCAATCAGGTCCCTAAGTCTCGTCCATCATCTTCAAGACATCTAGTTTCCCCTGTTTCCACAACTTCCTAGTGATTTTAGATTCTCCAGAAGCATCTCCCAACATCACCATCCTCATCAGTCTGTTTGTTACCTTCATGAACATAACTAAATCCTTCTCCATATCTTCAAAATAAACCCATAGAAATGTTAGTCTACTCTTTAAAAATTCATTGCTTGAGTCCTTAGTTTTATTATCCATACCCAAATCCCCAACTTCCTACACATTTTCATCTTCCTTCTTTTCATCCTCAAATTGCTCAATTTATTTTTCCTCTTCCTCTTCCATAGCGTCCTTTGATTCTTCCTCCCCCATATCATAAGATGAGTCCTAAAAATCCATATCCTCTTAATCAACTTCCTCCTGGGATTCAAATTCTTCATACCTCATGGTCCTCATCAGACACAGTCATTTTTTGTTTACCATTTTTGTCCTTTGAGGTTGCTTTTTCAAGATGGACTGACCTTTTCCCACCACTCCCTCCACTCCCTTGCCCCTGTAGAGACTCCTTCTCCTCATTTTGAGTCCCTTCCTTAGTAATATTGATGAAATCCCTAGGGTTTAAGTCTCTTTTTGGTTTCTTTTCCTTGGGAAGTTCCATCAGCAAAGGTGAATGTTTTCTTTTTTTTGGCATGGCTCTAATGAGCTCAATTTTAAATATTTTTTTTCCTCACTCTTCTACAACACAGGAGTAGAGGGGTTGGGAACATTGGCCAGAAGGGAATAGCTTTTAGCAGTAATAAGCACCCTCCTAGCAGCAATGACAAGAGGTGGGTGGGGGTTAGGTTCCTCAGCCAAGATTTCAACAGCAACAGGGTTTTCATCCACAGGTTGTTCCTCATTATCCTCTTCAAAATGACCAGGATTTCCATGGGGATTCAATGCCACAGCATACTTATATAGGGTTAGCATTATACCTTGGTGGAGGGGAGGACTGGCTCCCTTCTCAATATTGAGTTGCAAGGAGGACAACATATAAAACAAAAAATTGACTCTCTCTCACCATGCCTAATGTTGTTAAGTAGGAGAAAATGGTATGCATGTACCAACATATACCTTCCCTCAAGAGTAAAGTATTGTATAAAAAATAGGCTAACTAAAGCAAAGGGAGGAGGGAATCCCAATCTTGCATACCCATTCTGAAATCTTTTGAGATTCTCCCCTTCATGCAGGAATTTTTCAACAAACCTTTGGTAGTTACTTCTACAATGAATCTTGTCATTACCTCAAACTTCACCACTCCAATAGTAATATTACCCTTCCTCCAAGAGTTGGTAAACTTTTTCGTTAGGTTCTTGTTGTATCCCTTTAGGGATTGGAAGAACGAAACCATACCAACATTTTCAAACATTCTCCATAAATCCATGTTTTGTTTCAGGGCTTGAAAATTTGGCAGCTTTGTTCTCTTCCTTGTTCCTCCTATTTTTCTTTTCTGCAAATTCTTTAGCTGCAACATACTTTTCTTCATACTCTCCCACTCCTTTCTTTCTAGAATGAAGCAACCACTCTTATGCAAAATTACATAGAAATTCGATAAAGAATGGTGAATCGAGAAGTTTCTTTTTGTTAAGTCCAACGACACATTTCCCAGTACAAAAAACCCATCATTTTTCTTACAAGTATTAAACTCCCCATTAATTTCCATATCTTTCTCCACTTTAGAAATGCGGGAATAGTTGACACAAGGAAAATAAACATGAATAGAAATGATAGTCCTTAACAACTTGATAATCTTCATGTGATTTTTGGTCACCTTCATAATGGAAGAATAATAAATATTACTTCTAGCCAAGATCATTTGATACAATCCCATACTTCCTATGTCATCATTACATGGAAAGCCAAAAAGCACCACTTGGTACTCATTTTTCTTGCATAACAACAATCTCTCATTTTCGCATATATGGTACTCATTTTCAAAATTTTCATTTAGGATTAAGTCTCTTAAAGACTTCGGCATATTACCATTAGTCCACTGGGTCCATCCCCTACAACTCAACACTACGTTGGTGGCACATTCAACACCTTTATTTCCCTCTCTATAAACATGTTGCACCTTGAAATTGGTAAAATAATCCTTAATGACATGGCATTTATCAATTATATTTTTTAATTCCCATGGTGGCACAACCTCTTTGTTTAGGATGTCCACTATAAGCTTAGAGTCCCCTTCTATTATGACATTTTAATAACCCCACTCCTTAAGAGTATTGAAGCCCCCCAATTCTGCCATAGCTTCAACTTTATTATTGGATTAGACCCCCATATTCATGCCAAATATCGCTATACACTCTCCTTTATGGTTCCTTAATAGACCCCCTACACCAGCTTGTCTCAGGTTGCCTTTTGAGCACCCATCAAAGTTACACTTTACCCAATTCTTCTACGGAGGGCTCCACACAATAGCTATTATGGTTAGCATCTTTGACCAATTGAGTTTAGATAGATTCTTCCTGATTCCCTACTTTTTCTTAATCCTCATTTCTTTGTAGTTAGGCTAGGTTTTGGAGAAGCCATAACTTCTAGCCTCAATGTTTTCCTTTATCTGATTTTTTATGATCAAGATTACCTCTTAGTTGCTTCTCTTCACATCCCTAAATATTCTATTATTCCTTTCCTTCCATAAACCCCAAGTAACAAAAGAAGGAACTTGGTTCCAGAGATCAACAATAAAATTATGTGAAAAAGGGAAATTTGACCAACTTTCTATAAATACTTTCATTGAATTAGGAAACACCCAATCTGAAGACAACAACGACAGAAAGAAAGACCACACTTCCCTTGGAAATTGGTAGTGAAATAAAATATGAATAATTGACCCCTCTTCTTGTTTACATAGTGAGCATCTATTAACCATTTGGAAACCCCTCCTAACCAGGTTATCAATAGTGATAATTTTACCATTAGTCACAGTCCACCATAAATAATTAATTTTGGGAATCAAGTTCTTTAGCCACACCCTATCCCAAAAATGGTCTAAAGTAGCATCATGTGCCTTCATCAGTTCCTCATAATCTTTTTTGATAGAGAAACAACCTAAAGAACTACCTTTCCAAAGCCACTCATCTTCCCTTTCTCTATCAAACCACTTTTCCTCCCTAATCAAATTATGCAGTCTTGTGAGGATAGGATCCCAATTCACTTGTCTCTAGCCTCTCAGATTGTCCCTCCTTAAAAAAAAATTAAACTCCTTCCATTTTGGTTCCTCCAACTCCCAATTAGTATAGTTAGAAACCTTTTTACCATAGATCCTATTAAGGCTTTGTTTAAGAGGGTTAAGATCTTCAAAAGAGGGCAGAGTTGAAGTCTCTATCCAAGGGTCCTTCCAAAAGTCAGTATTATTCCCATTCCCCATTATGTTTCTATAAGGCCCCACCTTGCATGTGATTAGTAAAGCCCTAATATGTTTTATGTGATCCTAAATAGATGGTAAGATGTATTATGGATGACAAATAGTGTGATTATTTGATTATATTCTTGCTTATGCTACCATGAATGTAAGACCTTGTTTCATATTCCCCATTTTATTTCAATCAAACAATTAGTTAGATGATAATTATGATGAAATGAATGATGAAACTCTTTTTAGGATTCATGAGCATTAACCTTGATTTAATTGTGATAGAAGCACATATGAATTGTTGGATATAACTTGAAAGAGTTGGGTTATTTGGCATATTCAATTTTGGTAAATGGTTCATTGTTAATGTTATAGGAGTTTAAAATGAATTTCTAAGGTGGTAAAAAAAAATGATGGATTGAATATTTCATTGACTATATTCTTGTATTGGAGTAAGTGTGTATTTCCTTGGATTATAATGAAAATTGAATCTAGGTTCATTTGATGTATTAATGAGTAAATAGTTCATGAGTGAAAATTATGTGAATTGGATTAGCTAATAATATGAAGAGATATATGATCTAATCATGCTGACCTTGGTAATGCGCATGAATCAAATATGCAAATAGGAGGACAGATAAATATTGGAATAAAATTAAATAAATCTTTGGGAAGTTCTAAGTGTATCCCTATTTGACTTAGAAGGGTTTGAGGTTTTATTATTTATTGGGTGATTATGTTTGAGTAGAATCAAATTGTAGGACATGTGATGTGAATTTGGTTGGGGTTGGAACCCTTGGTTAGGATCAAAATTCGTATGGATTTTTGTGTGGGTTTTAAAAAGGGATTATTGAGTCAATTTCCTTGGTTTTTGAACAAGAATAGACCCCTTAGGACATGTACCTATGGGTTTGGAACCTTCTTGACACATGTGAACTTGTCCTTGGAGTGTGAAAAGACCCCTCAAAATTCCACATTCATGAATGTGACAAATTCAAAAAGTGTTGGGGCTTGGGAAGAGTGACTTGTCACTCTCAACCTCCTACTCCCCAAAACTTCTTGGAATTGGCACAAGACTCACACATGTGTGAGCACTTGTGGGAAAGAGTGTAGGTTTGGAGGATCCCTATATATCTCAAGAAGATGGAAGATTTGGGCATTGCCTACTTCTCCTTTTGGAGAACTCAAGTTGAGATAGAAGAAAGGATGGGAAGAGGAGAGGAGTCCTCCCTCAAAGGAGAGATTGACCAGAATGGCGGGAATTGGAGAGGAAAGAAGGATAAAAGAGTTGAATTCCCTCACCCAAAGAAAATAGATAAGTTTTTTTCTCTTACTTCCATTCCTCCCTTTTGTTTAATTACTGTAAGAAAGTATGTGTTGTGTGGATCATGTTTAAAACAAAGAGTAAAGCTTAGATACACAAAAATTGGTTCTATGTTGCTCTTATTTTTTTTATTTTTTTTTAAAGACTCCATGCATCATCTTGGAGCTAAGATATTTCATTGCTCGGGGGTATGGCTAGAGCCCACGAGGCTCCATGACGCCATTATGGTAGGGTGGAGAGAAAGTCTTAACTAGTTGTGTGTCCATTGTATTTTTTCTTAAATTCATTTGAAATTTGAAAAGTTGGAGTCTTGATGTAACATGAAAAAGAATGGAAATGAGAAAGGATAGATTCAATAGTATGCAAAACAAATAAATAAATTACTCTCAATAGTATTTTTAACAAGGCATGTCAACAAAAAAAGAGAGTTATATTTTGCTTTAAAAAGGGATGAAAAATAAAAGAAATAAATAAATAAATAAATTTTCAAGTTTGATGCATTAGCATGTTATTTCAGGTGAAGTAGTTTAATTGATCTATATTGTATTGGAACAAAGAAGTGATACCCCGTGTGTTTGTGATAAGAGAGTGGGTGAGATGAAGAGGTATTCTTATGTGCCATTTGAAAGAGATAGTGTACATTTATTTGTATTTCCCTATATATTGAATGAAAATTCTCAATGTACAATTGTAATAAAATAGTGCCCAATATCATGAATTAGTGGCCTTAATCTTGTAACCTCATACACCCCTCCCATATTCTAAATGTCCATTGTTATGTTTTACTACTTTACTGTGCTCAATAATAATATTGAATAATGAGTGAAACCTGTTCACTGTAGGAATGTACTCAAACCCAAGAGTATAACCATGTATGCTTCATTTGTTATGTTCTCTTTAAATATATCCAGTTAAAGTCACATAATAGAAAAGAATGGTGTATTTTAAAAACAAAGAACAAAACAATAAAGTGGGAAGGGCGACTATTGGTAGAGCCAAGCTCCACATTTCTTTGATGGCTGGTTTTCACATAATCTTCCAAAATTTTAAAATATTGTAGACTGGCCTGCATTGTGATTTCTTCACCCCAGCCATCCATTCATATAGAGAAAGTTAAAGTGGGAGAATAAAACAAAAGAACAAAAAAATAGAGAGATTGTGATATCCTTAAAAAAAACATCGGCATATGATGTGTTATTGATCCTCTGCAAACTTTCAAGGATAACATTCATACTGTAGGTTGTTGTTCAACAACTACTTAGAAATAGCAGGCCAACCCCAGAGGGATACAAACTTATCCTATTTAGAAGCACAACAAAAAAAAAAAAAACCAAAATGTATGTGTTAAAATGTAAGCACAATTTTCTTAAAAATCCTATATATTTCATGCATATCTAATGCATAGGAATTTTGGATAGATAATGGACAACATATATATATATATATATATATCTTAGCAAGCTAGATCTCAATCAAATTCATCCACTGCGAAGAACATAATGAGACACCCCTTACCCATGCTTGTTGTTCCTGTACATTTCCCTCATACCACTACTGCTATAAAAATATGGATACACTACACTTCACTTCCTTAGCCTTCGAAGTACATCTATAGGCCACACTTGTGTAGAAGGATTATCAACTTGGATCAATCACTCTTTGATAGGCGCATTGACTGACCTTGTGAGAGCTTACCGTGTTGCAGTCATTAAGCTCGCTGTTAAGGAAGGACAAAAATAAGATTTCTATAAGTGTTTAGGAATAGTGGAATTATTTCTCACACAATCAACCCTTAATCACGCAAAATAGGAAGACATTTATTAGCACCTACTATAGTGTTTGATGCAGGAGCATCCAGTGGTGTAAGGGCAATCTTGCATCACCCAAAAATAGTTAAATTTTAGGTTTCTAAATTTTTGGATGTTTTTACATTTTTGGATACCCTTTTCGTCATAATGAAATTCCCAATTTACAGTTTTTATTTTCTGTTCCTGGGTTGAAAGATATTGCAGTTTTAGTTTATCAGATTTACACCTGAAAATCTTTCGAGTTAGATTTGAGGCACTTAGAGTTCCCGGATCAGCCCCAAAACTTTCCGAAATCGGCATAGAAAATTATAAGCGCGTTATTGACTTCGAGACCTTTCCAACAGTTCAAACGGTTTGCGAATCGGAGTCCCGGATCAAAAGTTATGGCCCCGGGAAGTTGGCGCACTTTCTAGAAGATACAATTGCAAATGCTCTTGTGAAATTTGAACTTTAGGTTGTAAATTTTCAGCGCCAAACCGCCTAAACTCAAATTTGAATGTTGTTTTGCTCCAAACTAATGAGGAGCTCTATTTATGGGCGGGTTTCTAATTTTTGGGTAACTTTTTGGGGACAAGCTCACATATTGTGAAAGGGTTATTCTATAGCTATCTGTAACTTGCATGTGTTGTAGAACTTGGGGATTTGAGATCCTCTGCATGTAAGAAGCTCCATTTTCTAAATAATTAAATTTCTCTTGTTTGTGGGTTATTTTCTAAGTCTCGGGCTATGCCCTCATAAGTGTTCCTTCTTTTCAATTTATTATGCCTACTGTACGGGGAGCCATAATGTCAAAATATTGTCCAATCAGTATTTACTTTTGTCTGTATTAGCCGCCCAGACCCTCACCTGTCAGTTGGCTATGACCAAATTGGTGCGATGTCAGTATTTATTTCCGCAGGGAAGATTTTCCCCGAAATAGGAAGCTAACAACATATTAATTGTAAAGTGTATGCCTATTAATTCTTCCTCATATGTTCCCTTAAGCTCCAATTTCTGAGCATATACGCTTTAGCTGTAAGCACCTCTATATCCTTCTCTAATTTTAATGGTAAACATTATCATAATATTATTAATAATTAATTTTTAAACAGAGGATTAAAACTCAATATCATTATACTTAGGATGTAATGGTTGAGTTATTAATCATAATAGGGTTTATAATTAAGTGACAGAAGAATAAAAAAATATAGTCCATAATATTCTGGGATGATATATTTATTTATTTTTTTAAAATATAATTTTGTCGTACTCTGATATGGAAATTGCATTGAGATAAACATAAACTTGTGTCATAATCAACAAGCATTAATAAAATAAAATTAATTATATTAAAACAAAACATTGATAAGCATTTAGAAGTTTTTAAATGCGTATAATTTTATGCCTGCCAAATATAATAATCGCTAAAACTTAATACAGTATAGGAGTAGTAACAGGTGAAATAGAACGTGAGCAACAATAATGTATTTTGATAGAATGTGCACAACTATTAGCAATATTAATAATATTGGAGATTCAAGTAACAAATGATATTAGTATTTCTAACGTTAGAAATTTAGAGTAATGCAAATCATGTTAATATCAACTATTTACGTGATTAGATAGTGGATTCACCATGGTAAATCATAATAACCTTGTTAGCAATATGAAGGAATAATAACAAATTTTGTGATTAATATTATTTACTAAAGGTTAACTTGGTTTTCACAACATCCATGTTTAAGAACATTATTAATATTTTAGTAAATAAAAATAAATAAAAATAATTGTAATTTAATAATAATATTCACACTAGATTTCTTTTAATCTTAAGTTATTGATAATAATAGTGATGTAGCACTTGATAATTAGTTGTAATTTAAATTTGATAATTAGTTTTAACTTAAAGTCAATTCTTGGGTGAAAATAATAATAATAATAATATTACTAAAATGGTAAATAGTATTAGTATTTGAAGAACAATATAATGCCATGGAGAAAATAATATTAGTGCTAATATTGGTGTTTCTTCTAACATATAGATTTTGATGGTTTGATGGAATCTATAAACCATTAAATTTATAGTTTTAAAAAAAAAATTATGCAATTGAATTTGTTTGATATTTATTAAAAATATATATATAATAACGAATCATAATATTTATAAGTTTTGAAAAGTAGAAATTTTAGTAAGTATTTGAATGTAAATTTTAATAGTTATTAATGACAGAAGGAAGTAGGAGTGATAATGTTAATTGGAGAATTCAAATATTAGGAAGATAAATTTACTTTTAATTTTTTTTATCTTCTGTTACAATTAATAACTATAGGTAAATGTGGGGTTAAACTAATTCTAATTTTACTATTAGAATTACTATTTGATGGTTTATAAAATTACTAAAAGTATTAAATTAGGAATGTATATTAGTATTAGAGTTAAATATAAATTGGATAAGAGTCTATATCATAATAGTAATTTTATTTTATTTTTTATATAATACCTTTATACATGTTTATTCAAGTATTCAAGATGTTATATGTAATTATGCTTTAATTATATTTTGGAGAGTAAATTTTTTTTTTTTAAAAATAACTAATAAAAATAAAAATTGTCGTATTTTTCTAGTGAAAAACCTAGGCATGACACTTTCTAACCCCTAGCTTCAACACATTCCTCAATTTAACAAGATGATTCCATAATGCTGAACCACTAGGTAGATTAGAAACTGAGAGAAAATAGCTAGGATTCATGTTCCTCAAGTATTTAGCTTGGAAATTTTTTACCTAGTCTTTAGAGCCTTCTAGAAGGTTCCAACCAATTTTAGCCATTAGGGATTTGTTAAGCATAGATATTCTTCTTAATCCCAAACCCCCTCTCATTTTAGGAGTACACACTTTTTCCTAGCAAACCAAGGACTATCTATTTTTTTCTTTAGTTCCTGACCATAAGAATTTTCTCTGAATCTATTTTATCTTCTCCCCAATAGAGGTGAGGATTCTTGAAAAGGGATAGATAGTATATAGGAATATTTTGAAGGGAAGCATTAAGGAGTTGAATCTTGATAGCTAAGCTAAGAAGCTTCATCTTCCATCTCACAAGTTTTTTTTTAGTCCTTTCAATCAACTGATTCAAGTAATTGTTTTACAACTTCTTAGAGATAAACGGTACGCCTAGATAGGCATCAGGTAAATTAGCTTCCTAACATCCTAGGATTTTTACCACTCTATCTTTAATTTACTAGTCAGTATTAAATAAGTAATTTTTTCTTTTTTCATTATTGATACACTGGCTAGAAACAACAACATAATCATTGAGAACCTATTTCCAAAGACTAGCTTCCCCCACCGAGGCTTCCCCAAACATTAGAGTATCATCAAAAAATTGTTGATTGGAATCTGGCATAAGAGATGAGGCAAATTTAACACCTTTGAGAGATTTTGAGTCTGCTAATTTTTGGATATTCCTACCAAGAACTTCAACAATAATGATAAAAAGGTAGGGAGAGAGGGGGTCACCTTGGCTAAGTCCACGACCACAAGAGAAAAAAACTTGGGGGACTCCATTAACCAAAATAGAACACATGGGGGAGGTAACACAAGCAAAGATCATCTTTAGGAATCTTCCATCTATCCCAAACTTCCTAAGAACAACAAAAAGGAAATGCCAAAAAACTCTATCATAGTCCTTAGAAATGTCAATTTTGAAGGCTATCCTAGGCTTCTTAGAGTGATCCATTGAGTGAATAATTTCATGGGTGGAAATAATAGCATCGAGAATATTTCTTCCCTAGACAAAACCTTTTTGGTTTAAGGAAATCATTTTACCCAGCACTGGTTTAAGTCTAAACACCAATATTTTAGAGAATTTTTTATAAACCGTGTTCCAAATACTGATAGGCCTATAATATTTCATGGCTAAGGAATCAACATTTTTAGGGATAATGGCTATAAAAATACCATTCAATTGTTTCAACAACCTACCCAACCTAAAGAAATCCCTAGTAGCATTGAAAATATCATTTTTAACTATATCCCAGAAGGTTTGGAAAAAAATAAGAGGGAACCCATCAGGGCCAGGAGCTTTAAAGGCTTCAAAGGAAAACATAAACTTTTTAACTTCATCCATAGAAACAACATTAGTTATCTTCTTTAAATTGATATCATAAATTACTTTAGGGATCACTTCAATAAAGTCAGCATTTACCTGATGAACATTGCCAGGGGCCCTATGGTGAGTAGAGAAGAAGTTAACAACTTCCCTCACAATATCTTTTTCATTGGTCACAATAGAGCCATCCTCTTTCACAAGCAATTTGTTTTTTTTTTCTGCTTCTATGTTTCAAAGTGGATTGGTGTAAAAAAAATTGTGTTCTTATCCCCTTCCTTTAGCCATTGAACCCTTGGCTTTTGTTTCCAATATATTTCCTCCTTTTTTTATCTTGTTCCATTGGGATTTGAGGTCTCTTTCCTTATCACATATCTCTTCGTCCACTTGACCAGCCTCCATAATATCCTCAACCTCTTTTATACTTTTTCCCAGTGAATTCTTTATCTCAAAGATATTTCCAAAAGTCACCTTATTCGACCCTTTCACTCTTTGCTTTATTCTACTTAGCTTTTTTGCCAAGCAATACATTGGTGTACCAATTATAGGTTCCTCCCACCAGGATTTAACCATAGCAGCAAAATCAGGGTGGAGACTCCACATAGCTTCGAATCTAAAAGGGAAATGTCCCCTATTATGGTTTACATTTCTTTTGAGCACCAAGGCATTATGATCAGAACTAGACCTAAGAAGAGTTGAAAGAGAAAGGAATTGTGAGACATTCCAATTAGCAAAGATAAAAAAAACCTATCTAATTTGGCTTGGATTAGATGGTTTCCATTCCTCTGTTTGACTAGGTATACTTAGTTCCTTGGAGTGGGATATCAATAAGACCTTCCAAATTTAAGAACTTAGCCAACTCCATCATAATGTTAGAATAATCATCTTTCCCTTCTAACTTCTCTAAAGGAAGGAGAGGAGAATTAAAATATCCTCCAAGCATCTAGTGGTCATCTTTCCTAAAAGAAATAGCATCACTTAATTGTTCCCAAAGTAGAACTTTGTCCCTACTCAAATTCAGAGCATCAATGTTTATAAGATTCCATTTCTCCTGGGAAACAATGTCTTCAAGTGTAATCATCAAACTATTCTTACAAGCATAATACAAATTTCCTTTTAGTTTAGAAGGATTCCAAAGGGTAGCAATACCACTTGAAGCTCCTTCCTCCTCACTAACAAAATAATTCGCACCAGGCCAGATACTCAATATAGCTTTATCAAAAGTCTCCTTCATCTTCGTTTCCTGTAGGAGGAGAACACCCACTTTATTTTCAAGAATACAATATTTCACCAAAAACTGTTTATACGGGCTATTAAGGCCCCTTATATTCTAGAAGTACTAAGCTCCACCCCAAAGAAACATTTAAAGCTACTTCTTCAACTTGACCTTGTGATTGAGTCCAAGGTTCTTTGTTTTCTAGCTTCCACATCCCTCACAGTGTCTTTTGTTTTGGAATCATTTTGGGAAGGCCTTCCCACCTTCTTTCCCCTCCCACATTCGCTTTCTTTTTCTTTTTGGATTTAGTAGTAGCTTGGGACCATCCCTCATCATCCTCTTTATCACTAGACCCTTGAGGGAAGCCTAAAAGAGCCAAAGAGTCACTAAGGTTTCTTTCTCCAATTTGGGATAAGGATTAATTGTCCTTTAGAGATAGGTTAGTCTTGGATAGAACATACTCACCTTCTTCAAGATCATCACCCGTGCCTTGAGTCAAAACCTTCACTCTGGGATTCAACACATTATCCTCCATCATGGGTTCCCCAAATGGTACATTCTCCATGTTTACATTCCCCCCTTATATCCACCTTTGTTGGGAAGCCTAGGGTTGGAAAGGTAGAAGTAGCGGCAACCACATCAAGGTTCAAGCATACTAAATCATTTAATTCAACAAAAGGATCATAAATAGACTTAGTGACCAAGTCTGGATTATCCTTCAGAAGGGGGGACATGCATCTCCTTAATAGGAATAGTAGAAGGCTGCACTCCAGAAGCAATTTCAATACTAGAGTGATCCTCCTCTAGAAATTTAGCCTTAGCATTTGAACCCTCACCAACCTTTTTCCCACAAGAATATATGAGATGACCAAACTTCTTGCACAACTAGCAAAAGAGGTGGGAATTTTCATATTTTATGGGTTGAGTCCAGTTACCAAACTTAGACTTAAGAAGGATTGAAGAAGGAATGATCGTATTCACAACCACATTTACATAGATGTGGGAATACACTAGGATCTCTCCTGAGTAATCTTATCAATATCGAGAAGACTCCCAAAGGAGTTGGCGATACCTTTTAAGATTCCCTTCTCCCAAAATTCTAGTGGGAGGACCAGAAGACAAACCTAGTTTGGAGCCGAAGCACCCAAATCAGCTAACAAGTCAAAACTTGGCTTTCATTTGCAGAGGGACATAAATTTTTTGAATCCTGAGTCAAAATCCTAGGGACCACCAGTTAGAACCTTTAGCATGTCTTCATACACCACAAAGGAAAAAATAAAAATACATTTGGGCATAACATTTATGGTGACACTTCCTTTGAGATTCCAAGTGGAAGCAACCCATTAACAAACTAGTTAAATATCTGGCCTGTATAACAAAAAATTTCCAACAAGAGCCATTTTGAGGTTGTCCATCGCCTTCAGCATCAGAACCTCCAGGACATCTACTTCCCAGCCAATC
Organism: Sequoia sempervirens; assembly: GCA_007258455.2. NCBI lineage: Eukaryota > Viridiplantae > Streptophyta > Pinopsida > Cupressales > Cupressaceae > Sequoia > Sequoia sempervirens. The sequence continues at coordinate 69,540,575 of VDFB02270651.1, forward strand.
ACCGAGCAGGAAGCAGATTCCAATAGCCTTTTACTCGAAGTTGGAGATTCAAACCCCACCAGTTTTTCCACGTAGGAAGTCGGTGCTTCCTCATAGAAGAAACAATTAAGCCCCAGAGATGGTGAAATGGGTGAATTTCCATAGAATCCCTCCATATTTTTCCTTGGGGAAAGGACTAAAGTATGAGGATGGAACGTCAGATTAGGAATAGCCAGATTGGCCACTGCCACCAAAGGCTTAGTGCTAGACAAGAGGAAAACATTCTTAGAATGGGGAGCCTTCTCGACCCCCCTCCTAACTGACCCATGAGGCAGTGAAATCACAAAAATGGTCAGAAATTCAAAAAATAGCTCGGGCAGGAAACTTTCACAGCAGAGCATAGCCCACTAGGTTTGTGTATGTTGATGATATTATGTTTGGTGGAAATGAAAGTATGTGCAAGATGTTTATGGAAGAAATGCAGAAATAATTTGAAATGTCTATGTTTGGAGAGATGAATTTATTTCTTGGGCTATAGATTAATTAAACATAGAAAGGAATTTTCATTTCATAGTCTAAGTATGTGAGAGAGATGATGAAGAAGTTTGGGATGTATGGTTCCAAACTAGTACGTACTCCTATGGTGGCTGGTTGCCAATTGGGTAAAGATGAAAATTCACCTAAGGCTGATTAGAGCAAGTATAGATCTATGATTGGTGGACTATTATATTTGTCTGCTACTAGATCGAGTATCATGCACGCAGTCTATTGTGTGGCTATATTTCAAGAAGATCCTAAGGAAACACATGTCATTGTAGTTAAAAGAATATTTAGCTATTTGAATGGAACTCTGAATTATGGATTGTGGTATCCTAAAGATACTAACTTTACACTTAGTGCTTATACAAATGTAGATTGGCCTGGATGTGTAGATGACATAAAGAGTACAAGTGGTGGTGCATTCTTTCCTGGATGTAGATTGGTGGAATGGCCGAGTAAGAAGTAAGATTCAGTCTCTTTGTCTACTGTTGAAGCTGAGTATATTGTTGTTGCATCTTGTTCCACACAAGTTCTATGGATGAAATATACATTGAAAGATATCATAGTGCTATATTGTAAAGCAAAAAAAACTCACATACTAAAAATAGGATTCTAAAAATAATGCTTATTTCAAATAATTAAAGTGATGCATATATTAAATAAAATATCTATAATTGCACAATAGCAAGTTATAGTAATGAAGTACAAGTTTCATTCACCAATAGGGTGTTCAATTACATCTACTTCAATGTTACAAGTTTCATTCACCAATAGGGTGTTCAATTACATCTACTTCAATGTTACAAGTATAATTTTAGCATCAATACAATAGTTACATCCATGAAGATAATTTTACATTTACAGATTGGCTAAGCAAGCCATACAAGAACATTACAATAAGTATATCCATAATGAATCATCTAATATAAGAATCTTTGTCCTCAACTATCATGACTCTAAAGATATTCTCCAAGTTGAGGCCAAGAGTGAGGTTAAGGTTCTTTTTACACCCAACCATGAAGTACTGAACTTCCCTAGGTTTCTTCCTAACACGAAGAAAGCACCGACCTTGCACGAGGGGCCTAGCAACCTGGAACGGTATAATGAGGAATATCTCGATGTGTGCCTAATTCCTATATGAATTTCTAACTAGAATAACATAATACTTGCATATAGGATGTGGAAAAGACATATATAATATATAATCTAGGCTTTTTAAAACTATCTATTTCACTGGTATAGTAGCTTGTCCAAGCAATAATAAACAAAATGGTAATTTAGGAAAAGTAAATTACCGTCTCTAGGAGCCCACATTCGGCATCCCATCCAAGAAATAATTCCATAGAAAGAATAAATAAAGCATCTCATAAGTTTTTTTAAGTTTCAAACATTATCTAATTAATGAGTTCTTTCAGAAACACACTTTTTACTCCAAAGTTTGTTATATCGGTTTGCATGTCCATCTATAACACAAATCCAATGAAATGAAATAATCCATAAGATAAATAGGTTGTTTATATTTAATTTTGCATCCAATAATTAACCCATTCAATAATTTTACCTACATTCTAAGTGAAAATTGCAAATATATGTATAAATATATCCTTCTATTTGTGCACAATAATTCTAATAATTTATTTTTGTATAAACAATTCCCAAATTAAATGGTTCTATCTAAAAATACAAATCTATATTTATATATTCAAAAGAAGCACCTTCTAAATCAAATATAAATATATTCATTTCAAAAAATAAATCTTGCTTAAATATATACATATTTATTTATAAAATTATATCACATATACTAAAATTTCATTTTATAAATAGAAATAAATATCAAATCCAAATGGAGATTCTAAACGAAAATTTATACTGTTAAATACATAGAAGTTTACATACATACATACATACATATATATATATATATATATATATATATATATATATATATATATATATATATATATATATATATATATATATATATATATATATATATATATATATATATATATATATATATACATCATGGAATACTTGATGACTGTGGTTTTCTTTTATGATATATTTGTGAATATATATATATATATATATATGTATGTATATATGTATGTATATACATACATATATAAATACACACACACACACACACACATATATATATATATATACATAAATACATACATACATACATACATGTATGTATGTATGTATATATATATATATATGTACATATACATATATACATACATATACATACATATACATACATATACATGTGTGTGTGTGTGTGTGTGCGTGCGTGTGTGTGTGTATGTATTTATATATATATATATATTCACAAATATATCATAAAAGAAAACCACAGTCATCAAGTATTCCACTGCAGACCAACAAACTTATGAAAGTTTCAATCTCTAATCAGCAAAAGAAATAATCATACTAAGCGGCTTGCTGAGGGAAGGCCAACAACCTCTAAGGGAGCACTGCCTATGGAAGGAAACACCCTTTCCACAGGCTAGGCTACATACAAATAGGTGTTTAAAATATATTTTCACCAACACTTCCTCCCAGTAATCAAAATAGTACAACGATTCAGTGAAATAAAAATCTAAAATACAATTTGTATTTACTATACAGTATTCAATATGCAGCAATATAAATATATTTACATATAATATAATATATATATATATATATATTGAAACGAATAAGTATATATAATTTAGTACAGCTATGATACAATTGCTTTCATATAGAATATAAAGATTTAACACCAAACACATAATTATAATTGATATAAACAATTGGGTATCAATAACGAAATTTAATCTTTCACACAAAACAAGTGGAGATAGATCCATTTATTCACACAAACTGAAATTAAATACAATGGAAAATGAATAAAATCCTGGTTAAAACGCTATCCTGTTTGGCTCACTTCTTGTTCTCCTCTCTTTTCCACTGTTCTTCTACTTTGCCCAATTTCCCTAACTCTACTGTTCCTGTTTTTTGTTTTCGTTTTGCAAATTGAAATTTGAGAAAAAATGAATCTAGTGTTCTAAATGAATCTTTTATTGTTGAGAGAATAAGAGATTATTCTCTTTTATTATTTTCCTTTCTTTATTTCTATCTTTGTTTTTCTTTGTTTTTGTGTTTTATTTTTGAAATTTAAGTTATTTTCTTCTATTTTTCTATTTTTCTATTATTTTCTATCTCATTGCTTTGTTTTAAAAAATATTGCTTTATTTTCAATGATTTATTTCAAATCTATCCAATAAAACTATTTTTTAATACAAAAAATTATTTATTAGTCATGCATCACAATTATCCACAAAAAAATAATTAATAATAATTTAATCTTCAAATAAAATAAAAAAGTAAAATAAATTAAAACAATTTCTTTTATTTTCTATGTGCATTTAATTTACCACCAATGAATTAAATAACCAACTATAAAATAAGAAACAATATAATATGATTAATTAAATGAAATTTTATTGCAACTATATGATTGAATAAGTGTTTGTGTGTTCGAGAGAGACCATTCCATCTTAACCCTACCAGGTAGCTAGCATCCTCTACCTTAACCACACCCTTGTTCTTCAACAACTTGCAACTCATGAAAACTCAAATACCCATTAATAGATTAGTTTCCAAATATAAATCGAAGCAATATAATTCATTATTCCAAAATAACATTTTCTATATTACATCATTTCGAAATAAAATAATATTCATTGCACTTCATAGTTTTGAAAATAAAATAATTATTTACTTATTTCATCTTTCAAAATAGCATAATATTTATTCTACCATGCACAATAATCTATAAATCTGTTCCACATAAAGTAAATGCATGAAGCATCAAAGTTTGAGATGTGACATATATGATGATCCCATTTCTATTTTCTATGATAATACAACTGCAATCAACATTTCTAAGAATCCTGTGATGCACTCAAGGGCAAAGAATATATCTATTAGATATCATTTCTTAAGAGAGAAGGTCATGGAGAATGAAGTAAAGATTGAGTATGTTCTGATGAAGGATCAGATTGCTCATATTTTCATGAAGGCTCTTCCTAAAGATACTTTTGAGTATCTCTAGGAGAAGTTAGGGGCTATTTCCCCTCCTTTTTTGAACTAGATGCATATGGATATGCATCTATCTGTTGGATCTATGGATCTATCTTTCTTCTAGGTTGATGTTTTGGTGGCTACCTCTTAGGGGGAGTAGGTAGTATCAAGTGTTGTCATTGTGTGTGTTTTTCTTTCATGTCAAAGGTGAGATCAATGGAAAATATTATTTTTCCTTTTCCATTGATGTCAAAGGGGGAGAAGAAGCATGTGAAAAAGAAAAAAAGAAGGAGAAGGAAGCATTTAAGAGATTATCTTCTAAGGGGGAGAAAATAGAAAAATGTATTTAGATCTAGTATGTAAATTATTTGATGGTTTGTCACATCATGTGTTCCCATCAATGACAAAGGGGGAGATTTTTTCAAGAATGAAAATATTGTGGAAAGATTGAAGGTGTTGTCATTGATGTCAACTGGTCAACTAGTTATCTACTAGTTGTTTTTGATTGTATATTTCAAAGATATTGAGAAAATTGTAATAAAGATATGTTGCATGTGTTCAGTGGTTGATTCAATTTTTTGTTTGGATTTGCTCTTGTGGTTTTTTATGGTTTTGGTTGAGGTCTAGGAGAATTGTTGTTGGTCTGGATTTCTCTTTGATGAAGTCTTATGACTTGTGGTTCTAAAGTTTTGTTTCCCTAGTTCTATTGAAGATAGTTTCAACATTTGGAAGATTCGTGCTTAATGGTTCTATGTGTTTTACATTGGTTTGGTTGACCTTGTGTGAGATACTACTTTCGAGAATGGTGAAGCATGTTGGATCTTTTTGGGTCCCTTGAAGCATGTGTTTGGGTCACCCTCATTCTAATTCCACCCTAGGAATTTTTTGCACTGACTTAATTTGAATTTGATGTGGATGGATGACTTTGGTGTAGAGAAGGGGGATTCGCTACTCATGAGTCTCTTTATTCTCAAGAGATTCCCAAGGGGCGAATTTCCCTAAACTACCTCAAGGAACAATTCAAGACTTTTTGAATTAGAAAGAGCAAGTCACAAAGGTTTTTTTGATGAATTGATGAGGTCTCAAACAGAGGAAAACAACTTAGAATAAGGATGACAACGCAACACACTAGCATCCCAGAGGCATGTTGGAATCTTGTATAGACCAGAAACTAAGCTTGTCACAAAAGAATGACAAAGTGACTACTACTATTCTAACTACTAGGAAAATATTGCAACGTGAGAAAGTAACAAAATATAATAGAATTGAAATAAAGTAGAAATGATAAAGCAAGAGAAGGAAAAATAGAAACTAATCACAACAACCCAAGTAATGAAGCCTCCAACATGTGAATATATTCAACACTTGCATGCATAAGATCTAGAGAAAATTTTGGAGCTATATAAGGGTTTGCCTCAATCAAACCCCCATTTTGGTGTTCCCACCTCTATGGATATCCAGATAGATAGAGAGAAATAAATCATGCGATGAGTGATAAAATCAAACACCACTCGAGGAGGAGAACCCATATCACAAAGTATAGATGCAATAGACAAGGGATGTATGAAATCCCAAGATGCTCAATGGCACACGATAAGGGAGATATAGATGCAAGGATTAAGGAAGCCAAAGATGGAGAGAAAGATAGCTACAAGAGCCAAGAGTGTTGCAAAGAGTGTTGTAAGAGCTTGAGAGTGTTGTTGTAACAAGCTATATTGATTTGTGCAAGCAAGAGAAAGATGGGAGAATGTTTGAGAGAGGAGCTAAGGAGAATATGGCCAAATGGGTTGAAAAGATAACTTTGAAGGAGGGAAAAGAAGCTTCTTGAGCTATTTCAAGGCATCCCAAGCTGTTACCACTAAAAAAGCTTTCTAAAAAGTGGAAAACATGCTTGAAAATGGTCATTTGAATGTCAAAAAATTGTAGGATGCTAGCATGGTGTGCAGACATCTGTGTGAGACACTAGTGTCTAGACACATCACGCTACTAAATGAATCGAACAAGAAAAGCGCAAGGTTTAACACAAAGCTGATGCATGGGGTAGCTGCTCAAAAGGGGTGCTAAGCATCCTGAGAGGGAAAAAGGTTGATGCAAGGGCTAAAATGAACCTATGAAATATGCTAAGGGAGTGGACACTAAAGTAGATACAAGAATGTAAGTGAAATTGCAAGGGGTGTAATTTTATGACATTACTTTTGGATATGTTTCAAAGTTGAAGATGGTATAAATATAGGATGACTTAGTGAAGAAGATAGAGAGGCAAGAGAAAAGAAGAAGAGTGATAAAGAGAAAAGAGAAAGTGCAGTTTTGTGTGACATTGGTTCTATTCAGTGAGTCTGTGTGTTGAGAGTGTGGAAGATCAATGTGAAGCTTAATGTTGAGTTTCTGAATGCAGTGAGAAGAAGGCGAACTCTATCATTCATGCATGTGTGGGAATAATTTTGGTGGAATCCTTTGTTGAATTGGGATTTTAGTCTCTTTGTAACAACCCTTCTTTGTCTTCTTTGTATCTTTGTGGTAGTGAGCCCTCTGAGTTGTAGCCCTATTGGATAGTGAGTCCTTATTTGAGGTAGTGAACCATTTTGTAATTGGTTTTGATATTCTCTATAGTGTTAGTTAATCCACACCATGGTTTTTCCCGTATTGGGTTTTCCATGTAAATTTGATGTTATTGTATTTATGCGTTGGATTTAAGTTTCTACATTGGCATTTGATTATTAATCATTTATGTAGTATTAGGGATTAGTTTTGATGATTGAAATAAAGGTTTAATTTTGTGACAATCGATTCACCCCCCTCTCAGTTGTCCTATTCAACAACCTATACCAGTAAGAACCAAACTGATAATCAACTATACCATCAAAAATATCATATAAAAACATTTACTCCCTCAAGGTTTCGCTTCTTGACTCATATGGATGCTCACATAATCACACCCCAAATCTCAGGCTCCTACAAGTGATAAAAAAGTACCATAAATTCCTTGCACTACAAACTGATAATATCACTAACCAATTGTGCAGTACACTATCCATGCTCTCCAATGCTATTCAAAATCAAAAAACTGATCAAAACTACAATATCAAGAAACCAAACATATATCATTGCATAGTGCTCGGAACCTCCTTTTCAATGAGTATAAGAAGTCAAAAAATTGACACTCTAGGAAAAAGTTATGCTAGTTTGAAAAAAATTCCAATTTGGCTATATGGTGGCCTACTGGTGGTGCTCAGGCTAAGCCATTGATGTCCCATTAGTGATGGTGGTGCGTTGGTAGCATCAATGTCATGAAATGAGTGAAGAAATTTATAAAAGGTTTAAATTTGATTTAATAAATTTTCAATTTTAAAACCTTTGGTAAACATTTACAATTTTGTGGTGGATTTTAAACAAATTTAAAAATATTTAAAGTTCATATTTGTAATGCCCCATGGGCTGGGTTTTTAGCCTCACCGAATCGAGGGCTTAGACCCTCCAGTTGGGAGCCTTACTGGCTACCATCGACAAGCTATCAACAATATCCTCGGGTACTATCTGCAACACTGTCAGTGCAGTGTATGCTCACAAGACCATGGGGGACTGTGGATGCCCCATGAGATTTTAAATTTTTATTTTATTTTTGTTTTCAATTAACTTTTTCAATCGCAAGTTTTTTTAATAAATTTTATTTGCAACCTGCAAAAGAATATAAATATACTTTTTAACAGTGTATTATTAATTTTTTAATATTTATTTATGCAAATGATTTGGATGGTCGTACGATCGAACTAGGGCTAATTTTTTTTTTCTTTTTTTTCAACTTTTCCAAAATACAAAAAAATTTGTCATTTTTCATTTGTCAGTCATCCTGGATCCAATGGTGAGGTCCATTTTCTCTCAAGAGGTTATCCATGAAATTTCCTCTACAAAACCCTCATATGAAACCACAATCTTGTTAAATGAACAATAAAATTGAAAGGGGGGTGAATCAGTTGTACCAAATTAAAACATAAAAAACCCTCAACAATAATTAGATCCACATGCATTCATAAAACCTTTAAACTATTATAATGTTTAACCATGAAAAGTAGATAAAAAAACTAAAACAACCAACACCATACACAAGATAACACCAAACTTATGTGGAAAACCCAATGAGGGAAAAACCACAGTGAGGATTAGCTCACAATATAAGTAATTTCAAAACTAGTATAAAGGCTCACTACCAAAATAGGATGCACTGTCCACAAAGGCACACAACCAGGGATCACTGCCACAAAAATAAAACAAGATAGAAGAGAAATGTTACACATAAAACAGTTTCTCAATGCAACAGAGAATCCACCACAATAGCTCCAACACCTTCACATTCTTGTTTGAATGATTGTGGACACCTTCAGCTCATTACATTTAGAATTCCAACACTTTGAAATTTGCACTACTCTGCTCAAACTCACACTCTACTCTTTAGAAATTCACATCACTTGAATCACACACATTTATCCTTTCTATCTTATCAACCCTCAACATCTCAACTCATACTTATACTATCCTCAACATTGAAAATATTCTCAAAGGTCATCTATACATGCTTCACACTTTACAAATTCAAATTAGGTCGGCACTAAACATTCCCACGGTGGATAGGAATGAAAGTGGACCAAAACAAAACTTAACTGTGACCCAAATTAACTCTGAAACACCACACTACACCTTCATTAACACTTGAACATCTTCAAATGTAGTGTAAACACTAGGTCAGTTGTTATCCATAAAAAACATATTATACTTTGAATTACATGCTTCCTTTGAATAATCCAAAACTTTCAAACAACAAACTTCACCTGAACATGATCCAAGAATATTCTAGAAACCATCAAACTCCTTCATAACAAATCTCACTTGAAGATTATGAACATTTTGTTTATCCGGACAACACTGTTGGACACTACAATACTCTATAACTCAAAATACCTTCTTTTGATACACCAAACGATGAATCCTCTTGACATAAAAAAGAGAACAAAATCATCAAATCTCCTTCAAAACCATGATTCCTGAAAAGCAACAACGAAGAAATGTGGAGCAAATACATTTCTCCTAGACACCTCTAAACACAACACTACAAAACTAGTTCACACACTAGTGAACATGTAACTTCCTTGAATCATCGATCTAGAATCCAAAATTTTAGATATAGAAACTATTAACATCTCTAACCAACATATCCAAACCATAAAAATAGATCTTCAACCCAGAATAAATGCGAAGAAAAACCAAAATACCTCTTCAAGCTAGAACACCTCTGCAACACCCTATTTCCTTATTGTATCAATTTTCTTAGTATCATTGACCTCTGAACCATAAATAGAATCTTATCAAAGAAACAACAAAGGTTAATATCAACAAATTAACTAATGACAACATAGTGCAACTAATCAAAGCAACAATATATTCTTAATCACTATACTACTATCATCAATGACAACATAGGCTTGTTGACATCAATGAAAACAACTTCATACTTACAACAAATCCAAGAAACCCTCTTTACCCAAAATTTGCATGCCTCAAATCTGCAATAAACCTAACAAATCTTGACAGCCCAAAAGCCCAAATCTACAAACAAACACCCACAACATGTGCTCCATATCTTGTAATGCCTCAGATCTAACATGCATGTCCATGGATTCAACTTTTCACAAATCTACTCATGCAAGGGTTCTAACCAAAAAACATGGAAGCTTGCACCTCCCATCAACCATGAAAGATTTGATACCATTTGTTAAGAAATAATGCGTCATAACCCAGAATATTAATTCATTTCCTACATAAACTCATGAGAGATAAACATGCATGCAAGTAACCATAATGCATAAATAAAATAGACAAGCCATAAGATAACACGAGATATACCTTGGGAAAACTCTCAAGAGGGAAAAACCTAGCCTCCAAAAGCATCTATACTTCATCTTATTATTCAGCAGTAAATAAATATAAGAGTTACAATGAATACCTCTAAAACATCAATCCTCTCCATGCATCCTATGTGTCCAAGCATGAATCCACACATCCCATGCCATGTTTCACATATGCACTCCTCAGAAAGACTCAAGAATGACAACCCATTTGTAAGGCCTCTCCTTGCATGTGACTAATACAATCTTAAAGTGTTATATATTCCTCCTAAATAGATGGTTAGATATATTGCAAGCGATATGAATTGTCTAACTGTAACCTTATAGTTTTACGTTATGCTATATCACTATTATTTTACTTAATGAAGATGTATGTGCATGCGAATTATTGTATGAGATTCGAACTTATAAGATGAATCTGAAATAAAATAATTGTTGTGTCGTATTACATTGGAAGTGTAATTAGCTATGTAAATGATTCATGAATAAAGTTACAAGATTCGATTTACAATTAATGTTGTTTATTAATGTGTCTAATTGTGCTTGATTATGTTGTGCAGGAAATTAAATGAGTCGATGTGGGATTAACATTAAAGGTCGAGAAGATAACGGTGCTAGCAGGAGAAGGGATAACCATCAAGTGCAAATCAAAAGACTTCTTGTTGAGGATATAAATTTATCTCCATCCGAGACCTAAAAGCAAGTAGAGTAAATGTATTGGAGGGCTAAGGAATCAAATATGCAAATAGGAGGATGGATAAATATTGGAATCAAATCAGATACATCTTTGGGAAGTTCTAAGTGTAGCCCTATTTGACTTAGAAGGGTTTGAGGTTTTATTATTGATTGGTTGATCATGTTTGGGTAGAATCCAATTGTAGGTCATGTGATGTGAGTTTGGTTGGGGTTGGAACCCTTGGTCAAGATTAAAACTCGTATGGATTCTTTTGTGGGTTTTAAAAAGGGATTATTGAGTCAATTTCCTTGGTTTTTGAACAAGAATAGACCCCTAGGACCTATACCTATGGGTTTGGAACCTTTTTGACATGTGAACTTGTCCTTGGAGTGTGAAAAGACCCCTCAAAAGTCCACATTCATGAATGTGACGAATTCAAAAAGTGTTGGGGCTTGGGAAAAGTGACTTGTCACTCTCAACTTCCCACTCCCCAAAAGTTCTTGGAATTGGCACAAGACTCACACATGTGTGAGCACTTGTGGGAAAGAGTGTAGGTTTGGAGGATTCCTATATATCTCAAGAAGATGGAAGATTTGGGCATTGCCCACTTCTCCTTTTGGAGAACTTGTGAAGTGAAGAAAAGAAGGAGAGAGTCAAGGATGGAAGAATAGGAGTTCAAAGGAAAGCAGCTTGTAGAGAGATAAGTCTTTTTCCATTTCTTATTCTTAGTATTGGTAGAGATAGCTTGATCTATGCATTGAATCATAAGTAAGATTGTTTAAGGGATATATTAGAGTAATGTGTTGTATAATGAGCAAGCTTGTTATAGCACTAAGCTCTCACCATTGAATTACAATGGTGTATAATGTATTTCTTGCTCGGGGGTATGGCTAGAGCCCATGTGGCTCCATGACGCCATTACGGTAGGGTGGAGAGCAAGACCTTGTTCAAGAGTTTGTAATTCAATTATTTCCTCAAATATTGTGGTAATATTTTAAGTCAAAAAAAAGAAAGAAAGATGGGTTTCATATTTTTTTTTTTATGAAGAAATGAAAAAAGCAAGTCTTATTCCTTTGTTTGTGTTCATTGTATTTCTTTTAATACTATTGCAATATTAAAAGTTGGTATTTTGTTTTAGAAGGAAATTATAGGAAAAGAGCAAGCCTAAGTTCTTTGGTATGTGAATCATTTATTTTATTCAATAATAATTGTAATATTGCAAGTTTAGAGAAAAATGTTTCATACTGTTTAATGAAGAATAAAAAAAAAGGGGGGCACCCATTTAAGTAGAAATGGAAAAAAAAAAAAGAAAAAGAAAATATAGGTGTGAATTTTAGGAAAATCCTCATTCTCACATTTAAATCAAACCCCAATGGAATTAATATTAGTTATTTAATGATTAAAAAAAAAAATTAGAATTACTTTATGTTGTTGGATTAAACCTCTAAACAGATATTTTATGGAGGAAATATTTAACCTCTCCAACCTCATCTTTCAAAGAGGAATTAAAATATGAATATACATAATTTTATTTTATTATTTTTCCTTCATCATCTTAAAATAGTAAATAAAGAATAGATTTAGACTGTGAGAGTTTATTTAAAACAACAGAGATATAATCGATTTTATATTTCACAAATAATATGTATTTAATAAAAAAACAAAGAAAATAAGAAAAGAATACCTAAATATATTCATTGTTATTATAAACCTATTTTACACACACCATTTTACCAGCTGTGCATTATAAATATAATACACAAATCTAAAATATATAAAACTAAAATTTAAATAACCATAACGTAGGTTGGGAGGAGCTATGGCCTGTATGGTCGTGACCTCCTCACCCGGGAGGCAACTTCCCATAGGAGATGCACTTTTTCCCCATATTAGAGGGTTTTAATTTAAAACCATCATTTAAATCAATAAGTAATTTTTTTTATAAAATTTTCTTTGCTGCAAATTTGGACAGGAAAAAAATAAATAAATAAATAAATACTGCTATGTGATTCATGACTTTTTAAAAAAATATTCAACACACAAACGTGATCATGAGCAAAACAAGAGACAAAACAAAAGAGAAAAAAAAAAACATGATTTAAATCTGTTTTGAAACAGAGAGGTTTAATATGAATTTAATCTTGCTCCTGTATTTACTCACTTCAGTGGCACCACAGAAGACCACCCAGCAGGATCCTACTGCCTGTAGACATCTTGGTAGGTGGAAATATTGGCATTCAACTTCATTCTCTATTGAAACTTATTCTCTAGCCACCAGTTTGGTAATGGAGATATTAGGGGGAGCACTTAAAAAAAAGGTTGGGGGGGGGGCTTTTTTTTATTACCTTAAGACTTCAGCCTTAATGGCTACACAAAACTTTAGAGGTCTAGGGGATTTACCATCCAGTGAAGTCCTCAACTATCGATATTGGAGGGAGATTTTCTTGCTCCTAAAGATGAGCCAGTGCGCCAAGATGCATCCTAGAATTAATAGGAAGCTCTAAAATCATATGTGCTCAAATTACATATTTCTCACGCAATAGGTGTTGTCGCCATCACAATATTTAACTCGCAGATGTGCTATTGGTTAAATCAAAATGACCAGCTGGTGAGAAGTGATGGTTCGAAGCAAGTTGTCTCTGGTAAGCCTGCGATTATTAATTATACTTACCAGCGCTTATTAATTCTACCTTGTCAGCGGACATAGCATTTTTCTTTGCTGTCTATTAAATGCTCACCCAATCTACCAACTGTAGTTCACCTGTATCTATCTATGCTCCTACCAATCTGGTCATAATATTCGCTATAGTCAGCTTTATGAGTGATCAATGTGTACTGTTATGTAGAGAGTGTTAGCTCGATTAGACATGGTCGTAGCTCGTAGCTGGAAGGGAATTGCAGAAGTAAAGATATTTATTTATTTTTAATTAAAAATTTCCCATCTCTTAGAGAGACAAATATTTGAATACAATCCCACTATACATCTGACGATAGGTACTAATAATGATAGTAAGTAATAAATATCAAATTTAAAAGATCACATGGGTTAGACAGAACAATAAAATTTAATTGTCGAAATTAATCCAATATTGCTATTTACATATTAACTAATCTTTAACAACGTTATTATCATTATTATTACTGTCCAACCAAATAACAATGTTATCATTAAATTGCAATATTAACCCTCTTAAATCTGTCACATTCTTATCATAATTTATTTAATAACTAACATCTATTTTTATTTTATTTATTTATAACTTGCAAGAATAAACAGAGCGTATGTAACTGATTAGGCCTCAGAGAATCTTGAAACTTTTCATTTTTGTGTACACATAGTGGGGCAAGTTAAAAAAAATTAATTCTATGTAACTTTGTGGTTAATAGTAAATTACTATTTTAAATGTAAATTTGACAGCTATATTCCAACCTTATTGTTGTACTTGATGATAGTAAATAAATTTACATTTCTTAATAATAAAAGTAATTTTAATAATAAGATGATCTTGATTCCCACAGCAAAAAGAATTCAAGTTAGGGGATTTTGGTTTAGTTGGTAAGTGAATATGCTTAATTCAATTTATTTTTATAGCATTAAATTTGAATAAATGTTGTTTTCAGAATTAAAATTAATTAAATTAGAGACATTGGAAGATACATACAAGAATGAATAATATATAATATTATTAATAGTGACAATTAAAATACTATGGATAGTTTTATAATTTCAATAATAATATAATATTATTATTACATTCTAATCAAATATTACTTCTTACATAGCATCCGTCTAATAATATAGAATTTGAAATAGTATTAATATATATATATATAACGATAATTTTCCTTAACTTTAGGCATATTTCTTAACCCTACTTTTTGGGAGACCCCACCTATAATGATTCCTTAAATAAAGGAATGAAGAATATGTTTCCACTATTTTTAAGGAAAAGAAAAAAAAGTGAGCATATTAAAAAGAATAAAAGCATGTAAAAGGAAAAGAATAATAAAGGGTAAGGATTGCTATATTTTCCTTAGAAAAAAAGAAGCTTTCTTTTGTTATTTATTTATTTATAGTGAAATAAAATATTTAGGGAATAATGTATTAAGTGATAGTTGATATTATTATTTTAAATTATTTTATAAATAAATAAATAAATAGATTGCAGGTGGATATAGAAGGTATGTATTTTTCTTTTATTTATATATACAATGGATAAATAAATGAATAAATAAATAATAGGAAAATAAATGAAGCAATTGAGAATGACTTATCACATTGTTTTTTTTTGGAATCAATAATGATCCCATTAGTAATATTAAGGTTAGTGTTGGAATATATGTAAGGTCATCACAAGGTTGCCGAGCGAACCATTTTGAGATCAAATTGGCTATTAGAATTATAGTTTATGTTATAATTCTTGGCATTATCGATAACGATAACGGGGACAACATTAATGTTGACATCACCATACTATTAATTAATACATTTCAAACTAGGTCAAAAGTAACATTGATGTCAATGTCTACCTATGATTATGAATCACAATGTTATGGTATGGACATGTAAATAATGACTATAATAAATTGGACCATCTATTATAAAGTAACTCATAAATTAGGGGAATTACCATCTCAACGACGATATGGAGTGATTAGGAGCTAAATGATATTTTACTATAGTAATTGAAATTGTTACTCGAGTCAACTGATGAGGGCAACCTTCCCTTACTAATGGGGGAGTGGTAAATAAATGATAATCCTAGACTATCGATTACTTTAATAATTTGATAATGCCCTCACCAATGTATAGTCTTTCAAAACGAGTTATTGGTTAAAAGGTGATAATGGCGCTGATGTGATTTGGTTATGATTAATACTAGCGTAAGTATCCCGCTA
This sequence comes from Sequoia sempervirens, assembly GCA_007258455.2. Classification (NCBI taxonomy): domain Eukaryota; kingdom Viridiplantae; phylum Streptophyta; class Pinopsida; order Cupressales; family Cupressaceae; genus Sequoia; species Sequoia sempervirens. The sequence continues at coordinate 69,556,646 of VDFB02270651.1, forward strand.
GAACAAAATTTAACTCAATTTAACCAAGTCAAGATAATATGTCATCTTGTGAAAAATGATGACAAAGATTCTAACTTAAATTTTGTTGTAATCATGATATCTCATCATGACAATTTTAGTGTCGATTAGATTAAGGATTGTAAAAAATAAAATAAAAAAAATGTTGGGTTTTCTTGATAAAAATTTGTAGGCATGACACCATTCACCTAGCCAACCTTAACCGCTAAACATGTACTTTCTTTTATAGACTCATGCTCACAAAAATACAACCAAGTGGAAAGATAAAACCAGGTACCACAAAACCATGTGAATACAAAACCACAAATCCCTTATTTAATATTGGGTACTAAGTTTTCACTTTATTAAATATTTTTCCGAATATTAAATTATTACCCCATGTCTCTCACACATTAAATAATAATACAATTTTATAATAAACATATAAGTGGTCCCCAAATAATTACCTAGTGCGATTAAACACACCTCCTAGGTGCATCAAAAATAAATAATTATTTAATTATAATATTATAACATAACATTTTATGCAATGGTGTAAAACACCATATCCCAACATTTGTAGCCCTCAAAGACCTAAGAGACCCATCATCTACGTGACTCTAGCTAGCACATCCCCTAAGAGAATTCATTCTATTCATGGGGTTCCTATCACTATTTACACGCAAGACCTTTACATGATATTAATGCAAATATCAAAATAAATACATCCTAGATCACTTTTTGAAATAGCACACAAAGGAATAAATAAATATAGGTAAATTTAAAGTAAAAAATATATATTTAATTGATAGTCAATATACAGTTAAAAAATTATCACATGATTTAGAGTCAAGGCTTAAATGTATCTCCCCTTAATCCATCCTAGAGACTATATCACCTTAAGTCATCTAATTATAATATTTTTGTTTTAGGTCTCCCACAACTAGATGACATTGGTGACCATTGTGTGTGCATTCAACTCATGAAAAAATATTGTAGATAATTTTCCCTATGGTAGGCATCAATTAAATTTGTGAGGAATTTCTAAGGTCCAATTTTCTAACATTATTTAAATTGTAATTTTCTAGCATGACTTGGAGTTTTTTCTCACAAAATTATATATAGTTAATTACTTGCATTTAATTATTTATGTAGTACCCCTAGAAGTAGATCCACCATGATTGTCATTATAGTTTTTCATCATAGATGCATTATAAACAAGAGAGGATGTAGATGGTACAATGGAATTTGAATAAATATAGGTAAGCATATATTTCTATATATTTAATTGATAGTCAATATATAGTTAATTTCTTTATTTTTGTTTAATAAAAAGTTTAGAAGTGATTGTATGTCCCCTTAAGTCATCCTTTTACCTACCGTTTTGAACCATATCCTAATTATAGAACTAATTTTTCACATGACACATGATTTGAGTCAAGGCTCTTGTATCTCCCCTTAAACAACCCCTTAGAACCCCTCAAGTTAGCCTCTTGGCTACCCTTAATCCATCCTCTTACATCTTGTTAATTCATCTGCTTAACTCCCCTTAAGCCATCTTCTTACCTCTCATTAATTCATCTCCTAATTATAGATAAATTTCTCAATGACTTAGATCCAAGGCTCATTTATCTCCCCTTAATCCATCCTCTTATGTCACCTTAAGTGATTTCATAATTAAATATTTAATCTTTTTTTTGCAATTCTCCCACATCTAGATGGCATAGGTGACATTAATTTTCATTCAATAACTCGTGACAAAATATAGTATACAATTTTCCCTATGGTAGGTATTGCTTGAATTTGTAAGGAATTTATAAGATCCAATTTCCTAACTTTATTTAAATTATAATTTTATTGCAAAACTTGGAGTTATGACTCATAAAATATATAGTTAATTTAATTACATTCATCAATTTGTTTGGTTCCCTACAAGTAGATCCACCATGATTGTCACTATAGTTTTTCATCATATAAATTATGTTAGATCAATTTATAGTCTTGAACTAAAAGTGGATGAGCTAGTTTTATTTATATACAAATATGCTTCATCATGTTATAGTTTTATTAAAAATCAATGTTAAATGTTTCTTCAATGTATGGACCTTCATTCTTATAAATCACCTTTCATATTGTTCATTCTTATTTCATCTTCTATATTATTCCTTTATCTTACAAATTATGTCTTTGATATATTATTTCATTCTTATTTCACCTTCTATATTATTCATTTTATCTTAGGTAGTTTAACATAATATTGCAAAACTTATCCAATAACTAGTTTTAAAAAGCTTGGGTAGCATTGTACGAAACCTATGTGACCTTATTGTGACCAATATTTCCTTTGTTAACTACATTTGACTCAGGATCAACTAGGTGAAACAAGCATTATGAGGGTCTAACATAATATAATAGTATATGTGGTCTTTAAAAATAATAATTTATTGCATGTCTCCTTATGCCATCCTCTTATCTCACCTTAAAACACTCTCTTACACACCACTAATCCATTCTCTTATCCACTGTAGTGTAGAAAAATGTATCCCTTTACATTTTCAAACTTGTTTGGGCCCTTGTAAACTAAATAAAATTAATTATTCCTTATTTAAGGTGTTGTAAAGTGTACCTTCACACTTTCAAACTAATCTAGGGTTTTATTAATAAATTGGGCTTATTTATGCTTTAGTTGGCCTTATTTTGCATCCACGAGCCTTAATTAATGCATCTTTCCAAGGATAATCTCGACACATATGTAATGACCAATCATAATTATTTTTTTTTGGATTTTATGGCCCAAATTTAGTGATCTGGGACTCATATGCCACCTTGGTCATATGGGTCCCACCTAAGTTTTGGGCCCCTGATCCCGATTTTACATTAATCTAAGCATTTCTTGGAAAATGTGTCCCAAAGCCTAGCCTAATGGGACTCATATGCCACTTCTAGAATATGAGTCCCATGTGGATTAAAACTAAATTATATTCAAATTCTTGGTGGGATTTTATTCTTTGAGATCTCATTTCGTTCTGTAGTGTTGTAATTTTGAGGAATTAGGCATAAACAAGTATAAATACAAGGTTATTTCACTCATTTTCACCTAATACTTTCATGAGAGAATTCGTAATACAAAATTGGTGATTACAAGTGTTTACAAGAGCATCCAAGAACATTCAAGAGTATCCAAGAACATTTAAGAGTTTACAAGATCATTCAAGAGTTGATTATCAAGCATTTTAGAGAATTATTCAAGTATTAAGCATCATGTCAAAGTCATCATGCATCATGTTTGTTTTTGAGCTAACATTTGTGATGTAGGGTTTCATAATTCAAGCAAGAATTCAATTCAAGATCTACAACATTCAAGCAAGATTCACGATCTGCATCCATTGGTGCCATCTCATACATGTTTGCAACATTTTATTCCTAGGGTTTTGTGAGTTACAACATATCATTTTGTTCATTCATCATTCCTCCTTTCCATTTGATTTCATTATAAGGTTTGATTACCAAAATGGGGTTTGACCAAGGTAAACCCCTTTCTACTAATAATTTTTTTTTTTCCCTCTTTAGTGTGTGATTTGCAAATCTAGGTTGAATACATATTGAAGAGAAATCTTGGAGAGAGGTTGTCAAAGTTATACAAGTTACCACCCTATTTAAAAGATCATTAGAACACATCTACAAGAGCAAAATTCAACAATTCAGATCTGAAAATCAGGTTGAGAAGACAGAGTAGAAGTTGAGTAGATTTAGACTTTGAATTTCTTAAAAGGCCAAGAAGAATTGATACACAATTTCTTGTGTATGAGTCCCAATATAGTGGACTTTCCAATTTTTAGGTGTTCCAGACTTATCTTTGCGAGATTTATGTTCTTTCCTAGAAACCCTATGTAGTACCCCTCCATTTATGCTTATGTTTTCTGTTGCATGTTTTTATACTGTTAGACTTTGGTACTTGGTTTGGATATTGGATCGCTGATTTTGAGTGACAGTGGATTTATTTTGTGACATGATGATACATTGTATGGTGATTACTGATTTCGGATATGCGTTGATATAGCGTAGATGTTTTCCTTTAGATGATTATTGTTATATGTATGTTTATGATGGACTAACAGTTATTTAATTCGTCGGTCTGATGTGACGTGTATTAGTGTGGAGAACAGAATTGCATCACTCACTTGCGAGTGCCCTGTGATGTCCGTGATTTTCTCCGCACAGTGTGCCTATACAATGGTTTATATATATATATATGCATGTTATTGCTTGGTTGCAGGATTGCAGGTACATGACACCGACTCCACCTGGTTACTCAGGTCTGAGCGTGTCAAGACTCAACGGAAATGTTGATTGGGAGGTAGTAGTCTGGTTTATCCTAGTCTAGTCTATAACCCGGTCATAATACATCATCATTTTGGTTTGGAGTCTTCAAAGTCATAGATTGTCCTGTATGTTTCTGTTTGGAATATTTTCTTGAAAGGAAAATTTAGGCAATTTTTAATGTTAGTTTATTATGCTTTAAATTACCGTTATTTAAATCAATTTTTAAATGTTAAAGAAATTAGTTTTGCATGTTATTTAATAAATTAATTAGTTTGTTTGGTTAAATAATTTGATCTTAGAGATTAAATTTATTTAATTAAATTAATTAATTAATTAAATTAAATTGTTTTAAATGTGAATAGATTTTATTTGAAATTAAATGTTATTTGGAAATGGCTTTTTAGTTATTAAATAAATTTTGCATTTTGAAAATTTTAAAATTGTAAATTTTAAATAAATTAATTAAATCATGCAAATCTTGAAAGGCAAGATTGCCGAGAAGTTGTTAAGAAGATATTTTGTACTTCTTGACAAGTGTGCCAGTGCATTTATGATTTTTGGTTGAGGTTGTTCACAGATATTATCGGGGATCTGGGAAATACAGGGGATTTATCAGTTTTCTTCACAGGAAATAAAAAAAAGAATTTTGCTGAGTAAAAATATGTTTTGAAGGAAATTGTTACTTCCTCTGTTTGGATTGTATATTTGTGGAATATTTCTTTGCTTGGAAGATCTGTGTGATTGGATATAGCTTTCTTGGATTTGGTGTTTTTGAAGAAGATTTGGAGAATTGCAATCTACAGGCAGAAGGTTCTCTCCAGCAACTAGATCTTCAAAAAACACAGGAAACAGGTATTTTTCTTGTAATTTTAGTTTGTTTTTTTTTAAAAAGAAATTGTTTGTTTAAAACCCATCTTCTTGGCAATTGCTTGTAGAAAATCTCTTTGTTGATATTTGACATTTGTCTGCAAGAATTCTCAAGAACATGGTTAAACAATAGAAGAAATAAAAAATAAAAATAGAAATATGTTCTGTAGATTTGTAAAATTGTACTTCTCTAATATTGGTGAAAAGAAGCCTCTGAAAGATCTTACTGGAAAAGAAAATATTAGAGTATTTTATATTATGGAAGAAATTGTTTAATATTAAAATAGATTTGAAACCTATTGTGGTTGAAATTGGAAGTTTATGAGAAAATTATTCTGTAAAATGATAATTTTTACAATTATCTCTAGAAAATTCTGTAGAAATCAAATCTCTTATTCCAATAATATATCTTTTTTGTGATCTGTATATATATTTGTATTGTATATATATATATATATGTATAAAATTTATTTATACATATACATATATATACAAATTTATATGAATTTAAATCTATCTTAAATGTTAAATGTCTGAGCCGAAATTTTATTACAAGAAATTTTCCGTATGTGATTTTTTTAAAAAAAATCGACGGAATGATATTCGCGTTTTATTTATGAAATAAAAAAAAAAAATTATTAAGGATGGGTCGGAGGCTTACCCCCACGGCCGACCCCCACAGGGGAGCCGGCTGTGAGGGCAGCGCTTGACGCTGCCTTCACAGGCAGTGCCGGCGATGTCGACACAGCCGAGCCCTCCCATGGAGGGTTTCGGCTGTGTGGAAGCCAGCCCTACCCATTGTTATTTGGGCGAATATTGTGCTTTATGCATTGTTTAAATGTTAATTAAAGTTTTTACTTTTTACTTTTCTTTTTAAATAAATGTTAATATATTACATTATATATATATATGTAATGTAAATTATATATAACATATTTTATATTTAAATATGTAAAGGTGTTTTATATGTAAAATTTGATTAAAATATTAGTGAGGAAAAATTTAAATTAGGCAAATAAGAAATAGGAATATATTTGTATTTAAATGCAAATAATGATTTGAATTGGTGTATTTATTTAAATGAATAGAAAACTGTGGTTAAGTATAAGAAAATTTAGAAATAGATATTTTCTTTATTTAATTGATTGACTGGATTTAGTAAATCCAAACAGTAGATTTCTATTGAATTTTAATTTACTTTAAACCCTGTTTTGTTTTGATTTGGAAAAATGGGAAAGTCTTAGATGTTCAAGTCTTCCAGACCAATTGTAAAAGTGGGGATTATGATTGTTAAAGTTAAATTCTTGAGATAGCTAAGGTTGTGTACATGGTATTTGTGTGGTGTTTAGACACCTGATTTTATGGACATAGTTGTTGATGTTCGTTTTGAAAAGTGTAGAATTTCTTGTTGTATTTTTGTACACCTTGTAAACCTTAGTCAAGAAAACTTAGATTTCCTTGTTATGTTTAGGGGAGTGGCTTTTTGTAAGGGCCGACACACAAAGTGGTGTCAGGGTAACTTACAAAGAGTTAGTAAGTCAGTGATAACTAAACAACACAGTAGTTAGAATTAAAATCTTTAATAAGATGTTTATGCCTCACTTAATGACTCTTGAGCTAGTTCAGTCTTGAGTATAAGATGAGAAGGCTTGGAATGGAAAATCGATGTCTTGTTTCTTCAAAAGACATTCGATTCTGCAATAGTATGCAATAGGGGCCGGGTTTCGTAAGAGGTTACCAGGGTAACCCAAGTTGGGGGCCGGAACCTAGGAAGAAACACCAGGGTAACCTTTGCAATATTGTGATGACACTCCACCTAAAATAATAGTCTACCTTGAGTACTTAGTACATTTGATTGTCTAAAATCTGGAAGCAATGTAACCATCAGTTAGTTATGTACTTGTGTCTAGGGTTAGTAGATTATGTCTAGGTAACCATATTACTATCTCCTAGCATGGGGGGTGGACCTTCGGGTACTACATGGTTGGGTGGAATGTGCACCTTACTCCGTTGGGTCCCCAGTTTATGATCATGGCAATGAGAGCTTCATGGATGGAGAGCTCGTACTTGGATGCATATGTATACTTCTTCATTGTAAATTGTAAATCATGTATTTGAAAAAATCCCTCAATTGTTTATGAGGTGAACATTTGTAAATGTAAATTGTAATTATTATTGATCTACCTCATCAGATGGATGAGTATTGTAATATCTTATTAAATGCAATGTAAGAAACATATTTGTACTTAATGTTATCTTGAATGGTATTTTAAATGTTATGCAATGATTACTTTAAGTTTATGATTAATTAAATAGATGCAATGCAAAATACTAAAGTCGTCTATGGAAACTCAAGTAGTGTAACGCCGCGTAACTTAAAAAATGTATGCAACTAATTAACTTAATATTATTACTTTTAAAAAAAAATTATTTCACTTTTATACACAATTGCAACATTCCTTAGGTTATTATGACGGGGCATTACAGATTGGTATCAAAGCCAAGGTTACAAACACTGGACGCTCTGGGTAATCGCGAGCCCATTAGGTTGACCTAGTACGTAGTGTCGCTAACTGTTAGCCTTGGTTGAATATTATCTAAGACTCATTATTGTTATGTGTAGGAACATGCCTAGGCGAGGTGGAAGAGGTCGTGGTAGAGGTCGAGGTGGAGGCCGAGGGCCAATCCCTCAGGTTACTCCCCCTCTGAGCCCTCATCATAGTGATTAGGCAGAACAGTTGGATTAGAGGAATGAGGGACAGAATCCTGAACAGTCAGGAGTAGAGGGTTCACAAATACGTCCTTTATTAGAGGAGGTCCTATCTTGACTGGGACCTAGACAGGAAGTTGAGCAGGAGGTTGTTAGAGAGAGGGGTAGATCTCCTAGGAGAGTAGATGATATAGTGCATCAGGATGCTATTACTGTAGGACACATGAGGGATTTACTGAGGGCACGCCCTCCTACCTTTGATGGTGCAGGAGGTGGCTTAGAGGCAGAGACCTAGCTACTGGATTTGGGTAGATGCTTCACCATGCACCCTTACGGTAGCAATACCCATGCAAGATGCGCTATTATGCATCTGAGAGGATTAGCCTCTACTTGGTGGCGCCTGGAGGAGCAGAAGCTCCACTTAGATATTGGGTTAGTGTCTTGGGAGATGTTTCTAGAGAGGTTTAGAGCACGGTTCCTATCGAAACACTGGAGGCAGCGACGGGCTGATGAGTTCCATGACCTACGTCAGTTGGCTCTTTCTGTTGAGTAATATGAACGTAGATTCTATGAACTCAAGCAGTATGCTGGTATTGGTGATGATGAGCCTATGCTAGTACAACACTTCATTAGGGGTTTAAACGCCCGCATTAGTGGTGGTGTCAGATTTTTTGAGCCAAAGACTATGGAAGTTGCGGTGGAAAAGGCTCGCATAGTGGAGGAGAACCTTGTTATGGCGTTAGGTGGTCACACAGGAGTACAGATTGGCAGTGCTCCTGCAGCAGGTTTTAGTCCACGGGGTGGACAGAGACAAACAGGGGGTTCCTCTAGGAACCAATAGACACCCTCAAAGGGTGGGCAACAACAACAACGTACACCTCAAAAGAATAATAATCCTCAACCACAACAAGGTAATAGTCCTCAAATAGGAAAGGGTCGCAACTGGTGGCACAACAAGCGCAATAGGCAGGATTAGCCTATGCAGAGTGCTCAGTCTACTGTCAGTAGGGGTAGTTTCCAGCAATCCAATGCACCTTTGGGTGGTAGAGGATTCGGTAGAGGCACAGGTTGTTACTCATGTGGACAGCAGGGACACATAGCTAGGCAGTGTCCGATGAGAGGTTCTGCTGGTTTTGGGCCTCGACCTACAGTTTCAGATCCTACAGTGGGCAATGCAGGATGATCACATACAGTATATGCTGCAGTTGATGACCGCCAAGCCGATCACCAGAACATAGTGGTTGAGACTTCAAGTAAGTTACATGGTGTTAGTGTTTCCATTCTTTTTGATTCCAGAGCCACCGACTCCTTTATTTCACCGACCATCGTTGACTGTTGTGGTCTTGTGGGGGTTAAACAAGGTGGTAAGTGGCAGGTTGAATTCGCCTCTGGGGTGAAAGTAGCAGTAGAAAACTTAGTACATAATTGTGAACTTAAAATTGGTACGTTAACTACCTTAGTAGATTTATATGTTACACCTTTAGGATCGTATGACATAGTTTTAGGTATGGATTGGTTAGCATCTTATCATGCTGTAATTGACTATCGACTTAAGACATTTAGTTGCATTAATGATTTAGGTGCGAAAGTGGAAATCATAGGTGTTCAAAGACCTATCTCTTTGCGGATGATATCTGCTATGCAATTAAAGAGATGTCTTTGTCAGGGTTGTCAACTATTTGCAACAACAGTTACTGATCTGGAAAAAGGTGAGAGTCGAGAGGTATCTCTTGATGATCATCCTATTCTTAGGGAATTTGTTGACATGTTTCCCGATGACATGCCTGGAATGCCACTGAAGAGGGATATTGATTTTAGAGTTGACCTAGTTCCTGGAGCTGAGCCTATATCTCAAGCTCCATATAGAATGACGACTCAGGAGTTAGAGGAACTTCGTATCCAGTTAGAGGAACTATTAGAAAAGGGTTTTATTCATCCTAGTGTTTCCCCTTGGGGAGCACCTGTCATCTTCATAAAGAAGAAGGATGGATCTCTTAGGCTGTGCATTGACTATCGTCAATTGAACAAGGTTACAATTAAGAATCGTTATCCTTTACTTAGAATCGATGATCTTTTTTATCAAATCGAGGGAGCTAACGTGTTCTCTAAAATTGATTTGAAATCTGGTTACCATCAATTGTGAATTGCTGAAGCAGACATTCATAAAACTACTTTTTGAACTCATTATGGGCACTACGAATTCATAGTAGTACCGTTTGGGTTAACAAATGCACCATCAGTATTCATGAGTTTAATGAATGGTGTTTTTCGTACATACCTTGATCGCTTTGTCCTTGTATTTCTCGATGATATTTTGATTTATTCAAGAAACATGAAGGAACATGAAGAACACTTGAGACAGGTATTGCAATGTTTAAGGGAAAATCAATTGTATGCGAACTTGAAGAAGTGTGATTTCTTTCAAACTGAAGTAAAATACCTTGGACATGTGATTTCTGGAAAAGGTATTGCTGTGGATCCTTCAAAGATTCAAGCTATTGTAGATTGGCCCGTGCCTACTAATGTAGGTGAAGTTCGTAGTTTTATGGGTCTAGCTGGTTACTATAGGCGGTTTGTAGAGGGATTTTCTAGAATCGGTCATCCTATTACTTCTCTTCAGAGGAAAGGGAAGAAGTTTGTTTGGACAGAGCAGTGTCAGTTGGCTTTTCAGACACTTAAAGAAAAGTTGACTAATGCGCCTATACTAATTGTTCCTGATCCTACTAAGGATTTTGTTGTATGCATGGATGCATCCTTAGAGGGCTTGGGAGCAGTTTTGATGCAAGATGGGCATGTGATTTCTTATGAGTCTCACAAACTCAAAGATCATGAATTAAACTATCCCACACATGATTTAGAACTTGCTGCAGTTGTGCATGTGTTAGTTCGATGGAGGAATTTCTTATTAGGTCATCGTTTTGAACTTCATACTGATCACCGTAGTCTACAATATATTTTCATGCAACCTAACTTAAATGCTAGGCAGAGATGGTGGATGGAGTTCTTGTGTGAATACGATTTTGAAGTGAGATATGTTCAAGGAAAAGAGAACGTAGTGGCTGACGCTCTTAGTCGTCATCGACATGAGATCTCTGCTACTACTCTTGAAGTTAATTTGAGAGGTCAAATATTAGCAGCGCTTCCTACTGATAGATTGTATCAGGAAGTGAGGTCAGAGATTGAATCTGGTCGACCTTTAGAAGGTCGATTTGCGGGATATGTCCTAGAACCGGATGGTATATTATGACATTTAGGTTGTATTTATGTACCACATTTTGAGGGTCTTCATACGTTAATTATGACTAAAGCTCATCGAGCTCCATATTCAGCTCATCCAGGAGTTAAGAAAATGCATGCCGACCTTTGAAAATTGTATTTATGGCCTAGTATGAAACGTGATATTGCTGATTATGTATCGAGATGTCTTGAATGCCAGCGAGTCAAAGCTGAGCATCAACATCCCACTGGATTATTGCAGCCACATCTCATTCCCGAATGGAAATGGGATATTATATCCGTTGACTTTATTGTAGGGATACCTACGTCATCACGTCGACATGATGCCATTATGGTAACTGTTGACCGATTGACTAAAGTAGCTCACTTTTCACCAATACGATCATCTTACAATGCTTCATCCATAGCTAGGATATTTATGGAGGACATAGTTAGATTACATGGGATTCCACATAGGATTATTTCTGATAGAGATCCTGTATTTACTTCAGCCCTATGGACTTCATTACAACATGCTCTAGGTACACAGTTGAACTTTAGTTCAGCGTATCATCCTCAAACTGATTGACAAACAGAGAGAGTTAATCAAATATTAGAGGATATGCTTAGGATGTACGTAATGGACCAACAATCACATTGGGAGGATTATCTGTATTTAGTAGAATTTGCTTACAATAACGAATATCAGAGTTCCATAGGTATGCCACCATTTCAGGCATTATACGGTCATCCTTGTCGAACTCCTCTGAGTTGGGATCGACTAGAGAATAGAGTGTTACTTGGACCTGAAATGCTTCGAGACATGGAGCAACAGGTTGACCGTATTAGAGAACATTTGATAGCAGCATAGGATAGGCAAAAGAAGTATGCCGATGCGCATAGGATAGACTGACAGTTTGTTGTAGGTGATAGAGTCTTTCTTTGAGTGCGACCGCGAAAGAGTCCAATCCGTTCTGGAAAAGGCTCTAAGCTTGCACCTCGTTTCGTTGGGCCATTTGAGATCTTAGAGAGAATTGGTCCTATGGCATATTGACTCGCCTTACCACCTAGTTTGTCTCGTATTCATGATGTTTTTCATGTATCAGTTCTTAGACCATATCATCCCGACATTTCTCATGTACTTGATTGGAATGCGTTACAGGTAGAGGACGGGCAGCTGGCTTTGGAGCCCGTGGCCATTCTACAACACCGGATGCTCGGTCTCAGGGGTCGAGACATTGATCAGGTGAGGGTCCAATGGGATACTAGCCATGAGGCTTCTGCTACTTGGGAGGATGCGACATGCATGAGGGAACTTTATCCCTATCTGTTTGCAGGCTTTCAGGAGCAAGCCTGATCCTACGGGGGGAGGATGTAGTACCCCTCCATTTATGCTTATGTTTTCTGTTGCATGTTTTTATACTGTTAGACTTTGGTACTTGGTTTGGATATTGGATCGCTGATTTTGAGTGACAGTGGATTTATTTTGTGACATGATGATACATTGTATGGTGATTACTGATTTCAGATATGCGTTGATATAGCGTAGATGTTTTCCTTTAGATGATTATTGTTATATGTATGTTTATGATGGACTAATAGTTATTTAATTCGTCAGTCTGATGTGACATGTATTGGTGTGGAGAATGAAATCACATCACTCGCTTGCGAGTGCCCTGTGATGTTCGTGATTTTCTCCGCACAGTGTTCCTGTACAATGGTTTTTATATATATATGCATGTTATTGCTTGGTTGCAGGATTGCAGGTACATGACACCGACTCCACCTGGTTACTCAGGTCTGAGCGTGTCAAGACTCAACAGAAATGTTGATTGGGAGGTAGTAGTCTGGTTTATCCTAGTCTAGTCTATAACCCGGTCATAGTACATCGTCAGTTTGGTTTGGAGTCTTCAGAGTCATAGATTGTTCTGTATGTTTCTGTTTGGAATATTTTCTTGAAAGGAAAATTTAGGCAATTTTTAATGTTAGTTTATTATGCTTTAAATTACTGTTATTTAAATCAATTTTTAAATGTTAAAGAAATTAGTTTTGCATGTTATTTAATAAATTAATTAGTTTGTTTGAAATTGTTACTTCCTCTGTTTGGGTTGTATATTTGTGGAAGATTTCTTTGCTTGGAAGATCTGTGTGATTGGATATAGATTTCTTGGATTTGGTGTTTTTGAAGAAGATTTGGAGAATTGCAATCTACAGGCAAAAGGTTCTCTCCAGCAACTAGATCTTCAAAAAACACAGGAAACAGGTATTTTTCTTGTAATTTTAGTTAGTTAGTTTTTTTTTTGAAAAGAAATTGTTTGTTTAAAACCCATCTTCTTGGCAATTTCTTGTAGAAAATCTCTCTCTTGATATTTGACATTTGTCTACAAGAATTCTCAAGAACATGGTTAAACAATAGAAGAAATAAAAATAAATAAAAATAGAAATATGTTCTGTAGATTTGTAAAATTGTACTTCTCTGATATTGGTGAAAAGAAGCCTCTGAAAGATCTTACTGGAAAAGAAGATATTAGAGTATTTTATATTATGGAAGAAATTGTTTAATATTAAAATAGATTTGAAACCTATTGTGGTTGAAATTGGAAGTTTATGAGAAAATTATTCTGTAAAATGATTATTTTTACAATTATCTGTAGAAAATTCTGTAGAAATCAAATCTCTTAAAATTCTGTAGAAATCAAATCTCTTATTCCAGTAATTTATCTTTTTTGTGATCTGTATATATATTTGTATTGTATATATATATATGTATAAAATTTATTTATACATATACATATATATACAAATTTATATGAATTTAAATCTATCTTAAATGTTAAATGTCTGAGCCAAAATTTTATTACAAGAAATTTTCCGTACGCAAATTTTTTTTTTAAAATCGACGGAATGATATTCACGTTCTATTTATGAAATTAAAAAAAAAAATTATTGAGGATGGGCCGGAGGCTTACCCCCATAGCCGACCCCCACATGGGAGCTAGCTGTGAGGGCAGCGCTCGGCGCTGCCTTCATAGGCAGTGCCAGCACTGCCTTCCCTGCCCATTGTTATTTGGGCGAATATTGTGCTTTATGCATTGTTTAAATGTTAATTAAAGTTTTTACTTTTTACTTTTCTTTTTAAATAAATGTTAATATATTACATTATATATATATGTAATGTAAATTATATATAACATATTTTATATTTAAATATGTAAAGGTGTTTTATATGTAAAATTTGATTAAAATATTAGTGAGGAAAAATTTAAATTAGGCAAATAAGAAATAGGAATATATTTATATTTAAATGCAAATAATGATTTGAATTGGTGTATTTATTTAAATGAATAGAAAACTGTGGTTAAGTATAAGAAAATTTAGAAATAGATATTTTCTTTATTTAATTGATTGACTGGATTTAGTAAATCCAAACAGTAGATTTCTATTGAATTTTAATTTACTTTAAACCCTGTTTTGTTTTGATTTGGAAAAATGGGAAAGTCTTAGATGTTCAAGTCTTCCAGACCCATTGTAAAAGTGGGGATTATGATTGTTAAAGTTAAATTCTTGAGATAGCTAAGGTTATGTACATGGTATTTGCGTGGTGTTTAGACACCTGATTTTATGGACATAGTTGTTGATGTTCGTTTTGAAAAGTGTAGAATTCCTTGTTGTATTTCTGTACACCTTATAAACCTTAGTCAGGAAAAATTAGATTTCCTTGTTATGTTTAGGGGAGTGGCTTTTTGTAAGGGCCGACACACAAAGTGGTGTCAAGGTAACTTACAAAGAGTTAGTAAGTCAGTGATAACTAAACAACACAGTAGTTAGAATTAAAATCTTTAATAAGATGTTTATGCCTCACTTAATGAATCTTGAGCTAGTTCAGTCTTGAGTATAAGATGAGAAGGCCTGGAATGGCAAATCGATGTCTTGTTTCTTCAAAAGACATTTGATTCTGCAATAGTATGCAATAGGGGCCGGGTTTCGTAAGAGGTTACCAGGGTAACCCAAGTTGGAGGCCGGAACCTAGGAAGAAACACCAGGGTAACCTTTGCAATATTGTGATGACACTCCACCTAAAATAACAGTCTACCTTGAGTACTTAGTACATTCGATTGTCTAAAATCTGGAAGCAATGTAACCATCAGTTAGTTATGTACTTGTGTCTAGGGTTAGTAGATTATGTCTAGGTAACCATATTACTATCTCCTAGCACGGGGGGTGGACCTTCGGGTACCACATGGTTGGGTGGAATGTGCACCTTACTCTGTTGGGTCCCCAGTTTATGATCATGGCAACGAGAGCTTCATGGATGGAGAGCTCGTACTTGGATGCATATGTATACTTCTTCATTGTAAATTGTAAATCATGTATTTGAAAACATCCCTCAATTGTTTATGAGGTGAACATTTGTAAATGTAAATTGTAATTATTATTGATCTACCTCATCAGATGGATGAGTATTGTAATATCTTATTAAATGCAATGTAAGAAACATATTTGTACTTAATGTTATCTTGAATGGTATTTCAAATGTTATGCAATGATTACTTTAAGTTTATGATTAATTAAATATATGCAATGCGAAATACTAAAGTCGTCTATGGAAACTCAAGTAGTGTAACGTCGCGTAACTTAACGAATGTATGCAACTAATTAACTTAATATTATTACTTTAAAAAAAAATTATTTCACTTTTATACACAATTGCAACATTCCTTAGGTTATTATGATGGGGCATTACACCCTAATCTAGGAGTAAATCACCCAGCCTAGCGTATGAGTCCCAATGTGCATTAAATTTAGTGTTTTCAACATTTCAGGTCTCCATTCAAGCTACTATAGGTTTCTAGGTGCCCTCTTTGCTTCTTTAGTTTTCTATTCTATTTTACATTCATTTCTATATCATTTAGTGAAGCTTTGCATATCATTAGGTTTTGAGATTAGGTTGTGCATGTTACTTGTCTTTCCAAGCCCTAGCTTTGTGGTGAACCCCTTTTTAGTCTTTAATCATACCCTAGGATAGACTTTAGCAAATATATTTCCTTCATTACATCCTTGGATTGAGATCTGTAGGGTTTCCTTGAGTGAAACTAAGTGAAATAGGTCTAGTGCTCCATCTCCTAAAAGATTTAAAAGAGCACCCTATTTATTAGGTTTCGCCCACACATGCTTTGAGTTAGGGCTCATGTATCTCCCCTTAATTCATCGTCTTACATCTCCTTAATTCATCCTCTTACATCCCCTTAATTCATCCTATTATCTCGCCTTAATCCTAACTCTTATGTCCCAATGAGTCATGTGCCCTAATTATAGGCTAATTTTCTCTTATAAATTATGTCTTCAATATATTATTTCATTGTCATTTCATCTTCTATAAATTATTACTCTTATCTTCTAGGTAGTTGAACATCATATCTAACATTATTGTTAGGTCAATATTTCATTTTTTAATTTCATTAGATTTAGGTTCAACTATGTGACACTTTAGGATTATGAGGCCAATCCTTATGCTAACTCTCCAATTGTTAAAACTCACCTTGTCACCTTAATTAATTTGCACTCTATTAAAGGAAACTAGTTGTTTAGGAATAAATCCCCTATCTAAATCTCCCCTAAACACTACCCAATAACAAAATTAGTAGGCAAGTGGCGATTAGTGTAGACTAAGGGTAATCTAAGTAGCACTGGTACATTTTGACCCATTTTTCGATGAGCATCTGTCAAAATTTCGACGGCCATTCATTGCTATTATTGCGTCGGAATTTCGACGACATTTGAAATGTTGAAATTTTGGCCCGACATTCGTTGAAAAATGGGTCAAAATGTACCAGTGTAGAAAAAGAACTTGGGCACGAATCCCCTAGCCTTAAGCCATTATTTTTCATCCATGCCTAGTCATACATTTAAATTCTCATCCAGCTAGCATTTAATTTGTATTTTCCCTTTCTATACATTTTAGACTATTGATTACACCTTGTTTCACCTACAATTCATTCCCTCATTATTAAAAAGATTTGGATCACCTCTATAATTTTTATCTTGTGCCCCTTTATCTTCTATAGAATCCTATTTTTCAAGTGACTAAATATTTTGATTCTTGAATATTATAATTCACTTGAGTGAGTGCAGGATCATGGGGGTCTAAAAAGTGGTGATATGCCCAAAAATGGCTAACAAATTTTTTATATCCAAATTTGATGAAACAAAAAGGGTTTATTGAGAAAATTGTCAGCTTTCCAAAAATATTAGATACACATAATTTGGAATTAATTAATTAATTATTATTGATTGTATACATACATTCTGACTAAAGTCCTAACTAATAGGTTGATTGAAAAAAATCTACAATTCTTAAACGATTTCACATTTTTTGAATCTAAAAGATGCAACAAATTCCTATCTTCCCATACTATAGGATACAAAAATAAAAATTGAATTTCATAAATTTTAGACCAAGTTATGGTGGTTAGACAAACAAGTTTTAATATTTTTAAGAAGTTTTAATAAAAATTCATAACTAATTATTTACTTCCAAAAAGAATACAAATAAAAATGTGACACATTTGGGCATGTGTCCTTTACTTATATTGAAAGTTTCAAATAAATATATTACTTTTTTCTTATACTTAGGTTGGTCAAACATACACTTGCTTTTTATTTTCTCATGAAAATTTAGTACTACTTCTTTGAAATTTCAAATTTTCACCGAATAGATTTACTTTTTTCCAAAAAGGAAATAGTATCTTAGAAACTACATTCAATTTTCTACAAATTTTGTTGTTACATATTTTTCAAATTATGTTAATAACTTATTCAAATTTTTATGTCAAGTTGACTAAGTCTATTTTTCTGAATTTTCATTGCCACTTAAGGGTCTAGTTTGGACCCCATGATCCTGCATTGACCCACTTACATGAAGTTTGGTTAAGTAATAAATTAATTTCAATATTCTAAATGGCTCATTTTATGTGCTTTTTCATGAGACCCTCTACTAGGACCAGTTTCTATCTTTTTTATACATTAGATGTAATCAATTTATATATATATAATTGAATAATTGTGGAAAAATATATTTCAATTCCTTTATTAAAATTTGTTAAAATTAAATTATATTTTAAATTAAATTATTGAATTTCATTCAAAAATGGTATCTAAACATTGAAATTTAATTAGACATGAATTTATGTTGCATACTAAAATGTATAAAATGTACACGAGTGCATAATCAACATATAATGTCTACATTTCTTAGTCCACATGAAATGCTATATCTAGATTTAGTTCATAAAACATGTACTTAGATGTATCTACTAACATAATAGTCAATATATAAATAAATATAGATCATCATGTAGAACTCATAAAATGTACTAAAATATGTCTAAGTGGACATGAAATATTAGGTGCAAATTACATAGTCATAGTCAAGTGGTACATATAAATAAATTATGTACATACATGTGTACATATAGTCCATGAAATAAATCTAGCCAATATCAAAATCATCAGTAAAATCAAGAGTCTTATTCATTCCATTTGAACTAGATGGAGTTGTATCATGATGTACAAGAGAAAGACACTTGAAATTAGATAAAATTATATGTGCATAATATGATGATTTAAATTTTATTTAATTTAACTTATAAAATCATGAAATTATTTTTTAAAATATAGACTAGAAAGTATGCATAATTACCATAAGATCATGTGAATCTACTCCCATATTTTGTTCTATAGGTGGTATAATTGTTGATTTAGGACCAAATTTCTGAGTTGATAATTTATATATATTCAAATAAAGTAAATAAAAGGTTAAAAAATATTTACCAAAACATGCTTTTAACCATATTTAAAAGACCTAGAAATTGCATATAAAATCTAGTAAAGTTTAAGACTTTAAATGATATGGATGAATCATGAAATTGACCCTAATTAGTACCCTGACTAGAACCTATCATAACAGTGCTATCATCCTGCATATACATATATGGAACATATATAAATTTAAATATAAACTCAATTTAATTTGATTTAAAATTTTAAAATAATAATACATCTAGTGAATTCAAAGTATAAATTTCTAACTTATAATTTTTGAAAACATACATTAGAGTTGGCTCATGCATAATAGTTCATGATGGAGGAGCACTCGCCACACCTTATGGTTGGTTGGACATGGAAATAACATCACCTCTTTGCTGCTACATTAGTGTTTCACATGTACTTGGTTGAATTAAATTATATAAATAAATTGAAATATATGTAAGAAGTTAAATGATACAACTTTAAATTAAAACTATCTATACATATCTATTTTTAGGGTCAGTAGATTTGCTTACTTGAGTGTAAGGTGTGTCAAGTGGTATATTTGTAGACACAAAACAAAGTTGATCTAATCTACATGATATCACAAAGCCACCCATATACACCAAACAATTAATTAATATATATACATATATATAATTTCATGTTATTAAACATAAATTTTGATACATGTACATGTTGCACACTTGAAATAAATTTAAATGTGATAATGTGTAACTATGTAGGAAAATCATTGGAACATAGTAAATCCACATATGATTCAACCTCTGATGCAAGTGTATTTGAAGTGGATGTAGGAGCAGGGCCATAACATGGATGATTACAACTCTAAAAAACATGTAGAAAGATACCAAGTTAGTGCAATTCAAACATATAGTTTAGGGTATCAAGTTAGTGTGATAGTTGATATCAATTAGTGAAATTGAAAACTTGAAGCACTTTATGTTAGGTTGTAACCTAAGTCTAGTAGTTCTAGTAAGTTATGTTTTTGAAATAAATGATTAATCTATCAAATTCCATACATAGAAGGAATCCCAAGATTCCATGTAAGACTTACTTTAACACTTTTCAAATATATTATGATAGGTGTAAAAGAGAATTAGATATGTGTATATAAAGTGTAATTGAAAGATAAGATCTTGGACTATCTATTTTAGGTAGTGTGCAGGAACATCTTGGAAGAAGAGAACTTGCATCTTTTAAATTGGAGTGTCTCTAAGTTTAACTAGTTGACTCCAAGTCAAACAAGGAGTTACATTGCATCCATGATTTTGACTAGTCATATAAAGAGACGTGTTTACACCTAAGTGTGTTTATATGGAAACATGTATATAAGGAGCAAGAAAATATCAAAATGGTTAACAAAAGATGATGCTTTTTAATATATTTCGGCATGAGAGAATTGGATAAGAGATGTGAATTTAATTTATCATTAAAGTTAAAGATTCCATAATAAATTAGAAATATTTATTTAAGAATTATGGCTTAAGATGATTTTAATAATTTACCACTAAAATAGTGGGAGTTTTAAAAGAGGACATGAGAACCTAAGTCGACCTTTTGATGTGCTAGGGTACTTATAAGTGACATATAATACCATTTAATTAGTTGATTCTTCTTTTGATTCTTCCATAAATACGTTTATGAACAATCCCCTAAATGTTCTTGTGGATAGTGCAATACAACACAACCTTATCTTGCTACACCCCTAAAAAAATAGTCAACCCTATGTATCATCTCTACCATATAGATGGTACAACTACCACCTATAACCCCACATTGACGAACATTAGTATATGGTTAGTGTAATTATATCTTAAGACATCATCTTGGCACTACCCATACTACATTATTACCATGAGATCACGATGACGTCAATATGTCATTTGGTGAGAATCCTAACCCCTCTCCATTATTTTTTTTTTAAATTTTGATATTCAAATTCAAAATATGATAATGTGTTCACTAAGTGTTTTATTAAAGTTAATTATTTTTCAAAATTAGCTTTGATTTTTTTTTATACTAAAATCAGGGGAAGGTACCCTAAACCGATAAGCTTAAGCTAGATAAACTGATAAAAAAAAATCATCTAAACCAAATAACCAATAACAAGAAAAAGGAGGCACCCAAACCTCATAAATAGTTCAAAAAAAGGAAGGAAAACATGCAAGCTTGAATGATGAGGAAACAATAGAGAGACAACAAAACATTGCCAAAAATTCCATAACATAGCTAATAAACTAGAACTATTTCTTTTTAGAGGAGGAAATGAAATCCCAATTAGCCTTCAGCAGGTCCATGGCTGCCCTCTAGTCCTTCACATTGACACAGTCTAAAACTAAAGCCCTTTGAGTCATCTCTTCCAAATCTTGCCCAATTTTCCTTTTATTTTTTCTAATTTTGACTTTGCAGACATCATGCCAAAGATGACATGTTGCATGATCCTATCCATAATAGTAGTAGTTTTTCCAACAACTTCCTCAAGGACTACAATCATGTTTTTAATGTCCTTACCATGACCTTTGAGCGCATCCTTCAAGGATCAACTAGCCCTTTCATGTGCTTTGTCCACATTTTTGTTGGGGTTGTTGCATGTGTCTTTTGTGTTTTCTATTTCTTCATTCTCAATATTAAGGTTATCATTGTCAACATTCTCCTCTTAGTCATGTTATTTTGAATCCTCTTTATTCTTTTCTCTAAGATTCACTCATCGTTGTGAATCTCCTTCTCCTCCTCAACACTGAATTCCTCTTCTTCATCCTCCAACTTGGTGTTATCCTAACTATTTTCCTCACACTCAGGAAGGAAATCATCATTCGAGTTAGCCAAACCATTGTCATCAAGCTCTAACCTTTTCCCTTTATTCTACTAGCTTACATTAGCTAGTCTGGCAGAGTGTCTTTCACTCACTAAAAAAAATCCTTGTGATTTGCTCCATTTTTTGCTCTATTTTTTGCTTCCACCCACTATTTTAATGTAATTTTTTCCAATTTTTTGAAAATTTTGGCACTATTTATCGGGATGGCACTTTTTTGGCATTTATTTGCACCGATTAGGACAAGTCAACACTAATTAAGGCGTTAATTTGCGCTCTGCCCTTTGGCTCCGAGTTTAGCTTCAATTTTAGCACCACTTTTAGCTCCAACTTTAGCTTCAAGTTTAGCTTGGAGTTTAGCTTTAGGTGTAGTTCCGATTTAGACACTCCTAAGATTGAGAAAAGTGTGAAGAAGTTTGAGTGAAGAGTGAAGAAGGTTTTTTTGTGCTTAATTGGAACTATAATCAGGTTGTGTAGAAGCTATTTTCTCAGTTCACATTTTGGATGGTTTTAATCCAAACATTTCTTTGGATAGTGAGTCCTCTTTTGTATTTGAGCAGTGAGCTCTAGGAAGTGTGCTTGAATGCATGTGCATTCACATTATATCTTTATTTATTCTTTTAACATGATATAATATTGTGGACTAACCTCCATCATGGTTTTTCCCCTAACAGGGTTTCCACGTAAAAAATCTTAGTGTTCTTTGTGTTTTTGATGTGTTGAATGTTTATGGTTTAATTTTTATTCATCGGATCTAAGATTGAGTTAAATAAAGTTTGAAAAGGTTTAAATATTTTGTGATAGTTGATTCACCCCCCCTCTTAGTCGTTTGTCCTTGCTTTGCCAAACCTAATGAAAACACCGATGAACTTTGAAGTACACACTTCTGCAATGAGAAGATAACATGAAGACCACATAACATGCTTCACAATACACTATAACACACCTCAAATTCCTTCAAATTCATCCATAGTAGCTGCAATAACCTTCATACATAAAATACTCTCCATCATTCCATCCGAACTATACAGAAACACACAGTAACTTTGAAACTCATCTTTCAGAGCACCAAACCATGAAAATTTTTGATAGAGAACAAATAACATCATTAAAAACTAGATTACAGATATGGAAGACCTAAAATAAACCAACAAAGGACTGTGGAGCAGAAACATTTCTCCCAGTCCATAGACAAACAACTCTTCTAGAGCAGTTCACACATCAGTGAACACAACTTTCACTCTTCATCAAACAAGAAGCTACAAACCAGGATATGTCACCTAAGAATGTCCTTAAATAATACGTCAAATTTTCACAAGAATAGGATCAACATAGAAGAAATGTGGAGCACAAACTGGATCACATTCTGAACACACATACAATTCTGACTTCACTATTTATTAATTTTCTCAAAAGCACTTGGAAACTCATCATATCAGCACACCTGCAACACCATAAGGATAGCTCCATGTACTCACAACATCTCAATAGTATCTCAACTATACATGTACCACCTACAATCAAGTTTTTCCTTCCTCTGCAACAACCTGTACTGTGTTGACATCAATGACAACATTAATGACAACACCGCCAAAATCATTCATACTTGCAACAATCCCCCCCTTTGTCATTGATGGAAACACATGAAAATATCTCTCCCCCTTTGAAATCAATAGAAAAGAATAGAATTTTTATCACCCCCCCTTAGGAGTGTACCCACATCTCATACTACAACAATGATACTTCCTACTCCCCTTGAGGAGTAGGCACCAATCATCAGTCTAGAAAAATGAAGAATTTTTAGATCCACTGGACTGATGCACCTCCATGTGCACCTAGTTCAAAGAAGGAGTAGTAACTTCCAACTTCTCCCTGAGATATTCAAAAGTATCCTTGGTAAGAGCCTTAGTAAATATATCAGCAATCCAATCCTTTGTAGGCACATACTCTCATTTCTTCCAAAGATAATATCATCAACACATACAACCACTATAGCATTTTGTTTCCTTCAACCTTGAAATAGAGATTGCTATTTGCAGAGCCTTTTTTTAACCCTTGCTATGTCAAATACCTATCCAACCTTGCATACCATGCTCTAGGAGCCTATTTAAGTCCATACAATGCCTTATTCAACTTACAAACCATGTACGGTTTATCTAATAACTAAAATACCTCTAGTTGTTCCATGTACACCTCTCCTTCCAATTCTCCATTCAAGAATGCAGACTTGACATCCATCTAGTATACCTTGAAATATTTGTGTAGAAAATGCCAAAAACATCTGAATAGCCTCCATTCTTGCCACTGGGGAAAATGTCTCCTCAAATTCTATTCCTTTAACTTGTGAATAACCTTTGCACACAAGCCTTTCTTTGTTTCTTACAACATCACCTTTATCATTCAACTTATTCCTGAATCCCCATTTTGTACCAATTACATTCTTGTTTACCAGTCTAGGAACCAATTCCCATGTCTAATTTTTCTCTATTTGTTGCAATTCATCTTTCATTGCTCTAACCCAATTTCTGTCTTTGCATGCTTCAAACATTGATTTAGGTTCTATCTTGGAAAGTAACACAAATTTACCTCCTGCTACCACTTTGCTTCTTGTCTTCACACCTTCACTTTTGTCTCCAATTATTTGTTCTTTAGGATGATTTTTCTGTACATATTTTGGAGTCTTAGGAGAAGGTTCTGGAGCTTCTTCTTCTTCCTCCTTATTCTCTTCTTGTGCTTGTCTATAGATAGGCTCATCCGGTTCAACTTCACTTATTTCAACTGATCTATGCATATTTTCATCAACCTTTATATTGCACTTTCAACAATCTTTCCTAGTCTTTTGTTGAAGCATCTATAAGCTTTGCTATTAGTTGAATATCCAGGTAAAATACCTTCATAACATCTTGCATCAAACTTTCTGAGGTTATCATCATCTCTTTTAATGTAACATCTACTTCTAAAAACCCTAAAGTATTTAACAATAGGAATTTTTCTAGTCCACAGTTCATAAGGGGTCTTTGTGTTGTTACCTTTGATCTGAACTCTATTAAGAATATAAACAATAGTGTGTATTTCTTCTCTCCAGTAAACATTAGGTGAATTTTCCTCTTTCATTATAGTCCTTGCAACCTCTTGAATAGTTTGGTTCTTCCTCTCAACAACTCCATTTTTTTGAGGAGTTCTAGGAGAAGAAAAATGTCCTTTTATACCATGCTCCTCACAAACTATATTAAACTCACAGGAAGTGAATTCTCCACCTCTGTCAGACCTTAAACATTTGATTCTCAGATTCACTTCATTCTCTACCATAGCCTTGAACTCTTTGAATCTATCAAGATCTTGAGCTTTCTCCCTAATAAATGTAGCCCATGTCATTCTCAAATAATCATCAATAAGAAGCATAAAATACCTATCACTATTCAGTCTTCCTATTCTTGTGGGACCACAGAGGTCTATACGAATGAATTATAGAATTCTAGTAGTTGAATGTTATTTTCCTTTAAAGCTACATCTTGTTTGTTTTCCCAACTGAAAACTTCTATAAATAGTATTAGTAGGCTTTGTGATTTTAGGAAAATCCCTAACAACTTCTCTTGAACTAATCCTAATCAGATTGTCAAATTTTACAAGTCCCATCCTTTGGTGGCATAGCCAACTTTCATTAACTTGAGATACAAGACACTAACCATCAATACGTTTAAGCTAATAGATGTTTCCATATGTTCTTCTTCCTACAACAACCATAGTTCTAGACACTTTTCTAATCTCACAAGTATTATCTTGAAACACAAGCTTAAATCCTTTGCTACACATTTATCCAACACTCAAGAGATTATTCCTTAAGCCCTTAACATGTAATAGACATCATCAGTATTGTTCCTTCCATCAAAACTAATTGTTCCTTTTCCAACAATATTTGCACCTGAATCATCTCCAAATATGACTAATCCTCCATCATACTTTTCAAGTTTAGTAAACTTACTTTTATCTTTGGTCGTGTGATTTGGGCAGCCACTGTCAATCACCTAATAGTCTTCATCTTGTCTAGCATGAAAGGCAGTAACCAAAGTACCTTCCATCTCTTCCTTCTTTTTTTTTGGACCACATTCTATTGCACTTTTTCCATGCCTAGTAGACACTAATTTATTCTCTAAGGCTAGAAGCAAGCATTCATCATTATCACCCTCAAAAACAAATTCATCATCAGAAATTCTAGCATCTCCTCTAACATAATACAACTTCTTGAACCTCTTATCCTTTTTGTCTTTATTGTTTATGCTCTTCTTGTGAATAGATCTATTTGGACATCTTGAAGCATAATTACCAATATTTCCACAAATGAAACATTTAAAAGGTATACCTTTGTACTTACCAGTACCTTTCTTCAACTTGTAAAATTTTCTTCCAACTCTTTTGAACTATCATCATCCGGATCATCTTCTATCTTTGGAGCTTTGAAAGCTAATTATGTTTTCTCCTTTTCTTTTCCAAATTTCCTCATTTCAAATGTAGTCAATTTTCCAAATATCTATTCTTTAGTGAATTTCTTAGGATCATAAACTTCTTCAATAGCTGAGACCTTATCACTGTAACTCTCTGGTAGAGTCATCAAAATATTTTTCATTACATCTTCATCTGTAAGAGTACCACCTTGATTTTTCACTTCATTCACTACAATGTCAACCCTTTGAAAGAAGCTTGAAGTATCTTCACCTTCTTCCATTTTCAAGTTCTCATATCTACGCTTAGTTGTTAGCTTCTTTGATAATTTAACTCTATAATTTCCTTCATAGATATATTCCAACTTTTTCCAAACTTCATAAGCAATGCCCAAAGAAATAACTTTTGTTAGCTCAAGCTTAGATAAAGAACTATACATTGCGCACCTTGCTTTTTCATTTTCTTCATAGGAAACAATCTCATCTACAGAAGAAGGAATACTTTCTGGTGCAACATATTTTGTCTCAACAAATTTCAAAGTCTTGTAACCAAGAGAGATGAGGTAACCTCCCATATGCACTTTCCAAAAACTGTAATCAAATCCATCAAACATAGGGATTGTCAATTTGTGCACATCAAATCTACCTCAATCGGTTAAGCTCTTCTTTGAGGAACCAAAGCTCTGATACCAATTATTGAAATGCACAAGACAACTGAGAGGGGGGATGAATCAATTGTCACCAATCACATTCACAAATCTCAAATAATCTTTAACTCCACATCTACTTTAATCTATTAGTAAGTATGAGCATGAAGTGCAAATAACATAAATCAATATCAACACAAGAAACACCAGATTTACGTGGAAACCCCAATAAGGGAAAAACCATGATGAGGATTAACTCACAATATAAAGTAATTGCAAAACTGATTAGAAGAGGCTCACTACCCAAGATAGGACTCACTTTCCAATAGGGAGGCTCACTTCCTATAGATATAGAAAGATAGAAATAAGAATGTTACACAAATAACACTTTCTCAATGCAAAAGAAGATCCACCACAATAACTTCCACACATCCGCAACCTTGATCAGAGAATTACAAACACCATCAGCTCAATGCCTTCAAGAGTCTAACACATTAAACTACTGCTACCTCAATTCACTTTCATACACTCTTGCTTCTCACACTTGTGGCTTACTTGTGGAATTAAATCCTTAACATCTCGACTTGTATTTATACCATTTTCAACCTTAGAAACTTTCTCCAAGGTCGGCTACACAATCTTCATTTTACAAATTCAAATTTTGCTAGCAACTCAACATTCCCGTGGTGGAAGAGAATGAGAGCGGACCAAACCAACACTTAACCAAGACCCAAAAAAACATCTCAAGTCAATCACATGCTTCCTCAATTGATACTTATCCTTTGCATGACGTGTAGACACCAGGTCGACCAAACCTAATGAAAACACTAATGAAATTTCAAGCACATGCTTCTGCGACGAGAAGATAACATGCAGACCACATAAAATGCTTCACAATACAATAGAAAACATCTTAGATTCCTTTAGATTCATCCATAGTAGCTGAAACAACCTTCATACACAAAATACTTTCCATTAGCCCATCTAGATTTTACAGACACACAATAACTTTGAAACTCATCTTCTAGAGCACCAAACCATGAAATTTTTTGATAGAGCATAAATAACATCATTATAAACCATATTAAAGATCCGCAAGACCTGAAACAAACCAGCGAAGGACTGTGGATTAGAAAAATTTCTCCTAGTGCACAAACAAACAACTCTGCTAGACCAGTTCACACACCAGTGAACACAAATTTCACTCTTCATCAAACTAGAAGCTACAAACTAAGATATATCACCCAAGAATGTACTTAAACAATACTTCAGATCCACACAAGAATAGGATCAACACACAAGAAATGCAGAGCACAAACCAGAGTAGATTCTGAACACACACATAATTTTGGCTTCACTATTTATTAATTTTCTCAAAAGAAATTGGCAACTCACAATATTAGCACACCTGCAACACCATCAAGATAGGTCTATTTACTCACAATATCTTAACAATATCTCAACTATACATGTACCAACTATAATCACTTGATTCCTTTCTCTACAACAACTTGTACTGTGTTGACATCAATGACAACATTAATGACAACACCACCAAACTCATTCATACTTGCAACACTTTTACATAGCCAGAAGAATCAATAACAAGCCCACTCTTGGGATTTTAATTGATCTAGTCTATGGAGAGAATTTGATCACCAAAGAAATTTTATATGTGCATGAACTTTCTCAAGATAGATATGATAAATTGAAAGAATGGATTACAACACATGATGGTTTTTCTCATGCTATGATGGGCTTGATCTCACTCCCTTTACAAGTAGGACCGAATAAATCAAATGTATCATTCTCTATCATCTCTAATTCAGACCAATTTCATGTGAAGTTAGGCTACAAATGGCTTCGATCCATGAATGTGGTCCCATCCATATTCCATAAGTGCTTAAAGTTTTCAATCAGCAATGAAATATTTGTAGTGAACCATAGTGGCTTTAGACCCCCGTCTTCCCATGGAAATTTCTCTTTAGATTATTTTTGACCTAAAACTATGGAACCTATAAGACCCCATGAAGACTTCCTTTTCCTATCCTACCAAAAATTCAAAGCCAAATGCATAGCCAAACTATCTCTTCAAAAATTTCCTCCACCCATGATTGAACCTCCACCCATGCTTGAACCTCCACCACCTAAAGAAAATAGCGCTAAGTCTAAAACCCTTCCAACAAACCAAGACCCATCTGTGAACAATCTCTTTCCTCTTTCCTACAAGAGACCTAGAGAAACCCAAACAAGTCCTAATCTTCCTCGTAAGAAAATTTATAGAGCCAAAGAGAGAGTGGGTAAACAAACTTCTATGGTTTCTTCCGTTCTTCATTCACAAGAAGAAAAGGAACCTATGGTTGAAAAATCTACTCCTACACAAACATAACTTGAAAATCGTAATAAAAGAAACTACAATGCCATAGAGCATAGGAATAGACATCGTGCTATTAATCGAAAGATTCATAATGATAATAACGCTAAAAATCAAAATCCAAACTTCATAGAAGCAATAAGAAATGATCCTCCTCTTTTACTAGAAAAAACAAAAGCTATATCTCCACCACAACAAGGACCAACAATTTCTATGGATATTATCATTTGTCCTCCTGTTGTGGTTAACTTGGATGACAATGGGGAAACAACTAAAATCGATGAGGAAGTGCATAATGAGTTAAATTTGTTATTTTCCTCTTCTATGAGCTTAAACGACAACAACCATGGTGATCCTCCTAAATTGAGCGATTCACCATGTGTTCAACCTAGTGATTATCCTAGTACAACACTTGATGTTGTCCCTCTTGCTATTGATCTGCATTATGCATATATTGAATAAGACTGGGATGTGGATGACCTACTGGATGGTTGACTCACATGTGCTTTACTAGTCTTTTTTATTTTATTTTTCTTCCATTTTCATTTTCTTTTTGTTTGCTTCCATGTGCGTAATGTGATCCCTCATGATGTTTTGTTTGATGTTTCTCTCTCTATGTGCATTCCTCTATTTGTACCTTAATTCTTCTATATGGCATACACTTTTTCCTTTTGATTAATCTTTTATCTTTTCCTTTCATTTTTATTTTTTTTTCCTTTTGGGGATGATGCAAGGCATCGAGACATTAATGTCTCCTTCATGTTGACCCAAAATATTTTTCATTATATTTTCTTTTCCTTTCATTTTCCTTTTCATTTGTCTTGTATTTTCCTTTTGGGGATGATGCAAGGCATCGAGACACCCTATGTCTCTTCCATGTTGACCCAAAAGGCTCTTTATTTTCTTTGTTTTCACTCTCTTTGTGTCATTCTTCCAGTTTTGTGTATTTGGGGAATGACAATGGTTCCAAGCTCTCTATTATCATTGCATCAAAGAACATACTAACCCCAAATTCATAGATCCATTATGTGTTTGGTGTCTTCATTTTGGGGGAAACCCCTTTCTTTTCCTTTTCTCTCGCATGACGTAGCTTTACTTGGAAACATATGACTTGGCATAGGGCCTTCCCAGTTGGATCTTATGTCTTCCTTCTTGTTTGCATCTTCATTTTTGCTACTTTAAAGTAATTGCTCAAAACATGGTGTTATAAATTTCTTTAAAGTGGGGGCATAAATTTGCATTATTTTGGAAAGATTTTATTTGTATTTTTTTCCTTTTCATGTTCCTTGATATGATTTTTTTCTTTATGCGATGTGTTTTTCCTCTTAGGGGTGTATTTGGGTTTGACTCCCACTGAGAGCATGATACTTCCATGTCCTCTCTAGGAAACATTAGATACAATGTTCCCCAGGATGAGACCTAGCACTTGTCCTCTCTTGGAAGCATTGGGTATGGTGTTCCCCAAGATGAGACCTTGTATTTAACCTCTATTGGAGATATTAAGCACAATGTCCCCTAAGAGAAAGAACTAACATTAACTACGAAAAATCCCCTTAAACATTCCTCTTTCTTGTTTCATTTTCTTTTTCTTTCTTATCCTTATTAAATTCATGGAGGTATGGCTTTGATATGGACCGCCTTGGGGCTCACCTAGTGAACACCTAGCTTCATTAGCCTGTGTGAGATGTGTTTTTGTGTCTTATTAGAGTCATGGTGGTATGGATTTAATATGGTCCCTTGGGGCTCACCTAGTAGACACCTAGCACCCACTAGCCCTCATGAGTGTGTGTTTTTTTTGCATAGTGGACAACACATTCCACTTGTAAACCTCTTTTTGGAGAAACAACCTAGACCCAATCCACCGCATTGGACAACTAGTCAAAGCTTGATCCACTGTAGTTTTTCCTTTTCATTTTTTGTTTGTCTTTTTCTTTCCTTTTATGGTGTATGTTTGTGATTTGGTTATGGCTTCATATATCATCCGCAAGCATGTTCATTTGTGCTTATGTTGTATTTTACATAGGATATTGATCCTGGGGGCTTGGCCACCCTCTTGATTATTGTCATCCAATCTTACTATCATTTGTACATTTGAACCCCTCTTGATTGTGTGGTTGGCTACTTTAGTGTGAGTTTGAAGCAAGTTCATCCTCTCACAAAAGTGGGGGCTAAATGTAGTGTAGTAAAATGCATACCCTTGCATTTTCACACTTTTTTGGGCCCGCCTTTCTTTATTTATGCTTCTTTATGGCTTAGTTGGTCCTATTTTATGTCCACGAGCCCTATCAATGACATATTTTTCTGGTTAATCCCAACATTCTACAATGTATAAATGTTAATTTAATGACTGCATTGGTGTGTCTCTGATTTTTGGGTAGGAACTAAAATGCCACCTAGGGTGTCTTAGTCCCCCAAGGCTCTTGGGACACTCATTTTGGCATCTTTAGATTGGGCCCCTTTTTGATGTTTGTGCCCCAAGTTTTTAGCACTTGGGACTAAGATTCCACCTAGGGCATCTTAGTCCTCCTTTAGTCATTTTTTAGATTTAATTTCAAATTCTAGTGCAATTTAGCCTCCTTTATTCAATGAATTCATATGTCGGCTTGGTGTGATATAATTTTAGGAAATTAAGCATAGATAAGTATAAATACAAGGTTCCTTGATTCATTTCAACCCAATTCTTTTGTGAGATATTTTATCATAGCATAATTGAGTTCACAAGAGCATTCAAGAGTAAATTCATCAAGCATTTGAAGCGATTTTCAGATTCAAGCATCATATCAAACTATTTTCTTGCATCATGTGTGTTGTTATGCTAACATTTGTGATGTAGGGTTTTGATTCAAGCATGCAATTCAATCACTATCTATCAAGCATTCAAGATCCATATCCATCACATCCATTACACACAAGTTTGCAAACTTCATAAGGGTTTGGTGAGTTGTAGCATTGCATGTTGTTCATTCAC
Organism: Sequoia sempervirens; assembly: GCA_007258455.2. NCBI lineage: Eukaryota > Viridiplantae > Streptophyta > Pinopsida > Cupressales > Cupressaceae > Sequoia > Sequoia sempervirens. Next base: position 69,588,829 of record VDFB02270651.1, read on the forward strand.
CATTTCCTTCATTATTTCTATTTCATTCCAAGGTTTAAATACCAACAAGGGATTTGACCATAGAAAACCCCTATTCACTAACAAACAACAAGTTTTTTCCATCTTGTACATTTGTGATTGTAGATCTAGGTTATGGACTTGAAGATCACTTTGAGTGCAAAATTACAAAAGTTGCAAAGTTGCATTACAAAGTTGTCATCTTCACGGAAAATCACTTACAAGCCTTATTCAGAAGTTTCAAAACCTGAGACCGAAAGGGAAGCTTGTGCAGACCTTGGAGCTCAGGATCCTATTAAAAGTTTGTATAAATTTAGAATTGGACTAATACACCATATTGGGCATCTTAGTTCTCCTAGGCTCAATTTTCAGAGATTTTCAAAGATCCGGTTCCGAGATCCAAAGACTCCACATTTGCCCCAAAAAATAGTAGCAGGACTGATATGCCATCTTGGGCATCTTAGTCTCCACAACATATTTTGGAAGCCTCTTTGCATTTCTAGAATCCTCATGGCATATCTAGACTTTCCAGGTGCATACATACCATCTTCCTATTGCATAATTTCATTATTTGCATCTCTCATTTAGTTTGCATTGTTAGTTTTAGGTCATTTTGCATATCATAGCATGTTTTCAAACATCTTCTTTTCCAAGCATTTGTTTGGTGGTGAACACCTTAGAACTTAAGAAACCCTTCATAGGACCCTCCTAATTGAGAATTGGCTCACCTTGAGAGGTTATTAGTCAATCTGATTATGACTCCTAGGACATTAGTGAATGGTTGAATCAGAAAAGTGTGATATACCAAAAGGTATCCATTTTCCCATTCATCAGAAGGATTGAAGCACAATTTAATAAGTTTTAGTAAAATGTGTGACAATGGATATAAGGTTACATTCAATGTAGAAGGATAAAAGATAAGTAAATTAGGATGAGTTGTTGCTAAGGGACTAAGGAATAAAATCAACCTCCACAATCTTAGTGAAGTGAATGGAGAAAATTGCATGATGGGATAGGTTGATGAGAGTTGGTTATGGCATAGGAGAGTGGGCCATGAAAATTTGAATAATCTTGTAAAATTTAGTTCAAGAGGGTTGGTCAAACACATGCCTAAGATGACAAAACCATCAAAAACCACTTTTAAATAATGTCAAGAAGGCAAGAGAACAAGGTTAGAATTTCAAATGAAAGAGTATGCAACTACAAAGCCCTTGTAATTGGTTCATAATGATCTTTGTGGCCCCATAAGAAAAAAAAAGGATTGAAAGGTGAAAGGTACTTCATGTTGTTGATTGATGATTACTCAAGAATGATATGGGTAACCTTTTTGAAGGATAAATCACAAGCATTTGAAAGATTCAAAATATTTAGAGCCATGTTTAAAAAGTAGATTGGTAAAAGGATCGAATTCTTAAGATCAGATAGAGGTGGAGAACTCACATGAAATGAATTCATTAAATATTGTGAGAAGCATGGAATTAAAAGACAATATTTTGCAGCAAGGACTCCACAATAAAATGGAGTTAGTGAGAGAAAGAACAAAACGTTCAGTCAAAAGAGATGGCTAGAATAATGCTAAATGAGGCCAAGTTACCTAAAGTATATTGGAGATGGAAATACATACATCTGTATATACTTTGAACATAGTACAATTGAGAGTAAATAGTGAGAAGACACCATATGAATTATGGTATGGAAAACCTACATAAGTTAGTTACTTCAAAGTGTTTGGAAGCAAGTGTTATATCAGGAGAGAAGAAGATAATTTGGGAAGCTTTGAATCAAGATGTGATGAAGGAATATTTCTTGAATATTCCACCCAAAGTAAAGCCTATAAATTCTACAGCAAAAGGTTGCACAAAATTATAGAAAGTATAAATGTCAAGGTTGATGAAGATCTGAAACATGTTAAACCTGGTAGAGGTAGCTATGATGTTCAATTAGAATCTAAATATGAAGTTGTTGATGAATATTCTAAAGAAGAACATAAAAAATAACCTGCAAGATATGTCCAAAAAGATCATCCTAAAGAGAAGATTATTGGCAACAAGGATGAAGGAGTTCATACAAGAAGGATAATTGCAAAGAATAAAGAGAAAGTAAATTTTTTTCTCATGTATCAAGTTGGTCCCAAGACCTATGTTGAAGCCAGAAAGGATGAAAGTTGGATAAAATCAATGGATGAATAATTGAGCTAAATTTAGAAGAAGAAAACTTGGGAATTAGTTCCAATAACCCCAAGAAATAATGTAATAGGTACAAAATGGGTCTCTAGAAACAAGCTCAATGAAAATGGAGTTGTTGTAAGAAATAAGGAAAGATTGGTCTACAAGGGATATGCACAAGTTGAAGGCATAGAATTTAAGGAAACATTTGCATCTATTACTAGATTGGAAGACATAAGAGTGTTTGTGGCATTCTCTATTTCTAAGGGATTCGAAGTCTATCAAATGGATATTAAATCTATTTTCTTAAATGGGAACCTAGAAGAAGTCTACATAGAGCAACCTGAAGGTTTTTTAGTTGTTAGAAGAAGAAGATTATGTTTGTAGATTGAAAAAAGAATTGTATGGTCTAAAACAAGCACCTAGAGCGTGGCATTCAAGACTAGACTAGCACCTACACCAAAAAGGATTCAAAAAGGGATGTGCAAATAGCAATTTGTTCTTCAAATTTGAAAGTGAGCATATGATTATTGGTTTTGTGTATGTAGATGAAATCATATTTTGTGGCAACAATGGCAAAATGTGTAAGGGATTTAGTATTCAAATGTAAAATGAGTTTGAGATACCAATGTTGGGAGAACTTTCATTCTTCCTTGGTGTACAAATTTCACAAACTAATAAAGGAATATTTATATCTCAAACTAAGAATGCTATAGAAATGAGAAGTTTGGAATGGAAGATAGTAGACCAATTGGTACCCCCATGATAATTGGATGCAAGTTGAGAAAAGTAGATGAATCCTTAGATGCAGATCAGACCAAGTATAAATCTATGATAAGAAGCTTGCTATACCTAACAAAATCAAGACCTGATATCAGGCGAGTAGTGTGCATGGTTGCATGATTTCAAGCCACTCCTAAAGAGTCTCATGTCAATGCAGTGAATTTTTTTTTATATACATCAAGAGCATTGTTGACTTTGGACTGTGGTATCCTAAAGGTGAATATTTCACTTTGACAGCAGATACCAATGTTGATTGCACTTGAAGTGTGGATGATAGAAGAAGCACTAGGGGTGGTGCATTTTTCCTTGGAAACAAACTTGTTTCATGGCTAAGCAAGAATCAAGAGTTAGTCACTCTTTCTATAGCTAAATTAGAGTATGTCACAGTAGTGGCATGTTGCACTCAAGTATTATGGATGAAGCAAACTCCCAAAGAAATCAAGGTAGAGTATAATGAACCTATCTCTATTCTTTGTGAGAATTCAAGTTCCATAAATGTATCAAAGAATCTAGTGATGCATTCTAGAACCAAGCACATATCAATCAAGTATCACTTCTTAAGATAACAAGTAGTAGATAAAGAATTCAACATGGAATATGTGCCAACCAAAGTTCAAGTTGCAAACATATTCACAAAACCTCTTCCCAAAGAGAAATTTGAGTACTTGATGCAGAAGTTGGGATTAGTTTCTCTCACATCAAATCACTAATTTTTAGTGATAGGTTATGGGTCCAAGGGTAGCTTCACCGAAATTTTATTCATCCTTGGAAGAAAGGAGAAAATTCAAGTCAAGCATGCATGGTTTTACCAATTTCTAATGACTTGATGGTTGCATATTTATGGACATAATTCTTTCTCTTTGCATGGTTATTCAAAGGGGGAGAACATCAACAACAACGAGATGTCTAGACAATGTCCTTTTACCATTGATGTCAAAGGGGGATAAAGAGAAAAATTCTCTTTGTTTTGAAAAAAGGGAAGATATGTCAAAGGGGGAGTTGTGACTGCAAATAGTTGTGTGCCTAAGGGGGAGAAAGTTTTTTGTACATAATGGTCTATGTTGATGTATGAGCATTCATATTGGTAACATTGGTAAAAAGCATTCAGTTTTTCCATTAATGAAAAATGGGGAGATTGTTGGCAATATGATTTTAATTGATGTCAAAAGGGCATCATCAGGAGGTAAAAAGAAAGATGGTTTGAAGTTGTAGTGCAAGCCTTGACGTGTTGCATTTTTCCAGGCTTTGGGATTTGGTCATATCTTATACTGAATTCCTTAGAAGAAATGAAGGATGATCGAGTTAAGCCTAAGAGGAGACATACATCAGGCTTCAAATTGTTGACTTAAACCTTACCTTTATGTTCAAAGAAATGAGTATGGTGGAGGTCTAAACCTGACACTCGAAACATGGCTTCAATGTTCGCAAGTCAATCTTAAGGCTTATGCCTTAATAGTTTGCTAAGTATGAAGAAAGGAGGTATCCCAAAGGATGACACTTGAAAGGGTTAAATCTTGCAAAGTAAATTTTTAAGCATCATAGTTCATAGTAAGAAGGCTTATGCCTTATCAAAAGGATGGTAAGCAATATGGTGGATGAGTGAACTTTGGCATCCAACATCTCAAAGAATTTTTGAAGTTTCATGGATCAATCTACGATGAAAAATAATGGTAGATTTGATATGCATTTTTTGAGAGCTTTCCAATGGTGTGGTTTACATGGTCAGAAGTTGAATAATGTGCTCATAATTAAAAAATATTTGCATTTTGATTAGAATTATGGTTTAGTAGGTTAAACCCTAAGGTGTTCTAGGTCATGGTGCTAAACAAAGTTTATATTTTATCATTGAATGGCTATCAATAGTTGGAGGTCACTTAAGTTATAAATTAAGCCTTTGAAGTCATCATGGTGACTGACCCTTCAACCTAGGTTATTACTGGTTCTATGGAGTATCAAATACTTTATTATTTCCTAATTCCAGTGATAATTTTATCACATAAATCAATAGTTGAGATTGGTGGTTAATGATCAGGTTTCTCTCGCACAATGTCATCAGTTTCCTATAGGAATGCGAGAAGATGACACATGTTTGTGAGAGAAATATGCGATGTTGAGTGGAGTATGATGTATGCAGATAGATGGTGTATCCTTGCTAGCCCACTAAGAGTATGGTGGGACCTTGGATAAGTCCTGTGGGAGTGTAGGAAGATGATGTGTCAAAGGCGATAGTTGGAGGCTCTTCTCTGTATAAGAAGCTATATGTTTAGCATGAGGACATGTGTACAAGGAATTGACATAAGTGAATAGATGGAATCCTCCTGCTATTTTTTTGGAGGGTTAGTGGGTCCATGCATCAATATTGCAAGAATGTTGTATGATGATGTGTGTCCTTGGTAATGTTGGTCAAAGGGTGTCCAAAGAAGTACATTCACCTAGTTCCCTAAATAAATATCTATGGTGCTATTTCAAATTATTTTAATACAAAAATCGTGTTTTAAAGCTAAGTTTTCTAAAATGAAATAAAATGGTATGTTTTATGGTTTAGGACATAGAACAACACATTTCACTCCATTTCATTGAAGGGAAACCCTAGACATCTCAATCTAATATATGAAAAGGAGAAAGAGATCTTGCAATAGGGCTTCCCTAGGGTCTAATTATAAGCTAAAGAGGGGCTCACCACCAAGCTAGGGCTTGGAAAAGATAATGAAATGCAAGACCTAATGCTTAAACCTAATATAATGCAATACTTCACTAATGAACTAGAAAATCATGTAAAAAAAATAAAAAACTGAGAGATGAAAGGTGTACACTTGGAAATCTGAAGAAGATTGGAATGAGCTTTGAAACTCTGGAAATTCTAAAATTAGGGCACACTAGGACTCATACGCTAGTCTAGGAACATCAATCCCATACTAGGGTTTTTGGTCTAGAACATGCTTCTAACAGTGTAGATTCAGGATCTACAAAAAATTGAAAATTTTCCTATAGTGGGACTCATACACCACTTCTAGCATATCAGTCCCATTCCACTTTTTTGGGAATTTAAAGTTCAGATTTGTGCTCCAATCTCTGCTTTTCCCTTCCAAACTGATTTCTAGATTTGAACATGTAAAATGACCTGCAAAACAAAATATAGACTTGATTTGCTTATGAGGGATTTTCCTCGGTCAAACCCCTAGTTTGGTAATTAAACCTTGATAGAAATAATGTATCTTGAATGAAAATGTGAACATATACCCTAACCTTAAGTGTGTCTAAGATTAGGAAATCAGAAATGCAATGTAACCTTATTCTATTGTGTTAGAATGAGATGCAAGAATGAAGCATGGACATGAAAGACACACTTTGAGAGATCCCTAATCACCCTAAATGAGTCCTAATGATGTATTTACCTTCCTTAGATTGAATGTAGAGTGATTATGGAGGATGGAATCACTTAGGAAAGAAGTCATTAGTCTTGGCTTGTGATGGAACCTGCAAATTTTTGATGTTCCATCTCAAGGCTTTGTCACATTTTGGTTGATACATGTGGGGTTAGAGTTTATTTTCTCTTCACTATTGAGGGGTTCTATTTCATTGTTGACTTCCTATCACCCATCACCAGTCACATTAAAATATTTTATGCCATCCATGGTCATAGGGTAACTGGTCCCCCTTGCCTAGATTTGGGTTTCTTCTTTTTATAAGGTTAAGTAAAGAGCCTTTTTGGACTTTACATCCTTTGCATTTTATGACTTAGAATTCTTTGAGCCCTTTCTATCGTATCATCCTAGAGGGGCCCCTTCATTAGAAAAAACTAATAATCATGTGCTTAAAAGATTTCACTTAAGTCTCATTGGCCATTTATCTTTATTTCTCATCATTGATTTCTTTAGGAGTGTATGTTCTGAATTGGTGACATGTGATGAGCAGTATTTCTTTGTTTTCACTCATCACAAATAACTACTGGAGCTCTTTATTTCAATGCATGATGATAAATGTTCTTTGCATTGATTAAAGGATCACCAATCCCTAATGGATTTTGAGCCTTGAGTATTGTAATAGTGATAAGTGATGGACTTTGGCCTTATGTTCTTATCTTCATCGCTCATTGCGGATGATTATGAAATGATAAATTTCAATTAGCGATGAGTGATATGATGGGTTTCCCATGCATCGTGTATCACGTATATTTTTTAAGTGATAAGTTCTATATTAGTGATACACAATACACAATGCCCCTATGAAGATATCTCATCGCTAATTGCTTGCAAACCATATGAGGAGAATTAGCGATGAGAAATGGACTATTGTTTCTTGTATTTTATTGCTCATCAAGGATGCTTTCCAAAACTTAAGTTCCAAAATAGCGATGAGTGATGGAGTTCTATGTTTTAAGTTTCTTTCTATAATATTAATAAATCTTATCTACAATGTCTTTTGTACCATTGATTTTCATGCAAGTGTACATGTCCTAATCTGATCTCTCCATAGTATCTCTTGTCACTAATAGGATCCAAGGTGTGAAGTTTTAATTAGCGATGTCTGATGGGAAAATGAACGTGATGAAAAATGGGCCATAGATCCAACGGATGAGATTTTATTGCATGAATGCTTGCTCCGCTAATGGAGTTGGTCAAGTGACAACTATTGCATGAAGAGGAAACGTGGCAGAATCCTGAGGACATCATATAAAGAAAGGAAGAAAGTAGCAAGGAAAATTGATAACCATTGATAAATTTTTAAAATAGAGTAATCAATGATCAGGGTTTAAAAGTGAATGACTAATTGTCAATTCGCTTACGCAAACTTACTATCAAGCATTAATGGTGGCATGCCTATCTCTTGGCCATAAAAGAAAGTAGATACCTAGTCAGTCATGCATTTGAATTCTCTCACAAGGAGAAAGGATACCAAAAGGTAAGAAAATTGTGTGGGAAGCTCCATAAAATGCAAGTGTGGAAAAGTATTCACCTGGGTAAGAAAATTGTATATCTCTTTCTAGTTGAAGTATTAAGGTGAAATACCTCAGAAAGCTGATAGGGAATTGGGAGGATTTTTCGATTGTCCATTGATGATAGCTTCAATTTAGTGATAATTTTTGGGTAAAGTTTGAGGAGATAGTTATGTTTAATTAGTAGTGCCTTGTGTTCTCATTCTTGTAAAGGGTTTCTTTTTTACTATAAGAAATTATAAACCCTAGTTCTCCTACATTGAAACATGAGTGAGCCAAAGCCTAATGAATCTAGTAATAGGCCGAAGAGGAAACCAAAAAAAGAGAGGGTTAAACAACTTAAAACTCATGATGTTTCATCTGAGGTTAAGTTGAAACCACCTGCAGTATCTAACCCTTCACCAAGTACTCATGCAACGTCTACTAGGTCTATGAGTGCAAAGAAGGAAACAAAAAGGTTTATGCAAGAGGCCTTTGGAGACATAAAGGAAGGAGGGTCATGAATTGGAAAAAGACTTACTGGTCAAGTTTTCATGATCACCAAGTTAATTTATAGTGCTAGTGAGATTGGTGAAAAGGCCTAGCCTCAGAGCAGGTGGCAACTTTTTCAGTATGGTTTTAACAGACAGTATTCTTATAAGCCTACATGTTACCTATGGGCACTGAACCTTGGAAAGATGGTGGTATCAAATGTGTTTGTAGAGGTGGAATTGATGATGGAATTGGCTAGGAACTATAATCCCATTTACAGAACAATCAAGAGTGAAAATGGTGATGTGATCCTATAAGTGACAAAGGACAAGATGGTGGAAGTATTTGGGAGTATGTAGAGGATCATGATGGGCCAAAAAGTGGTGATATGATGGGTATGTGTAGGGTATGTGGCTGATGACTTTTTTTACCCAAAATTGATGAAATGAAAAGGGTTTTTAAAGGAGATTCTCAGCTTTCCACCAATATAAATTATGCTTTACTTTGAATTTAATAAATAATTATTATTCATTTTCTATTTGAATTACGACTAAAATCCTGATTGATAGGCTAATTGAAAAACATCTATAGATTTCAAAGAGTATCACATTTTTTGAATCTGAAACATGTGTCACATTATATGCTTTGCATACTATAGGATTAAAAAAAAAATCATGAAGTTTTGACCAAGTTAAGGTGGTCAGACATACGAGTTTTTTATATTTTTTAAAAGTTGTAATAAAAAATTCATAATTAAATGTTTACTTGGAAAAAAATTACAAAAAATATGCATCACATCTGGATATGATTCCTCTACTTATATCTAAAATCTTATAAAAAAATATTATCATTTTATTGTGGTTAGGGTGGTCAGGCAAATGCCTACTTCTTATTTTTTCCTTGCAATTTGAGTGCTACTGCATTGAAATTTCAAATTTTCACCAAATAGATTTTTTTTAATAAACCTAGTAGTTTAGAAACTACATTCAATTTGCTACAAATTATATTATTACATATTTTTGAAATAATATACATAACTTATTCAAATTTTTATGTCAAGTTGCCTAACTCTGATTTTTATGAATTTTTCGCCACTTAAGGGCCTATTTTTTCCATGATGGTCTTGCACATACCCTTGGGTTAAATCACAATTATACTATGAAGTTTATGTGTGTGAAGTTATATGTTGAATATGAGAAAAAAAAAATTGCACACAAAGAGAGACTGCTTGTTCGGCATAGAAAGAGCAAAGAGAAATTCCTCGCTAAGGATGTTGAGCCTTTTGAGTGTGAGGAGTTTGTGGATTATTTCAAGAACACTTATTATTTCTTGAATTAAGTGAGACCAAAATTTTGAGGTAAGGATATCCCCTGACTTATTGGTGAAGGTGACAGATATACAGGGTCATAATCAGAACACCGGTTTTGATAATGCCAACTATGTTGTTGATCAAATGCATGAGGATTTCCTCAATTTGAAGGAGGTGCTCCCTTTAAATTTACCTCATTATTCTCTACTAATGCATATGCTCTTATGGGAGGGTGATTATAAATGGAAAAGGAAGTTGGAATTGAGATTTAGGGACAATTAAAATAATGTATTTCCAATACAAATGTGGACATACATTTGGGATCAGGATTGTTCTAATTCCAATTATGTCATGTTTGCTAATGTTATAAGATATGGTATCCTAGAAGTATTGGTTGTAGCACCTATTCATAGGCTTTATCTAGAAATCAGAAATATCATGTGCCTAAAGGATACACCAGGATCTAGAGCAACACATAATTGGTCAGATTGGTTTCTTCATTCAAAATATACTTTGATTAGAGCCTATAGGGCTAAAGTGGCACCACATTGTTTGCCCCTGTATGTCTCAGATAGATTGGAATTTATGGAGCTCACATTGTAGATTGATGTTATGGATTACGATATGTTCAAGAAGCCCAGGAAGGGTACTATGGTGAATCCCCAGTGCACTTTTGCTTACTTCACAGTCACTACCCCTGAGGGGTATGAAAAGGTTGGGATCATGGTGAATAACCTCATAATTCCTTTTAATGAGATTAGGATTTTTGATCCGGAAGGATTGGTGGGAGGAAGAAGAAGAGATAAAAAATTAAAAGTGATACACCATGAGTTCTTATACAAAGATGTATTAAGGAATTTGACAAGTGATGAAGTTTTCATGACTAGAAAGAAGGAATGGACAACTATAATGAACATTGAAGAAAGTGTCATAAAGAGGAATGGCTTTTATAGAAGTCCATATAATGTAATTGCAAACCCTCTTGAAAGAGATTTCACTATGTTAAGGGATTATCAGAGTGGTGATTTTAAGATAAAGGTGAAGTAGGTTGTTGATAAAGCACAAATTCTCCTAGAACAACAACAACAAGCTATGGATATCCCAGAGTAGCCTACAGATGTTCAAGAAGTTAGGGAGGAACAAATGGAATAACATGTGCCAGGAAATGAGGAGGTGGAGCAAAAAATCCCTCCTCATCATATTGAGGAAACTCATAGTTCAGGTGTTCCCCTTGATAAAATTGTCAAATGGCAATATGATAAGGAAAGTGATGATGATCCCAAAATCAATGAATGTGATGAATTCCTTGCTAATGATAAGTTTTTGCAATCCAAAGAATTTAAAGAATTTATGATTTAACAGTGGAGAAAATAAATAAAGGAGAGACTTGAATTAGCTTGAGCTAATGTTGAACCTTCTCATCAAAAAGAAGTTGAAAAGGTAGAGGAGGAAAAGATCAAGGCTTAAATTGTAGCTCTTACTCCCATTGAGGCTAGGAAAATTGTCACATATAGTGGAATCATGTTATTTCTAGGATGCACTATCACTGCTGCTATATCATATGATGTAGTAAGAAGGGACCCTCAGGCTTCAATATATGATGAGTAGTTTGAGGATAAGGTGTTTGGATTTGGATATAGTCCAAAGTTGCATACTCTTGCAATTTTTTCTATGGAACCTAATACTAGTAAATATGATGTTGCTAGGCCTATTGAAGAGGTTTATGGTTCCTTAGTGGTAAAAAGAGCTACAAATATAACTCCTATCCAAGCAACTGAATTAACTGCTCATGCTACAATGCTTAGTGTGGATACTGTACAAATTTCTCAGAAAAAAGGTATGATTCTTTAGTGAAGGAGTAAAATAAGGCCTTGGATGAGATAAATAAGATGAGGGCCATTCTTCAAGCTACTCAGTAAAAAAGGAAAATAACCCTTCCATCCTCTTCTTCCTCAAATTTTGTTAGAGTAAAGGTTTTAACTTAATTATGTTAATTAAGTTACCTTTATTCCTCTCTTAAGATTTCACTTTAGTTTGCATATTGTGACATTTAATAATTATATTAATTATTAAATGTCTACCTATTAGGGTTACTTTTAAGTTTTGCATGATCTCCTTTTAAGGATTGATATTTGTAATTATTTCAATTCACTCAATGCAATCTCTCTTGAAGCTTGCAGAGTACCCTTGCTTTTTTATCTCCATCTCTTCCTTTCTGTGACAAATTATTTGCATGTAAGTGATCTTCGGGGTCTATCAAGTTGGCTTTCTCAACTTCTACAAATTTTTCTACACAGGATAAGGAAACCTTGGCCTTAAAAATTAAAGACTTGAATGATCAGTTGAATATTGAAAAAGAAAATGTCAAGAAGGAAAAGCTTGAAACTATTAAGGTGACAAATGAAATTTTTGAGGATGTGTTGAAGCATAGGGTGACCAAGTTGGTCAACAAGGCTGATGATGTTTGGGTCACCTATAATAAAATTCATGAAGCAAATACAAAGTATCTACAAGTACAAGAGGCCTTCAACAATTAATGGAATAATTAAATTACTAGGGTGAGTGTTTTGAAAGAAATGATGCTTGGAATGAAGGAAGATCTTGAGGCACCTACTAACATTCTTGAAATCGTGCAAAATATTGACTTTGTCAATGAGATAACTACTTTCCATGGAAAGTTAGGTGTGCAGCTCCAAAGTAAGTTGAAGATATTTAAGGAAATGGAGGAACGTAGCATGGCTCGAATATCAAGTCCAAAAGGTGAGTTTCAGCCATTTGACACCTGGAAGGAAGATTTGGGAGGGATGCTTGTAGCAGCTATGATGACATTGACTGTCACTGACTACATCTTGCTAAATCCAAATATTGATACAATGGTAGAGATTGAAACAAAGATGGAAATTTTTGTTAAAGAGGCTAGGGTCTTAATTGATGCTAGATACTCTTAGTATAGTACTAAAGTGCAAGGTTTATTGAATGTGAAATGGCCAGCTAAAGAGGAGTATAACACTTGGTTGGAAAAATATACATAATGAATCAGTGTGGGGATTGATAATGAATAAGGTAAGTAATAGATAGGAGAAGAACAATACATAGCCTAAATATAATACAAATTAGGCTTTTGATAAAACATTGCAAAATATTGTTTTCTAATCAATTGGAAATGGGTAGCACATGGTGCTGATATGGAAAAAAAAATTGACTTTTTATTCTACTTTCCTTGTCTTGCTTCGTAAGTTTTGTTAGCTAGTTCTCCTATGGTGGGTATTTTTTGAGCGCGTGGGGAATATTTTGAAGCTATTGTAACAAACAAATGATGCCTTTTGAGGTGGGACCTATTTTCTACAACGATTTGAGGTCATTTTTGCCTCATGTTTATTTTCACCACCTAAAGACTCGAGTGTAATCGAAAAAGGAATATTGTTGCAGTAGTTTAATGAAATTTTGACATGTGTGCTTCCTAACCTGAGGCTCGTTTTTCTCTTTTATCTCTATAAGAAATAATTCAGGGCTAGAAGCAGTAATTAGTTGAAAATTTGAGTTAACACTGTGAAATTTTTAGGATGATACTTAGCATGTTTTAGAGTTTTTGTCTTAAGTTTCTTTTGGAGATTAGTGTTATGTATGTAATTTTGATAACAGTATAGCAAATACAATATATAGTAATACAAATTCCATGGCTATTGTCTCTCCTTGTATGCATTCTATGATTTATGAATGAAAGTAATCTATGATTTCTTTTGTTTGTGTCTATTTCTTTTCAATGGATGTTTAGTTCCATGCTTTCTTGTTAATTCAATGTATTAATGTAAATGCTCAGGTGAGACTAATAACTTGTAAGAACTAGGTGCTAGGATGGTTGTAAGTATCAATAATCATGAATGTCATAGAGAAATGTTGTAATGCAGGGTTTCTTCATACTATATGTGGTATTGTTTAAGTTGTTATCAAGTCACATAGGTTGATATTGACTTCGTGCTTGGGATAAAGGAACTGGTTCATGCAAAATACTTGTGGTTCAGTTTCTATGTCAATTCATTGGCTAATCACTTTTAATTTACAAGTTCTCAATTGGATATCACCATATTTGTTTTGTGTTGAATTTCCACCTTCTCATACTCCATGTATAGGACATTGATTAATGAGCTGCCAACTTATTTGATGCACTATGTTGTTAAGTAGTTTTATGAGAAGTATTTGTTATTGATAGTGTATTTAGTTATAATTGTGTGAAATCCTAAATATACATTGTGGGATCACCCTCCCAGGTTTCACAAAGGACAAAAAGTAGGAATAAAAGTCTTGCAACTTTTATTTGTTCATTGGCCAATCCCTTTAGAATATTGATCATTGGAAATGGAAAAGTCCATAGGTATTTATGGAGATCAGTTTGGTTCTTAAAAAATAACCAATAGCTTGATGGCTAGTTACATCTCCCCAACCTAGAATCCATCATGATTCACCATAGACAACCATAATCAACCCTTGAAAATGCTAGATCTTGGATGAAAGTGAGCTTGAAGACTTGCAAAAACAAAATAATGTTGCTCCAAAGCTTCAACTTTGTTGATTACTTGTTCTTGAATGCTCTTTTGAAGAATGCTTGAATGCTCTTGAGTGCTTGGATCTTGAAATTGATCTTCTAAAATGCTTTCTTAGATGAAAAATGACTTTAGAACCTTTTTTATATAGGAAATACACCTAATTTACCATTATTTAGATCTCAAAAGCCAACATTAACCAAAAATTTGAATTGAAAACTTGAATTTCCTACTCAAACCCTAAAAAGGGCCCAAGTGGGACTCATACACCCAAGCTGGTGTATGAGTCCCACCTTATATTTTCAGGGTGGGTTGTTAGAAATTTGGATGCTTTTGTCGATTTTGTCAGGTTTTTAATTGAAATAAGCCTCGAGATCCAAAATAAAGGGTCTTAGGGGCCTATTAATGATGAATTAAAGGGTAATTAATGCAAGGGTACTAAAATAGGTCTAGATTAAATGATAAACTGCACTATCTCTAAGAAGGGAGTAAAATTTTATCATTACATCGAGCCCCCACTTTAGCGCCCATATGACTCTACATGCATATGTAAGCTAAAGAAATCCAATCAATTAGCTTCATTTCAGAAAAGGATATTCATAATGTGAGAGAATGAAACCCCCATTGTAGCTATCCGCAAAACCACAATGTTAGGAACTACATCCTACAAAAAAATTTTGTTAGTCATCCAAAAATCATCTTATCTAACTTCTTCTAGAAATTAAATTCAAGGGTACATGTATTACCCCCTTGATTCCACTTGCTTTATGGAGGTGGAATCAAGGTAACAATCTAGCCACATCAAATTTGATAAGTCGTATCATAGGGTATTTCCAAGTAGCATACCACATAATGATATATATTTTATGAGAATGGGAGTAGAATCATGATTCCAACACAATAAACGATATAAAAAATGGAGCCCTCTAGCCCCCATTATGTTGATTTGAATGAAAGGCACTTTTTAACCCTAATATATTAAAAAACCTAATTTTAACATATAAGAGTAAAAAGTGAAGCAATTATTGATTATTTTGTCTTTTACCTTCTTGTAGTTTGACTTTGTTGAAGAGTAGGTGAAAATTCCAAGCCAACAAGAGTATAGGCCCCTGAGGCTCAATACGTTATGAGAGGAGGTAGCGCAAGGTGACCTTTAGTACTAGGTGAGTTGAATTTCTATACCTTAGGTTTGCTTTTATGTATTTAATTTATATTTTATGGACTTTTAGGTTGATTTAGGACCCTGGAAGAAAAGTTTGCAAAGCATCCCTTTTTTCACGAAGTGTCCCCTTTTTTTGTCACAAAGTGTCCCACTTTTTTGCATAGTGTCTCACTTCTTTGTGAGGTATCCCAAAAGGGAAATAAAGTGTCTAGGACCTTTAGAAAACTACACTAGAACAAATTTATTACACTTTTTTATTGTTGTTGCATGAGTTTAATATTTTAGAATGCTTATAGGACATGTTTTTGCTCTTTTTTGTTAGATTCCACCCCAGTCTCAACAACGTCTCGACGGTAGACAATTTTGTCACCTACAAGACCTTCTCTCAACTTTATTAGAGGAGGATGTTCAAACATTTCAGATTACTAGATTATATTGGGTGTACCTCATGCCTCCCATGAGGTACCATGATGCCATGTTGATGGTGTTAGCTGAGAGATGGGATTCTGACAGCTATACATTTCACCTTCATATAGGTGAGATGACCATCACCTTGGAGGACATTAATTGCATCCTTTGAGTTCCTATCCAAGGTGAGATTGTATGCTTTTCAAGTGAGCAATCATATTTACAAATGTGAGATGATATGGGATACTGTTTGGATGGACCTGTTTGAGAGGAGATTGTGGGGCCATGCATCGATCTATCATGGCTACTCTATGTGTAATTTTTACTCTTGAGGTAGATTATGATCTTTACAGTAGCACTAGTGCTTGTCCTTGATGGCTGGGGAGCACACCGAGATGGAGGCCTAGTCCATATGATTATATGGATGGAGACCCATAGGATAGTATACGCATGGGGTCACAACATCCTAACACATTTGTATTGTGGTCTTTGGAGATTTTCATATCATGAGGTGGATAGTATGGTGCATTGTACACTTCTATAGGTGTGGTTTCTAGAGCATATCACATGCACCAGGCTGACAGGATTCCCTTCAAATTTTTCCATCAGGTACCCCCGTTCCTTCAGTTATCCACTCCGATGGGCATAATAGGCCAAAGATCTTTTATATTGGAGAGTCAGATTCAACTACCTTGTGTGTCACCAAAAAATGTATAGTTGGACATTTTTACACTCACTTGAGTCTCTCTCATGGTCTTTGGCTTTATTTTTCCTAGATTTAATGTTGTAATGTGGTCAACACATTCACATTAGGTCTTGGACCCTTGAGAATCATTAAGGATTCTAGGATGTCTTGTAAAAGTGTTGTGAACTATTGTAACCCATTTTCACACTTTTCTAGGATCCTTTCATTATAATTCACCTAAATAACCCCTTTTTATCACTTACCAAGTATTATTTCAAAGTGTTGTAAAGAGTTGTAACAAACTCTCACGCTTTTCTAGACTAGTCATCACTAAATTGACCCTTTCTTATGTTTAAATGACACCTTAATACACTTTTTGACCATACTTAAGTGTATTTTTGAGAATATTCTTGTTAAGCCTTATTAAATACATTTCAACCCCCAACACCCAGTAAAATTGCCTTGGTTGGACCAAGTCGCCATCGAGGGTGACTTAGTCCCGCTAGGCACACAAATAAAATAATTTTAATTTTGTGGAAAAATTTTATTCTCTTGACCTTGAGGTCGGCCTTCATGTGTTATTTTTGGGAAATATTAGAAAATCAAGCATAAATAAAGGGTTTTTCCTCTCATTTTACACCTAATTCATCAACCAATCAATTAATCAATCTCTTAATTCATTCTCAAGCATTCAACCATTTCTAAGGATTATCAAGTCATCCATTAGAACAATTCATTGCATATCTTCAAATTTCTACATCAAGGGTTTGGTGAGTTTGTGACATTGCATGTTATTTATTCATCATTCTTTCTTTATTTCATTTCATTATCTAGATTTTGATTACCAAATTGGGGTTTGACCAAGGCAAACCCCTATTCTCTAACCCTTAACCCTTTTTTCGCCTCTTTGCATGTGTGTTTTGCAGGTCTTGTATGCAGATTTTTCAAAGAGTTTGGTGTCAAAAAGTCATCAACAATCCATCAAAGTCATTCAAGTCAACAAAGCCCTAATTTAAGCTTGGAGACCTCTTTCACCCTGTTTTCTACAGAATCTGAACCAGACACCTATCAGGAAGGGAACTGTAGACTGCAAGCTATAGATTCCTATCCTGAATTTCTCAAGATTCTTAGGTGGACTAAGTCGCCATCTATGGAAAACTAGTCCCATTGCCAGACCTGAAAAGTGATTTTTACATTTCTGAGTACCCATTTGGTAGAAACTTGTTCTAGCAAAATCTCCCTGAAACAGGACTAAATCACCCAGCTTGGTGTAAGTGTCCCAGTTAGCTTTTCCAATCAATTTTGTAGGATTTTAGAACCTCTCTACGTCACACTTTAGTTTCTAGGTGCACCTCTCCAGTCTTGTTTAATTATGTTATTGTTTGCTTGCATTTCTAGGTCATTTTGCATTTCTTAGGTTTTGCATTATTAATCAATCTTTTTAATCTATTCTTTTCATTTAGATCCTTTCATTTAGACATATTTCAATCATAGTAACATTAATCTTTAGTGAACCTCCAATTTTTTGTGGGATACCTTTCTCCTTTTAGGTGGAAAACCCTAGAAGTGTAAGAGAGAACCCTCCTACAAAAATTTGCAGTTCATTTTGGTGAACCCAAATTTTGAACATTTTTGCTTCAAATTTCAAGAGCATCCTAGGTTTAACTGGCATCAACATTACATAACATTTTGCATTCTTTAATTTTCATCCTAGGGTTTTAAAAATTGAATTAGTGAAAAGCTCATATAGCTTACATTTTTGCATCATATTTCATTGGAAAACAATAAATTTGCATTTTCACACTATAGCTACATCTGTGCATTTGAAAAACATAAAATTTTATTTAAAATTTCTGAAAAATCATAAAAAAATATTCACTTGGACTAATTCACCACACTGGGTGACTTAGTCCTCCTACACATCTTACACAATAATTTCTAGCATTTTTTTAGCATCTTCTGCATTTCTATTTTCTATTATTGCATTCTTTCATAGTTTCTAGATTTGTTGTTTTATTACATTTAAGTCTGCTTTCATTTGCATCATGGCTTTCTCTTTTAATAAGTTTTGGATGTCCTTAAAATATTTAGTTGACATGTCAAACTGTTCCTTTGGAACTAATCCTAATGACCTTGACCTTCCTCATGATGTTGACATCATTGGAGAAGATGATGATAATATGAATAAGTTCCTAAATGAATTCCTTGACAACCTTGAAGCCAATGCATAATTTTATCCATCCATGAAACAACAAGACCTTCCCACAGTTTCACAATCTGATATGTTTGGTTACTTACATCCTGAAACAAATGAAGGACCTAAGTTCCCTCCATTAGGTGGACCTAGTTCCTCTAAACGAGAAACTCCTCAACCATTCTATGATAATGAAGTTACAAATACCCCAATCAACCTTGAAGAAACTTATGGCAAAGGTTTTACCATCTTAAGAAAACAAGGATGTGCCACAACAACTGAACATAAGGGTATGTGCAAGATCATCATGGAAAAAATAGGCCCATAAGTGGCAAAAAAATTAGAAAAATCAGAGTTGGGCAACTTGAAGTAAAAATTTGAATAAGTTATCTATATTATTTCAAAAATATGTAAGAATAGAATCTGTAGAAAATTGAATGTAGTTTCTAAACTACTAGGTTTGTTTAAAAAAAAAACTATTTGGTGAAAATTTGAAATTTCAATGCAGTAGTACTTAAATTTTAGGGAAAAAATATGAAGTAGTGTCTATCTGACCACCCTAACCACAATAAAATGATAATATTTTTTTATAATACTTTAGATATAAGTAGAGCACTCATGTCCTGATGTGATGCATATATTTTTGTAATTTTTTTCCAAGTAACTAATCAATTATGATTTTTTTATTACATCTTTTAAAAAATATAAAAAACTTGAATGTCTGACCACCTTAACTTGGTCAAAACTTCATGAAATTCAATTTTTCTTTTTTTAATCTTATAGTATGTGAAGCATAGAATGTGACACATGTTTTGGATTCAAAGAATGTGATACCATTTGAAATTTATAGATGTTTTTCAATTAGTCTATCAATAAGGACTTTAGTCGTAATTTGAATAGAAAATGAATAATAATTACTTATTAAATTCAAAGTAAAGAATAATTTATATTGGTGGAAAGCTAAGAATCTCCTTTAAAAACACTTTTTCATTTCATCAATTTTGGGTAAAAAAAAGTCATCAGCCACATACCCATCATATTGCCACTTTTTGGCCCATCATGATCCTGCACATACCCATAACATTCATCAACTTTTAGAATAAACTCCAAATGATGAAAACACAACCGGGTTAGGATATCAAGATCATCCTCATGACAATAAGCATCCTTTAGAATATTGGAGACTTTGTGATGATGGTGCAGTAATCTTTGATTTCCCTCTTGATCTCAATGTCCTTCCTAAAGAACAACCACTATCTCATAACAATAACAAGAACAACAATAAAATCATCTCAGAACCTCCTTCCCTAATATCCTCTCGAGAAGTTGGAGAATCTAGTAAATGCAAGAGGCCTTACAAATTGCAAAAGCTCAAGTTTCCTCTTTGTCCACCACCTGAATGTGAAAGGAAATTGAAAATCCTTTTAAGCAAAGGACTCATATTATTACCACCTATGAATAGGTTGGTTATTTTTCCTAAAGATGCTAATGTTCCACATTGTGCATACCATGATGTTCTTAGATGTATAAGTGATGAGTGTCGCCAATTGAAAGAAATAATGAGAAAGTATCATTTTGATGGAAACAATTGCTATCCAATCAATCCATAAACCACTAGCCAACCCTTTATCATGTAATAGTTGTAGAACATTCCCTTCTCACTATTACATGATCCCTTCCCATCACCTACCTCGGCTCATTCTTGTCTTGCACTTAGTGGGGGAAAGAAATTTCTAGCTTTTCCTAGTAATGCATTTGTCATTGTCCCTTAGCTGCATTATTTACCTTCCACTTATACTGATTGAGATTGGGAGGCGGGTGACTTTCTCATTGGTTGACTTTCATTTTCCTTACTAGTTTTTTTCATTTTCTTTTTCTTTTTCTTTTGCATGCTTGCATGTGTGTATCATGTTCCCCCGTGATGTCCATTTGATGTTATCTCTATCTTTATGGCATTCCTCTATTTGTACCCTCATTCTTCTATATGCCATACATTGCTTTCGCCTTTTCTTTTTCTTTTCCTTTTTTATTTTGAATTTTTCTTGTCCTTTTGGGGATGATGCAAGGCATTGAGACTACAATGTCTCTTTCATGTTGACCCAAAAGGACCCTTTTCTTTTTCCTTTTGAATTTTTCTTGTCCTTATGGGGATGACGCAAGGAATTGAGACTGTAATTTCTCTTTCATGTTGAACCAAAATCCCCCCCTTTTCTTTTTCTTTTCCTTTTATCTTTTTCTTGTGTTTTCCTTTTGGGGATGACACAAGGCATTGAGACTGCAATGTCTCTTTCATGTTGACCCAAAATATTTTTCATTTTCTTTCACTTTCACTTTTTCATTTTCATTTGCTTGTGATTTCCTTTTGGGGATGATGTGTTAGCTCTCAAAAATTTAGGCGAAATGCCTCAAGAGGTTGCCAATCTCTTGGTACATTTCAGGGTAACAGACAAGGCCAAATGGTTTAGACCTTCTCTTCAGGTGCTGCTAGACCTAGGCAGGTGTACCTATATGAATGAAGCAGACTTAAAGTTGTATGACTTGACTGAATTGATGGATCTATTACGATGGCACAAATGTAATAGATAAAAGCTTACAGACTACTCCTACTCCTAATAGTAAACTTGAGATACATGAATATTTTTGAACAAAGATTTTATAGAATTCTAAAACATGGATGGTGTGACCAGTGTGTACTTCTGTTGGGCTAATGGAGTCAAGAGGTAAATAATATGTGTGTTCTATTTCTAGATACAATTCAAATTGTTTGTCACTTTTATGTTTATAACTTGTATAAACAGGAAAGAGTGTAATTATCAGATTCTTCTTAATAATCCAAATGTCCTTTTCCAAATTATTGTGATTAATTAGAAGGATTTAATCCTGTCTTATAGGAACCAATTAATTGAACCACACAAGAGGAGAAAGTGTGCTTTGATAAATTAAAGAATATCCTTGATATTTCAATTTAAATAATCAATAAGTGACAACCTTGGAGACAATCAAATAATATTTTCAAAGAAATTCAACAAACAACTGACACCATAATTGGATCACCAAATTTATTCATTCTTCTCCATTACATAATTTGAAAAGATTTTACAATGTATAGCATGATATTTATTTCGGCAACAGTTCACCTATCCAACTACCCTACCTACTGATTTCTCCTAAATCTAATCTCCTTTTTATTTGATTTTATCAAATATATATACATTATATCTTCAATAGTTGTGACCCTTCACTGTTTTTTGGCTGCAACTCTTCATTATATTTTAATTAATTGCCTCCAGAAAATTAAAATATTTTAACTTTAATATCCATTTTGTATCATCACGAAAAATTAATTTCTACAACTCCCTTTGCTAGAAATCTCATTCTTCACCTCTTAAAATAAAATAATTACCTGCCTTATAACTCCTTTGGTAAAAATACTTCGTGTGGTTGAAATATTTTAACCAATTTAATTGATCACCCCTTAGGGTAAATAATTACCCATTATTTAATCTTTCCAATGAACTTATTCCCCTTTGTTGCATTTCTCATTTAAAAAATTGAGTAAAATGATCAACTGTTACTTGACTTCTCTGGTGGAAATGTAATTACTCATTTTACCATTTATTTTCTTTTACAATTTCCCAGTGAAATATTTAACCTCTAAATGAAAATGTAATTATATTTTACACTATTGAGTAATTTTTTTATGATTCATATTTTACCACTATCTCAATAAATCTCATTTTCTTTATTCCTCCCATTCCATATGAAAAAATCACAATAGTGTATAGAGTATTGGCGTGACTTTGAAGCATCTGGAAGATTTTATTTTTTTCCCACCGATTTTATTTCTCTTGCTGATGAAGTTCCATAGGCATGACTTGCATTGTCGGGAAAATATATGCCGATGTAGTATCTCTTGCCGATGAATTTAGGGTTTTCTCCTCAGTTACTCCCACGAAGAATTTTCCACAATTTCATCCATAACATCTCTCTATGTGGTCGAATCTTGTTAGATTTCTCCTAGCATCGAAACAAGATTCGCATATAGTTCAAGATCATATGGGTGGCAATACATTCACCCTGATTTCTTGTAGCTTCATTTTTCGCTTGATTATTCCCTAAAACTTCGTATTGGTCTGGTTATTCACCTGGATTGCACCTTGTATTGCCTATGTATTGCTCTCATAACCTTTTATTTCCACTACGAAGGAAATTTCCATTATGTACATTTTACTAAGTATCTCTCTGATAATCCACATCCATTATACCCATGTAAGGCTTTCGCTAATGAATCGTAAATATCTTGCATGATTCTCACTAGAGTATATTGAAGTCCTTTACACAAATCAGTTTCGTATTTCATCCTCCATTTGCTACAGTCATTCTTCTTGAGATACTTTATGTTGGCCTTGTTCCACCCTTTGTGCCATGCTTTGTTTTTACTGGCATCTTCATGTTCAATCATGACTTCAATTTATTTGCAATTGTTGCATTCCCTTCCTTGTGCTCTAGAAATCTCCACAGGACTGATCATTTATTACCAATAGATGTCACAATGCTCAATTGAATGAACCATCATCAATTATTTATGTATTTGAGTTGATGCCTCCAAGTAACGTCCTACTAAAACATTTAGATACCCTTTCTTGTCTTCAGAACACATTTGAGCCCCTGTGCATTTGGATGCTTTTATTTCTGCACTCAGGACAATTCTTCACCTACAGTTTCACTTTCCCATCAGATTCTATTGATGTTCTCTTGCATTCATTTTTTATGATTCTTACAAATATCAAAGGAAGGGAATATGAATTCATTTAAGAGTGTCAAGCTCTTGATTTCCAAATTCACGCATATTGACAATTTTGTTGTCCACCAACAAGCGTTTCCCTGTTGCATCTCCAACTAAGCTACGCGGGTTACCTTCAGTATTTAAAATCCCATACGCCTTTGTATTGACTCAAGTATATCATCTTTGACACAATGATAATTGTAATCAAGGGAAAAATAGATTTGTTAGATGGTTAGATCAATAACACTAAAATCCATTGAAAATAACGAAGCACAAAGGAAAAATGATGAAAACAAAAGGAACGATATTACCATAAGTCTTCCTCTTCCGTGCTTCACCTTCATTACACCTCCTAGCTTGCAGTAAAATGTTGCCCTCAGATTCGTGTATGAGCAATTATGACAAATGACAAGACTAAAGCAAGTTTTGAAGGATTTATTCAAAATCTAAATGCCTATGCCTATTGCCAATGCCTATGTCTAAAACAAATGCCAAAAGTGATTAAATGACTATATTAAATACTAAAATTTCCTATGACAATAAATGTGAAAGTAAATGAATGCCTATAATTAACTATGCAAAATGTCAGCATCTGTGTGTGTTCGAAAAATGAGAAGAAGATGGCATTTTATAGAAAAGGCCATTTCGAATGGACGGACGAGATAAATTAAGGATGAGAACCTAAAATGAACTACCCAGATTAAACCTGAGAATCCCTAATTAGGGTTAGGGAAAAATCCTTAATCGAACGGTCAGAATAAAATCGGATCGACGGTGGAGAATAAATGAGACAAATTAATTAGAAAATAAAGATTTTCAAAAAATCAAGAAGATAAGCTTGCCTGATTTGCAAGATTCGAAAAATCAAAGAGATAAGATTTGGACTAAAGGTAAGATTTGAAAAATCAAGAATCTGCCTGATTGCTCAATTTTTGGAAGATTAGTTACCAATTTGAATATCCATAATTCAAATTATGGATTTTATGAGACAATAAATAATCTTTTTCAGATTATTTATCAAAATGGACTGACAGTTAAGATTGTCATGACATTTTAAATAATTTAATTTATTTAAAATGAGAAGAATATGAAATTGGCAATTAAATAATTAAATTTAATTATTTAATTTAGAAGATAAGACCAATTAATTAAATAAATAAATCCATTTATTTGATTAAGACAATCAGTGACGTATTAAATAAATAAATGTAATTCATTTATTTAATAATCAATAAGAATGAAATGCAGAAGGGGGAATTAAATAAATTAAGAAATTTATTTAATTAAAGAAAGACTTAGACAGTTAATTACGTATTTAATAAATAAATAAAATTTATTTATTTAATAATCATGAAGAATAACGGAACACGAATTAATTAAATAATTACAAATTATTTAATCAATAGTTGAATGTGGACCAAGGACATAATTAAATGTCTTAATTATGCTAGGACGAAAGTGGTAAAAATGAAGCTTGCAGGCCTAGGTCATTTTTAGGTGTCTACAATAATAATAGGTGAAAGGGAAATAATGGAAACCTCCATTCGTCCTGCATATGTGACATTCATCACTGTCAAAATCATATATATCATTCATTCCAAAAGTTGTAACCTCAGCTCGTCCATTATTTAAGAATCTGTGTTTGTTCTCAATGATTGAATTCTCTAAAAAAATATTGTCTCCTCATAGTAAACTTTATACAAATCCCCTTCACTACAAGAAATATTCTTGCCATTTGAATGCCACATATTTCCCCCAAACAATTTACTTGGAATAGAAAACAAGCCAATTTTCCCATCGGCATCTGAAATTCTTCAGCTTTCATAACATCATCACACATAAATTGTAAATTTGCAAGCCTTATTGATGGTATTATCCTATGGTAGTCATCATCCATAAATTTTAGATTAGTAATCTCCTACCCAAACCTTCCTTTGGTGCCTTTCCAAATCGATTTTTTCTGTAGGCTCATTCAGATGTGTGCAAGATAGAGTACCCCTGCTTGAGAATTATGCGATCTTTTAGTATTGGTAAGGCCAAGAGAGTGCTTGGAAGGATGATCTAAATGAAATTGTTCCCCAGTATATGAAGTATCATAACTATACAATATAGAATGGGTGTTTAGAAAGAGTTTCCATTGGTCGAGCAAAAGCATCATGACTACCACCTTGCTTTTCAAATGATACACATTCTTCCTTAAATTCTTCATTTAAGTGATGAACTTCGATTGTTCCTTTGAATACAAATATTTTGATCATCATTCACAATGGTATGGAGGTACTATAAAAATGAATCAACTTTATTCTGTCAAGATTTGAAGTTCTCTGACCCTCCAGATCCCCTTCTGCACCGTGACCCAAAAGGGTCAAGTAGCCTTTAAAACTATTTTGGAAAATTGATTAGACACTTTAGTGATTTTCTACAGAATTGTACCTGTCAAAACTGTGTAAAACTCATTTGGTTTTGGCTTCGAAAAAATACCAAACGATGTCCAAACACCCTGAAAATTGACATGGAAGCAGATTTTGGTGTAGAGAATTGAAGGAAATAATCAGTTTGTTATGAAACCCTTTCAATTGTTTAATATTTACCCTCAAAGTGGGCCACTTTAACAAATTTCATTGTGCTTACAACAGATTTTCTCAAAAACCCTTAAACTTGGCCTTTTGAAAATTTGTCAATACTGAACGTATGAGGCTAAAAATTGGCATGCACATTCCCATATGGTAGATGAACATGTTGGAAAAATGATTTTGTGTGAAATTGAACAAATCCAAAATTATGATTTTTCAAAATGTGCTCCTGAGACTGATTTTACACTTGAGTTTCTGAGCGTTAATATGGGGACTTAAAATTTGTATGAAATTTTAAGTCCCAACATGATGCAAAGTGTCGAGACATACTATGTCTCTTCCATGTTGACCCAAAACAAATCTTTCTTTTTCTTTTTTTTTTTCTCCCTTTGTGTCATTCTTCCAATTCTATGTATTTGGGGAATGATGACAGTTCCGAGCTCTTTAAAAAACATTGCAGCAAAGAACATACTGACCCCAAATCCATAGATCCCTTATGTGTTTGGTGTTTTCATTTTGGGGGAAACTCCTTCCTTTTTCTTTTTCCTTTCCTTCACATGATGTAGCCTTACTCGGAAATGTATGACTTGGAATAGGGTCTTTCCAAGTTGGCTCTCATGTCTTCTTTCCTTCTTTTTATATTTTTCATTTGCTAATTTAAAGTAATTTCTCAAAGAATGGCGTGTAGCAATTCCTTTAAAGTGGGGGAATACATTGGCATTATTCCTTTGCAATTTTTCTTTTTCTTGGTTCTTAGTGCAACCTTGTTATTTCATACGATATGTTTTGTCGCTTTGTGGATGACATTGGGAATAGTGTCCTTCATGAACGTGATCTATCTTAGCATATTACATTCCTCTTAGTGGCATGATGTGACACACTACATCCCCTAAGTTGTGAATTTTATATTCTTTGATTGGTCCTCTCTTGGAGACATTAGACACAATGTTCCCTAAGTTATAGACCTCGAATGAACTAAGCAAAACTCCTTTGAACATATTTTGCATGTTGCATTTTGCATTTGTTATATGGCCACCTTGCATAACACAACTTGCATTCCTATAGCGCCATCGTGTTTTTTCATGCATTCTAAGCATATGAAGGTTTGTTTGTCTCATGAAGCTCGAAATGTCTTTTTTTTTTGTGGTGCCTTATTAAAGTTATCTAGAGGTATATATTTGGTATGGTTGAGTGGGAAGCCCATTCCAAGGAATGAATTTTCCCAATAGCCACTTGTGTGTGTGTGAGTGTATACCAGCCATGAGTGTATGTTTCTCACCTTTTTTTCCTTCTCACCCGGTGGACAACCATGAGTTTTGTTGACTCAAAGTGAGTATACATTTCCTTTTCTAGAAAAATAGCCTAGATCTTATCCACAATGGGCTGGGAAAATGATCAAAGCTTGATCCAACTTTATTTCCTTTTGACTTCCCTCTTTCATTCTTTTACGTCATTCCCTTGTGTGTTCCTTTGTGCTAATGTTTGGTTTTCCATGGGATCTTGATCCTGGGGGCTTGATCATCCCTCTTGATTATTTTTGTCTCATCTTACCAACATGGGTGTATTTGGATCCCTCTTGATGTGCATATTGGGCTACTTTAGTGTAAGTTTGAAGCAAGTTCATCCTCTCAATAAAGTGGGGGCTTAATGTGCAACCAAAAAATGTATAGTTGGAAATTTTTACGCTCACTTGAGTCTCTCATGGACTTTGGCTTGATTTTTCCAATATTTGATGTTGTAATGTGGTCAACACATTCACATTAGGTCTTGGACGCTTGATAATTATTAAGAATTCTAGGATGTCTTGTAAAAGTGTTGTGAAGTGTTATAACCCACTTTCACACTTTTCTAGGACCCTTTCATTATAATTCACCTAAATAACCCCTTTTATCACTTACCAAGTATTATTTCAAAGTGTTGTAAAGAGTTGTAATAAACTCATGCTTTTCTAGACTTGTCATCACTAAATTGACCCTTTCTTATGTTTAAATGACCCCTTAATACACTTTCTGGCCATACTTGAGTGTATTTTTGAGAATATTACCATTAAACCTTATTAAATACACTTCAATCCCCAGCACCTAGTAAATTTTCCCTGGTGGGACCAAGTTGCCACCTGGGGTGACTTAGTCCCACTGGGCACAAAATTCAAAATAATTTTAATTTTCTGGTAGGATTTTATTCTCTTGACCTTGAGGTTGTCCTATGATGTGTTATTTTTGGGAAATATTGGAAAAATAAGTATAAATAAAGGGTTTTCCCTCTCATTTTACACCTAATTCATCCAACAATCAAGCAATCAATCTCTTAATTCATTCTCAACTAGCATTCAAGCATTTCTAAACATTAACAAGTCATCCATTGGAGCACTTCCTTACATATCTTCAGATTTCTACATTAAGGGTTTGGTGATTTTTTGACATTGCATGTCATTTATTCATCATTCTTTCTTTATTTCATTTCATTATCTAGGGTTTGATTACCAAATGGGGTTTGACCAAGGGAAACCCCTATTCTCTAACCCTTAACCCTTTTTCCCCTTTTTGCATGTGTGTTTTGCAGGTCTTGTATGCAGATTTGTCAAAGATTTTGGTGTCAAAAAGTGGTCAACAATCCATCAAAGTCATTCAAGACAACAAATCCCTAATTGAAGCTTGGAGACCTCTTTCAGCTCATTTTCTATAGAATCTAAACCAAACACCTGTCAAGACTGGAAGTGCAAAACACAAGCTACAGATTCTTGCCCCAAATTTCTTAAGATTCCTAGGTGGACTAAGTCACCATCCATGGTGAATTATTACCACTACCAAGCCTAAAAAGTGAATTTTACATTTCTGAGTACCCATTTGGCAAAAACCTATTTCAGCAGAATCTCCCCAAAATAGGACTAAGTCACCCAACTTGGCATAAGTGTCCCAGTCAGCTTTTCCAATCAATTCTAAAGGATTTCAGAACCTCTCTACATTAGACTTTAGTTTCTAGGTGTAACTCTCCAGTCTTGTTTCATTTTGTTATTGTTTGCTTGCATTTCTAGGTCATTTTACATATCATAATGTGTTTTCAAACAACTTGCATATCATAGGTTTTTCATTATTAATCAATCTACTTTATCCATTCTTTGTATTTATATCATTCCATTTATACATATTTCAATCATAGTAACATTAATCTTTAGTGAACCTCCATTTTTTTGTGGGATAACTTTCTCCTTTTAGGTGAAAAACCCTAGAAGTGTAAGAGAGAACCCTCCTACAAAAAATTGAGGTTCGCCATGATCAGGAGGAGGTCATGTGGAGACCTTACCAGTTGATGCCATAGTGGTTGGATGAGACTCAACCACTAAGGAGGATACAAGGAGATATATTTCTACTAGGAATACATGATTACGTAGTACAACCCTTCTACTATGATCATGGCATGTGACAGTTTGGTCAGATTCAAGTAGCTCCAGTAGCATGACCCTTCTACAGGTGATCAGTATAGACTACCCGGAGGCCAAAAGACACAATACGATTCACCAATGATGATTTCATCTCTAGTGACTCTGATGATAATGACCATGACATACCCCCAGTCTCTAATGCCGATGACATCGATACTATAAACACATATGAGGAGTGGTGGACTATAGCATGACCAACTTCAATGTTCCCCATGGATCAACTGATAGGCTATGCAGGACCACTCCCAGATTACAGAGATGAGGAGGAGGATGTAGTTGAGGATACAAGACTCAGGGCTACTGACCTATTCGTAGATGAGATAGATGAGGATTACAATTCGGCATCATACCCTGACTATAAGGGAGAGGAGGAGGTCGAAGAGGAGGAGGAGGAGCTGATGAGTGAGGGTAGTGACACGATAGATGAGGTTCTAGTTTCCCATTAGTGGTGAGGTCCAACCCCCATTCATGTTACCAGATCATAGTTGACAACCACAACACATGTTAGAACCCATGAGCATGGAGAGGCTAGCACATCTTCCATGCCTCATGCGCACAATGAGGTTGTCTTTACATAGCCATTTTCAAACCTAGGTGATGATATTTTATTTGTGATTATGCTTATGCTTTAATGATTATTCTTTTAATTTTTGAATATATATATCATGATGTGTACTGATTAGATTTATAATTTCTATCTTGCAGGTGTTGTGAGAGATCTACAAGACCTCTATATATAGGTTGCTACAGAGATAGTGCTCCTTATTCTCAGAGATGAGGCCACAGACTATGTGCCCCCACCCATCGTGGAGTGGGACCTAGAGTTGTTCAAGTCATATGCTAGATTGAGGTAGCATATGAGGGTGCTATTAGGCATGTAGACCGAGCTGAGACTACCTATGAGGAGATATGATCATCTTGAGGTTTTGTATAGGTCAAGAGACTCCATGCAGAGGTAGCCAAGCTACAGGTAGAGAGAGACGGCCTAGCAAAGGACCACCAAGAGGCTATTGGATGAGCATATGGTCTATAGTATGCTCTAGATGCACTTGTTAGCTTGTGATCATGATAAGATACCACCGTCTCTTGACAAACTATCTCTAGATAGAGGTGATTACTAGATCCTGAGGGATCCAATAGTCACAGACCACATTAGCATTGTATATATTGATGAAATGTATTTGAAACTTTTGGGATATATATATGATCATTTGATGTTTGGTTATTTATGCTTATGTGTTTAATGTTAAATGGCAATGTGATTTATCAAATAATCTTTGTAAGACTATTTAATAAATGTCTTCATGAGTTAACATGCTTTATGTGATCTAATTAAAACTTATTCTAGTTTCTCTTAGATGCTACATTGTGATTAAGTATTTTATGCTAAATTAAATGCACCTATGATATAATTTAAAGAACATTAAAAGGCATGTAAGGATCTAATCTAACATAACACACAAGATGAACTTGAATAGCATGAAACCTAAAGTAACCACCTAAAAGTTAATTTAAATAATTACCTTAGTATTCAAGACACACAAATAATTGTTTGTCAAGAACGAAGCAATGCAAGAGCACATAGAATATCATCTACTAACTCTAATACCGTTTATTTATCATCCACACTATTCAGGAATGTTAGACATAATATCGGTGTAGATGCACAACATTTATAGGTTCCTTAAGAGGCGTTCCATCTATTTATGTTAATGTATATGCTCCTGATCCATAATTTTCATGGATTATATAAGGTCCTAACCAATTAGGGATGAAATTTCCTTTTTCTGTGGGGGAAACATTGACATTACATTGATTCTCACATAACACAAAATCACCTTTATTAAATGAATGAGGTATGATGTTCTGATTGTAACTACATTGCATTCTTTTAGAATAAGAATGAAGGTGCTCAAGAGCATTAATGCATTGCTTGTTGAGCATTTCAAGCTGATGCAAATGTTTTTCCTTATAATTATTGTCATCAATAATTCCTTGAAGAGTGATTCTTAATGAAGGAATCTCTAACTCCATGGGAATTATCACCCCGGTTCCATAGACAAGGTTATAAGGTATATTATGAGTTGATTCCCTAACATTCATACAATATGACCATAATGCATACATTAGCTATGTATGCTAATCCTTATTGTACTTGCTTACTATTTTCCTTAAGATTTGCTCGAGGGTTCTATTAGTTGATTCAGGTTAACCATTAGATTGTGGGTAGTAGGGTGTTGAAAAGTGATGTTGTATGTTAAGCATTTCTAATAACTTCTTCACATCCTTATCCTTAAATGGTGTCCCATTGTCCAAAACTAAAGTGGAAGGAAGTCCAAAACAAGCAATAATATGTTCCAATATAAAATGACATATTACATTGGCAATTGTTGAACAAAGGGAAATTGCTTCCACCCATTTCATGAAATAATTTGTTGTAGTACTTATAAACATATGTCCAGTGGAGGAAGGGGGTGAATTTTTTTCAATGATATCCAGGACTCATACTGAGAAAGGCTAGATAGGAACTTGTTTCCAAAGCTCGGAAGCATGAGTGTGAATTAGTCTGCTATGTTCTTGACATTTGTGATATTTCTTACCATAAGCAAAACAATCTTGTTCCATATTCTTCCAATATTATCCTATACGAATTAACTTTTAAACTAGAGATCTTCATCCAAAATGTCCCCCACAAGCACCTACATGGGCTTCCTCAAGTGCTATGGGGATTTCAGACTATTTAAGGCATCTAAGCATGAGACCAACAAAGGACCTTCGATACAACACATCAACAAGAATTATATATTTAGATGCAAGTTTTTGAAGGTGGGCTCTAGTATTCTTAGATGTCGGCTCAGAAAGGTACCAATTTTTAAATAATTAAATATCGGTGTGTACCATTCACTAGAGCTTTCCATGGTGATTGCTAATGATTCATCTTCTTTAGAATCAATTGATGGTCTCATAATTGTATGGACACAAAATGTGAAATATTTTGAAGGATTTTGGGGAGATATCAGGGAAGTGACACTCGCCATTGCATCTGCATGCTGATTATCTTTCCATGGGATGTTGTCAATGGTAAACAAATCAAACTTCTCTAACAAAGTCATTGTGATATCCTTATATTTTGAAAGTTTTTCATGCTTCACTTGATATGTTTTGTTTATTTTTTTAATGAATAATTGTGAATCACCGAATGTTTTAATGTCTCAAGCAACTAGAGTTAAAGCGACATGTAATCTGGAAATTAAAGCTTCATACTCTACAGTATTGTTCATGCATAGGAAATTTAACCAATAAGATAAGAGAATAGGTTTTCCTCCAGATGGAGCTATTATAACTCCCACTCTGAAGCCTAATCTACACTTAGATCCGTAAAAATATAATTCCCATGTATTTTCATGTTCCTAAATGGTCAACACACTCTCATCAGGAAATGTTTCTACATTAGGTAATGTTAGGGGAGAAGGAGCATTAGCTAACTAGTCACTCAAGGCTTGTCCTTTAATTGTTTTTCTGTGAAACAAACTTAAGGTCAAACTTAGTCAACAACATAACCCATTTAGCTAAGCGTCCTGATAAATCAGTTTTAGCAAAAACGATGTTTTAAAGGATTGAAATTTGTTATCACATGTATTTCAAAATTCAATAAGTAATATTGCAACTTACTAGTAGAAAATACAAGAGCCAAACATTGTTTCTCTATCATTGTATATCATGTCTCATAATAAATCAAAGTTCAGCTAATGTAATAAACAAGATTCTCTTTACCATTTTCATCTTGTTGAGCCAATAATGTTGCAAGAGCATGGGCCGATGTTGTTGTGTAAAGTATGAATAGTTTGTTTTTCATAGCAGGTTGTAAAACAAGTGGAGTAGTGAGATAATCTTTCAAACTCTAAAAATCCTATTTACAATCCTCATTCTAATTAAA
The DNA here is from genome assembly GCA_007258455.2 of Sequoia sempervirens. Lineage (NCBI taxonomy): Eukaryota > Viridiplantae > Streptophyta > Pinopsida > Cupressales > Cupressaceae > Sequoia > Sequoia sempervirens. The sequence continues at coordinate 69,622,218 of VDFB02270651.1, forward strand.
TTGAACTTATTTCTTAAGGAGATGTGTAAATGGTAACGTTCAATCCTCTAAGGATGCTATGAACTAAATGTTGGATATCCTGAATTCTTCCTTGTAAAGTGCATAATTGAGAAATATTTCTAAGAGGTGGCATGTTAACTATAGCATCAATTTTCTTCATGTCCACCTCAATGCCTCAATGAGATACGATAAAACCAATAATTTTTCAACTATCTACACCAAAGACACACTTTTCTGGATTCAATCTCTTGTTGTATTTTTGCATTCACTCAAAGATCTTTTGAAGTATATTCACATTATCTTGTCAAGTTAAGGATTTTTCTAAAGTATCATCAACATAATCTTCCAAAATCTTGTGTATGTAATCATGAAATATTAATGTCATAGCTCATTGATATGTTGCACCTACATTCTTTAATCCAAAAGGAATCATTACCCAACAAAATGTTCCCCAAGCTATTGTAAATGTTATTTTGTATTGATCTTAAGGGTTAATAAAAAATTGATTATATCCAGAAAATCCATCCATGAATGAAAAAAAATATTGTCCTACAATCGAGTCTAGTATCATGTCAATATTAGGAAGGGGAAAGTCATATTTTAAAGAGGATTTATTTAAATCTCAAAAGTCCATACACATCCTAATGCAATTTTTTGGTTTTGTGACTACAACAATATTTGAGATCCAATGAGAATAATCTATAGGACATATAAAACTATCTTCGAGGAGCTTCTCAATTTCGACCTTAACCAATAAGGCTATCTTAGGGTTCATCTTTCAAATCTATTGTCTAACAGGTTTTAAATTTTCAGCGAGGACTATGTTATGTGTTAGAATATTAGGGTCAATTCCTGGCATATCCGAATAAGTCCAAGCAAAAAGTTTGGGAATTTCATGAAGTAAAGTTGCATGGTCCTCTTGTTCTTCATCATCATGGCACTTTCCTATCTTAATCACTTTCTTATTATTTTTGACGTCCATCAATATGTCCATGGTATCTCCTAAAGGAAGTGCATTTTTTTTTGTAAATTCAAGGTTTTATTCTTCTTTGTTCATGTCAATTTCACTACTTTCCTCTTCTCTGTCTTTTTACTTGTTACTAATCATAGCACATGTAACCCGTTTCTTTTTATGAGGAGTAGATGGTTTGTCATAAAACCCTAGCATGTGTTTCAAGGCTTCATCATCTTTGAAAAAATCCAATGATGCTTCACAAGTTGTATCGATCAGTTTTGGATGCTTCAAAGGAAGAGTTGTTTTAGGATTACTCATGATGGTGTTGATGTTTAGCGTGGGTCTTTTCCTTGCTTGTGTGATCTTAGAATGGGAATATCTCAAACCAATTTTTATTTCTTGTGTATTAGGTTCTATAGGAACATGAATTCCTTATTATTTCTTTCCACATCCTTTTCCATTATTGTTATCTCCTGGATTTACACCCTCTTGAATTTGAAATTCAACAATCTAGTGAAAATATGGGAATGATCCCAAGGTGTGGGTACCTTAAATGAGACCAAACCTTTGGAGAAGATTGGCTTCCTAGATGGTTATCACCTAAATTACTTCACTATTCTACTGATTGACAAGGAAAAGGGAAGACAAATATACATAACTGAGAAATTGAAAATGAACAAAAAGACTAAAGAGGTGATACACCAAACCAAACTTGGACATAAACTCAGATAATCAACACGTGTTTAAAGTGAATGAAAATAAACTTGCACAACTTATTCTTGTGTATTTGCATAAGTATTTCATAATGAGGTCCTGATGCTCAGACTTCTACAAGGAAGGCGACTTCATAGCTATAGGCCATTCACAAAACTTGACACAAATTATGACCTGCGATATTCTCATAGAATCACTAGTGAGTTAATTCAAGGAAAAATAGAATGAAAATATCCATTTTTCTATTAATATGGGTCTTTAGGCCGCAACCATCTTTAGTTTCCATTACTCATTTCATATGCTTATTTTTTTGTTGTTTGTTTCTATCCACTTGTCTACCATGGAGACTACGATCTTGAGCTTTGGAAAGAATTTCACACATAAATTTTGGAGAACAAAAAATAAACAACAGTTGGGTAAGCTTCAACCCCTAATCTTTTGTCACTTGTAGCAGTGTATGACTTAGAGGTCGAACAGATGGATGTGAAGACAACATTTATTCATGGTGATCTTGAAGAAGAGATTTACATGTCCCAGCCTGAGCACTTTGTGGAGAAAGGTAAAGAGAAACTAGTTTGCAAGTTAAAAAAGTCTCTGGATGAGTTAAAACAGTCACCTAGAATGTGGTACTAGAAATTTGATATTTTTGTATTGTCTTTGGGATTTGTAAGATCAAAATTTGATCATTGTGTCTATTACAAAGCTGAAAGTGATCAAGTTCTTATTATTTCTCTATGTTGATGATATGTTGTTCATAGGCAATAGTAAGTTGATGATTTATGATCTTAAGTCTCAGTTGTCTACTAAGTTCGAAATGAAAGATCTTGGTGCAGCAAGGTATATTCTAGGGATGGAGATAACCAAAGATAGGAATAGTAGAAAAATTTGGCTTAGTCAGAGTAAGTATACCAAGACTGTTCTAGAGATATTTTGCATGAATGATTGCAAGCAGCTAGTTGTTCCATTTTTGCAGGGAATGAAGCTATTTGTTGAAGACTGTCCAAAATCTCCTACTGAGATGGAGGACATGACCAGTGTACCCTATGCTAGTGTTGTTGGCAGTCTTATGTATGTAATGGTTTGTACAAGGCCAAACATTTCCCAAGAAGTGGGAGATCTTAGTTGGTTTATGGCTAATCCTGGAAGGACACATTGGGATGCTGTGAAAAGAGTTTTTAGATATTTGAAGGGCACTTTAGATTTTGCTTTATGTTACCATGGGAACTTGGTTGAATCATAGAGGACTCTTAGTATTCGAGGCTATGTGGATTCTGATTGGGTAGGGGACATTGACAGCAGGAGGTCCACCAGTGGATATACTTTCATGTTGAATGGTGGTGCAGTGAGTTGGATGAGTAAGCGGTAGGTTGTAGTCGGTTTGTCCACTACAAAGGTTGAGTACATGGCAGCTACACATGCTTGTAAAGAAGTAGCCTAGTTAAAACATTTGCATGTTCTAACATTGGTTTTGATGTAGGGAAAATAACTTTTTTTGTGACAGTCAGAGTGCAATTTGTCTAGCAAATAATCCTACTTTCCATGCCAGGATGAAACATATAGATGTATAGTACCACTTTGTACGAGATATGGTGGAGGATGGAAAGGTCAATTTGGAAAAGGTTGATACTCTGGAGAATGTTACAGATGCATTGACAAAGCCAGAGAGCATAGACAAGTTCAGGTGGTGTGCTAGTTCAATGGGCCTTAGTGCCCATGATTTTCAATAGTTTTGTTGTGCTCTGGAGGTGCCTGTGTGATCTTCGTCAAGTGGGAGATTGTTGGAAATATGTTCCTTAATCATCACAGGCTATAACCTCTGAAAGGGCCAAGTCAGTGTGACATCTTTTGTGTCTGGCTGACTAGCAGTTTGAATCTTGTTGATCAGATCAGGTCGTTGTGACCTTGCTTGTGTCTCACCGAATGATCCTATCGCTGTGACATTTTGTGTTTGGTGTGACCTCTTACCACGTGGAGATCTCTGGCCGACAAGCCATTCATATTGTATATCGGGGAGACCCTTGGCCAAAAGGCTTAGTACGGTGTGAAGTCCCAGCAATAATGGAAGGTCTCACTAATGGGGATACACTTGGGGTCTTCATGGTGACTCAAAGACTTTGGTATGAAGTCTTGGCGACCGATGGAGTGTCTCACCGAAAGCTTCACCTTTGAAGTCATCGGGGAGACTTGGACGAAAGGAATACTATCGGTAAGAAGTCTTACCGATGCGTGAATGTCTTGCCAAATGGTTACACTTAGGAGTCTTCGGTGTGGATTGTGACTTCGCTATGAACTCCTAGCGACATGTGTTTCTCTTGCCGATGTTCATCGGGGTAACATGAATGTTCTGATATGAAGTCTGGGCAATGTGTTTATGTCTCACCGATGTTGTAGTTTATTCTCGGTATGAATCCTAGTGACTAATGGTCTCGGTGTAACTTAAAGACCTCAGAGTAAAGTCTCAGCGATGGACATTTGTCTTAGCGATGAGAAAGTCTATTGTCAATATGACTTGAGACCTCGGTAAGAACTCTCAGCAAAGGATGATAGTCTTGCCGACTGTTGAATACTTCAGAGTAACTGTTGAACATCAATGTAACCTCCTAGGGAAAGCAATAAGTCTTGCTAACCCTTGGATGCTTCAGTATAACATGAAGAGCTCGGTGGGAGGTCTCGGCGAAGAGAAATAGTCTTGCTGAAAGGAAAACTGAAGTCGGTGAAACTTAAGGAGACTCGATGTAACATCTTGGTGATAAGGATGAATCTTGGTAACATCGATGGTTAAGTATTGTGGCATCATGGAGACATGATTAGTGTCTCACCAACATGCCAACACAGGTTGATCACTTTGACCGAGAGAAGACCATCTTACATGGTGAGCCAATAGCCAATCAGAGGAGCTGAATGGGAACCACTAGTAGTTGGACTGTTGCGGCCATTACTGAGAGGAAGCTCGACAGACAAGGGTGACATGGTTATACTATGTGATTGCAGATTGTGATGGGTTGGATGAATCGATAGATTAATGTGTGATTGTATCAGAGTGATTTCTATTCTATAAAGATTGTAACTTGAAGGTTCTTGTACAAGTTTGATCATTGTGAAAGCTGTTGTAATTTGACATCAGAAAGATAAGTCAGAACTCTGTATGTAATTATTTGTTACTGTAATACAAAGTGACTTCTCTTGGTGTGATGGGTTTTTCTCCCGTAAGGGTTTTCCCACGTAAATCTGGTGTTCATCTATGTTTGTCTAATTCTTTGTTTCTGTTATCTATTTCAATTGCATCTTAATTGGACTGTAATTGTAAAATTTAAATGTGTCTCTGCATTCTTCCCTAAGGTTTTGGCGTTAGGAGATTTGTTTCCGCATCTAGCTTTCCTTACATAATTTGTATGTTTTAGCAATTCAGAACATCATTTTTCAAGCATTGTTTATAGGAAACTACCTTTTTCAATAGAATTGAACAACATTCATTGAGCCTGTACTTGAAATATATTTTGAATATTTTGATATAAACTACTTTTTTCTTGTTTCCATTTCACTAAGAACAAATTTAAGCTTCCATTTTTTCACATGTAAGTCTATTGCAACATATTTTTCTTTTTGACAAAGACAAATGCCCCTATAGATATCATATGAACCTCTCCATTGTTTGATATCCCTATTATGACATTGGTAATTGCCCTCCTCATGATTCATAAATTCCTTTTGTAAGATGAACATTACCTATTAATCTTCAAATGAAAAAGAAACAATACGTAATTTAGATGCATCATTGTGCTTTCATCTACATTGCATTGCTCTTTAGATAGCACACTTGATAAGATTTCCTTATCATGTACATACTGTAACACTGATCTTTATGACAACTCTTGATTACACTTGTTGCTTCATGTTGTCTCATAAACACATATATATGTGGACGTTGTACCTCCATGAAATAGTACATCATTACATCTCTTTTATCTATTATGATACATATCGTTATGTACATCCTCTATGATCACCTTGAAAAATCATATGTCACCTATGATAGTGGCTAAGATATCACTATCATAAATGATGTGTGCTTGCTTGAGTGAACCATAAAGAGATGAATTACCTTTATATGCCTCTTTAAAGTACCATAAGGCAACATGCTAGTTGCAACCCTTGTGGGAGACACATTTTACTTCATATGTTTAAATCAGATGAGACAAACAATAACAATGATTTCACCTATACCTACACAAGAAATAAACATATTAGATAAAAACAGAGCATATGATGCATGTTTATGTTAATCCCTTTGTTTTCCTTGACATATGTGGTATGCAAGTTGTTTTAATGCAGATGAAGGTCAAGATATATGTTTACAAATGTTTGTAGATATACTAATTGGTGATTCTTCATTGCTCTAACCAAACCTCATCTCACTCATGCAGGAATCTTAGGAGCAACAACTAGATACTAGACAAACGTGAAGGACTAAATCTGATGCAAGAGAGACAACTAGGATTCATCATTTAGGCAATGATGGGTCCCCTATCTTTATATGTGCATTTTCTTTTCTATCTGCAAATGTATATTTTTTCTTTTATTTGCATTAAAACAGTCAGTTCCATGGCTTGTGTGGAATGCCATACATCTATGTTATCAATGAAGATTACAATTATGAAAATATTGTGCATTTTCTCCTATGTTATATGCATATGCATAATACAATGTAGTAATGTAATCTTCTAATTTTATTTTTATGCAGATGAATGTGACATAGTAGAAATAAAATCTACCTTCTTTTCACTAGTAAAACATAATAGGTCTACCTTTTTGAGCTAGTAGCTAAAATAGGTAACATTTTTGGCGACATCTGCTATATGTTTTCCTACTAAACATCCTGACCAGTTGCTTGAGGCTTATCCATTGGGCACTGAGTCACCTAAAAGTTGACACAAATTGATAACAATTTTCAAAACAATACTATAACTCAATAGATAAGTGCAAAATACCCTGGAAACTTATTTGAACACCAAAACATCAGAAGGAAAACTACTTTACTATGTTGAACAACACTTAGGGGAATTGAAAACTTGCATATAAACTATGGTGCAACAACACTTATTGAAAACAAAGCTCCTAATCTAGCATGTACAGTGCAGATCAAACCTCAAAACACCATTTGAGGTGTATCCCATTCATTGGGATAGGCATAATTTATCCATCCATCTTTGATAATTGGAATGCATTATGCTCGTTGAATTCTGAAATAACAAATGAGCCACTCCAAAAGTTATCAAACTTAGTGTGCTTCCCTAGCCTGCTTTTCAATTCATCCCATTTGAGTACAATATCACCTTCTTTGAATACTTTGGGAGTTACTTTCTTATTAAAGAATCTCTTTTTTTGGAGTTGATGATACTCCAAAGACTTCATTGATTTATCTCTTGTATCCTTTAGCTTAATGAGTTGAGCATACCTAACTGCCATTGGGTCCATTTCCTCAAACATCTCTAGTTGATGCATAATATCAAAAGTTGGCATCTCTATAGAAAAAGGCAATCTTTCCTCCTTACCATAAACAAGCACATATGGGGAGTTCCCAATAGACCTTTTGGGAGTTATTATATCTACCCACAGGGTAGATTTTAACTTGGTGTTCCATGTTCTCTGATTATCCTTCATGAATCTTTTGATGATTCTTATTAGGTTCTTGTTTATTGATTTTTCCAAACTATTACCCAATGGGTAATAATTTGATGATGTATTTAAATGAATGCCATTCCTGATAGCCCTATCACTTACTCTAAGTCAAACAAATGCTAAAGCATTATCTGAAATAATTGATTCAATTACTCCAAACTTGGTTACTAAATCATCATATCGTTTAAAACAACACTTCCATTGGCTTCCTTCAAAGCCACTGCTTCATTTTGTCTTGTAAAATAATTAGTTGTTGTAAGTACCCACCTATGTCCTGCACTAGAAGGTGGGTTGATGGAACCTATGAAATCAATGCCCCATCTCATGAAGGGTTGTCTCCACCTAAATTGACTATAAGGGAAAAGTTGGCAGCCTCTCTTTTCCTACAAAAAAGGCACATTTTACACATTTTCTTTCCCAAGCATGGGAATCCTTAAACAAGCATGGCCAATAATAGCCAACATTCATTATATTCCATGTAGTAGTTCTTGGGGAAAAATGACCCCCAACAGTTCCATCATGGAACTCATGAAGCACTTTATCCACCTGATCATGATTAATACACCTTAACAACACACCATTAAGGTCTTCTCTAAAAATAACATTATCAACCAACATGTAGGGGATGGACTACAATCTGAAATATCTCCCTTTGGCCTTATCTAAACCTAGTGGAAACTCACCAGTTTGCAAGAAATGAGTCATATCATGTACCCAACTTGCACCCAATGTAGGTGCAACATTCTGAGGCTCATCATTAGTGACCAAAACAATCTTTGTTTCTGTCTTTTCCTCATTTTCAGACCTTGTAGCTAGCTATTCACATAGCCCTTTACCCCTTACAAGCTTGGTCACCTTTATGTCTATATCATACTCCATAACCTTCATAATCTAGCCAACCCTCTTTTCATTTAGGTCCCTACTTAATGGAAACTCCTTCACACTAGGGTGAGCAACCATTAGATGTATCTTATTGCTAGAAATCAAAGGCTTAAAATTTTTCAGACTTCTAATAACAAGTACATGCTTCTCCACAAAAGCATATCTCTATTCATAATCCTCTAAACCTTGACTGAAAAAGGAAATGGGTTGTTCTAAACCATCATTATTTTGTTGTACCAACATTACAAAAATGGTATCTATGCTACCAAAAACATACAAAATAAAGTCCTTTGAAAATTTTCGATTTACCAAAGCAGGAGTTGTTGATAAGGCCTCCTTGATAGCTTCAAAATTGTGCTTGGCCTCTCTGGTCCAGCTAAAGTCTACATTTTTCTTCAACATAGGAGTTAGTGGTTTCAAAAGATTTGCAACATTTGGAATAAACCTTCTCAAAAAAATTATTCTTCCAAGAAAACTTTGCAACCCCTTTTTGAGATTGGATAAAGGAAGCTCTAAGATAGCTTTCATTATTTAAGGATCAATGGTGATCCCCTATTTTGACACTATGTGTCCTAAAAGCTTGCCTTCATGAACAACAAAAATGTACTTTTTCGGGTTAAGGGATATACCAAACTCCCTGCACCTCTCAAACACTTGTCTTAGATGAGAAAAATGCTCATTTGCACTTTTAGAAAAAAATGTTATGTCATCAAGATATGTAAGCACCAATTTATGAATTGGCTCCTGAAATTCCATGTTCATGGCCCTTTGAAAGGTGGCACCAAAATTAGATAAACCAAATGGAATTCTTTTATAGTCCATAGTGCCCCACTTTGTGGTAACACCAGTCTTTTATTGGTCCTCTTTGACCAATACCTGGTTATAACCAAAATAACCATCAAGCAAGGAAAATCTCTTTGAACCAACAACTACTTGAAGGATCTACTCCATAGAGGGCAACATATAATGATCTTTCAATGAGGCTCTATTAAGGTCTCTAAAGTCTACAGAGCCTAATTTTTTATGTTTTCCTTTCTAACTGGTACAAGGTTAGTGACCCACGAGGTATGCTTGATTGGGAAAATAATGTCTCCCTCAATCAGCTTGGTTAATTCCTTTATCATAAGGGGCACAAGTTTTGGATTTAAAGGATTTTTTTTTTCCTAATAGGCTTTGCATTTGGCACTAATTCTATGGTATGTTTAGCAATCTAGGGATCAAATCCCTTTATATCTAAGTATTCCCATGCAAAAACATCTTGAAATTCTTGACAAAGAGCAACAAAAGCTTGCCTATCTACATGTAATTTTTTTTTCCAATTTTAAGAAGCTTACCTTTAAATATCTCAAGCTCTTCTTAATGTTCCTCCTTGACCTGTATGTTGGTTCTCTCTTTTTAAGTTGATCACCAGTGTTGAAGATATATTCTAAGGTGACTAAACCCCTGGGCATCTTGTTAGTTCTCAACTAAATAATTTTACCATCATATTGTTGCTTGAGCTTCACTTGATTTACCACTAAAAACTCATATTATTCAAGCAAAAAGCTCAAAACTTGCTCATCACTCTCAGAATAGAAGGCCTTACAACTACCTTAACATATTTTTGTACTTTTCCTTTTTTAATATCATCACGTATATCAAATTGAGCACCTATTGCAACTAACCTATCTGCATGCTTATTTTGATTATATTCCTAGGGATTGAAATCAGATTAAAAGCATCAATTCCTCTATCATATCCCACACCCTATGCTTTTAATACTTAAGCACATCATTTTTAGTCACATTAAATCCTCTTAATTGATTGACTATCAATTCACCATCTCCAAATACTTGAAAGCATCCTATATTTATTTTCCTTGCCCATTCTTAGCCCTGAATTAGACCTCCATATTTAGTAGTATTATTATAACAAGAGAAGAAAATCTAAAAGCAAAATAGTACTTGTCACCTTGTGGGGACACAAGCATCACACCCCCACCAAATCCATTCCTGCTTCTAGATCCATCAAAGTACATCTTCCACACCTCATCTTTCTGTCCTAGATGTTGTTCTACCTTCTTTTCAAGATTTGGCATCATTATTTCAAGTTCATGTAACACATATACTCCCAAACCAACCTCTTTAATATTATCACTTGGATTATCTTCAACATTTTTTGTTTCCCACTCATTTAAGAGTATATCTGGTACACTTTTAGCTTGCAATTCTTGAGCAACAAGAAGCTCACTATCCTCAAGAACAACATAGTTTGCATTAACAACACTTGGTATATAAGGTTCAATGTGATATTTGGAAAGTGACTCATATTTTATAGTCACTTTTTTCCCATATCTAGTCCTAAATAGCATGTGGGACCAATCTAAGGACAAATAACCCCCTATCTTGGCAATAAAATCTCTTGACAAGCATAATGCAAAATAAGCTAGCAAGTCAATGAAAAATATGTCTTTGGGAATGGAAAATTTTGGACAAGCCTGAAGTGTAAGGCTTAAGTCATTAATGACACCTATAATATTAACATATGAACCATCTAATTGGACCACTCCTTTTTGAAGGGGTTAAAATTTCAGTTCCAACTTGTCAACAATCTATTTGGGCATAACAAAATTGCTTTCCCCACTATCCACAATGCAATTATGGACCAACTTATCCCCTACTATCAAAGACACATAAAATGGAGCAGGTTTGACATCTTTACCTGATTGTTTATTGTTGTCTTGAGGTGTATTTGTAAAAATAGCTTTAACCTGACCTATTGGTGTATCATTTGAAACATTCACATTAGATAAAGAAGACTATAATAAGTCTTTTTGGCCTGGGATGGATAAAGAATCTCACATAGACATTGATACATTCATTTTCTTTATACTTTCAATAATATTGTAAGGTGCAATAGTATTTACCTTATGTTGAGTCTTTACAACAACAGGATCAACTTGCAAATGAGTCGATTGAGGGTGACTCATAGTCTATTCTTTGGAAGCACCTTGTGAATTTATTTGTAATATGTTTGGAACTTGAGATGTAGATGGACCAGCAACTTCTTTTACTTTGTTTGTTGACTGTTCAATCTCAAAATCCCTCTTTTTGGATCTTGTATTAGCTGCAACTAGAGAATCATCTCCATTCATACCACAAAATTCCTCTCCTTGCCAATTCAAGAGAGTTGTATCATCTAGAAGATGATTCTATTATTGTGTTTCCTCATTGGGTATACTCTACACATTTGAGACATTTTTCACCATCAAATCTTGATTAATGACCCCATTCAGACATGTAGCTTGATTGTGGGGCCGATTGCACAGAAAGCACCACTCATAGTCTTTTAGAAGGTTATTTTGTATAGGAACAAAATCCCTAGCTACACTAACTGGAGCAGGATTATATGGTTGAAAATGCCTTGGGTTCACATTCTATCTTGCACCCTAATAGTTACCTTGATATTGTTGTCTATTTGCTTGGTATGGCTGACTTGGCCCTTGGTTCTGAGGCTAATAAGGCTATCTATTCTGAAACTTCTACTTCTTAATGCTTACTAGCTCATTACCAAAAGTCTGCAATATGTTCTCAATCTTTTGCTGACTATTTTTAATCTCTTGCAACTCTTGAGATGGACCTAGGAGAGTCATTTCCTGGCTAACAACTAGTAATGCTAGAACAATAGGTAAAGGAGCAAAGGGTGTTATTTGTAGAGGCATTAAAGACTGGATTTCTGGTAAAATTGGCATTGGGGGCCTAGGTGCTATCTTACCAGCTTGGATTATACTATTTTCTTCTCTAATTGCTATTTCATAAGCATTTAGTAGAGAGACATCCCCCATAGATTGTATCATGACAAAAATGTCACTATTTAGAGCCCTCAAATAATACAGAAAAGAGTATTTCAGGGAAGGTCTTACCATGTCAAGAATTATGTACCATGTCTTCTGAAAATCATAGGTGAAATTCATCATCTACTCCTAGGGAGCTCTCTTGATTGTTGTCAGTTGTTCAACTAGTGACAAATGATTAGACTTATCTTGAAACTATTTGTGCAACTTGTCTTTGAATTTTTCCCATGTTGCAATAGAACCAACCCCCAAGCCTTTGAACCATTGTAGATCCTTTCCTTTAAATGAAGTAGCAAGCAGTCTTACTACAAAATTTTACTGAATAATGTGGTAGAATCCACATAATGAAGCTACGCCTCTAATGTGTTCAATGGGAGTAGTTAGATCCTCCCTGTGAGAAAAGGTAAACTTTTCAAAGCATCCATAGGTATATCATCATGCTCCAAAAGATTCAAAGGACTACCCACATTAAATGGAACAAAAGGTTGATTCCTAGCCATTTGTGCAACTAGAGGTGTGACCTAGACAAGAACAACAAGTACAAAAATTAAAGGTACAACAGGGCTTGACGCTACTGCTATTTTAAATCTAGACGGTGTTGACTGAAGTCTTTTTGTTGAAATAGGAGTTCATTTTATAGTTCTTCCACTCCTCCTAGGTGGTGACAATTTTAAGTACTCAAAATGAATAGTGCTACTTCTTGCTTGTACTCTTTTCATGTGCTATTTTGCACTAGCTTTTGCTAACCACCAAACTCAGAGTTACTAGATATGCAAACTTAACCTCTTAAAGGCCAGAAAAATATTGGCTGCTTATCAAAACTAGCAATTAACATATATTGCTATTATTTTCTTGATTTGACAGTCCCACTGGGTGTGCCAAAACTATTATCTATTGGATTTGCACCTTGCTAAATTTGAAATTCAACAGTCCAATGAAAGCATGGGAATGATCCCAAGGTGTGGGTACCTCAATGAGACCAAACCTCCAGAGAAGGTTGACTTCCTAGCTGGTTATCACCTAAATTACTTCACTATTCTACTGATTGACAAGGAAAAGGGAATAGAAATATGCATAACAGAGAAACTGAAAATGAAAAAAAGACTGAAGAGGTGATACACCAAACTGAACTTGGACATAAACTTAGATAATCAACACTTTCTTAAAATGACTAAAAATCAACTTGCACAACTTGGACATAAACTCATATAATCAACACTTGCTTAAAATAATTTGAATTCACACAATGAAGCAAGGAAAGAGAAGGAAAAACTCCAAAATCATTGATATTCAAGGTCTCCTCTATTATTCATGTCCAAAATGTGAGCTACAGAAATATGCCAAAATTTGACAAAGGACTGAAAAAGCCACTAAGTCCAAAAACTGCATAAAGAAGAACTGAGTATATTGAGTCAAATGAATGACTATACCATCAACTCCCAAGTAGTTGCACCAAAATAGGAACCATAAATTGCCTTGGGTCGGATGCCCCCAAAAAACCTAAAATCTAGCAACTAGATTCCCTCTGAATGAGCTCCCATGTGTGAAAAAAACTAAGTTTAACCATACCAAACATCTAGGCATGTAAAATCACCCCCTATATTCTCTCATAACCTCCAACAAAGTGAATAAAAGCCCCTAAATGCTCTCCATATGTTTGAAAACTTCCTCTAACTCCCCCTAGATGCTTTCAAAAGCATAAAGACTCAACTATATCCATATCTTCTTTTACCATGTGTTGAAAGCTCAATACACTTCACCTTGCATTTAAAATAACATTTATAGTTAAGTGATTTATAAACTACACTTAATTAAAAAAAATTACATTTAAAATTAATGCAAAATAAGAGGAAGCGCTCGACCCATATGGGAGATTACAATGCAAAGAAAGTCAAAGACTTCAAAATACATGGCATGGTGCAAAAAAAAAACATAGGACTCAAGGTATTACGAGCAAATTAATCATCATGTATATTTTAAAAAAAAATATGACAAAAAAGCCATTGAGCTATTGACATAATAGGGTTACGAAAACCCTAACAACAAAGATAGGCAAAATGAAAATCATTCATTTCATTTTGCTATCGATGATTCTGGAGGAAGTCATTGACACGATAGGGTTTCTACAGAGCTTCACACATGAAGGTGATTCATGGAAAATTTTTGAGGCTTTATTGGAACTTTTCCATTATTTTCTTGTCATATTCTCATAGAATCACTAGTGAGTTATTTCAAAGAAAAATAGAATGGAAATATCCATTTTTCTGAAAATATCCATTGGGCTCTATAATGAATGGTTCATAAGGCACAACACTTGCTGAAGGTTTTGCAAATGGGGTTGCAAGCTAAGTGGGCTTAACCTTGGGGAAAACTCTGTGGTTAAGCATGCTTGAGCTGGAGTAGTACTAGGATGGGTGACCTCCCGAGACGACCCAGTGCTTCACCTCTATGAGCATCACCTAGATGTAATGAGTGCTAAGTGGACCATTCATTATCATGAGAGATGGGTTCTTGTGAACCACTACTCATGAAACATGGGTCAATGAGTTTGACTTGAAAACTACACAGTTCAATCCTGATAGCAATATCATAATTTGACACGTTGTGGAAAATGCCTCCTACTTATCAATTGATGAGCTAAAGGGGCTCTATAATGAATGGTTCATAAGGCACAACACTTGCTGAAGGTTTTGCAAATGGGGTTGCAAGCTAAGTGGGCTTAACCTTGGGGAAAACTCTGTGGTTAAGTGCGCTTAGCTAGAGTAGTACCGGGATGGGTGACCTCCCGGGACGACCCAGTGCTTCACCTCTGTGAGCATCACCTAGATGCAATGAGTGCTAAGTGGACCATTCATTATCATGAGAGATGGGTTCTTGTGAACCACTACTCATGAAACATGGGTTAATGAGTTTGACTCAAAAACTACACGGTTCAATCCTGATAGCAATATCATAATCCATTTTTCTATTAATCTAGGTCTTTAGACTGCGACCATATTTAGTTTTCCTTACTCATTTCATATGCTTATTTTTTTGTTGTTTGTTTCTTTCTACTTGGCCGCCATGGAGACTACGATCTTGAGCTTTGGAAAGCATTTCACACATAAATTCTGGAGAAAAAAAACAAACAATAGTTGGGTAAGCTTTGACCCCTATAGTTTTTCAAAAAATTTAAAAGCATTTCATACAAAAAATTATAACTTATGGTTGTGGCCATATACCTCTTTTGTAGTAATTTTGCATACATTTTTGTTTTCATGCACATTTTTTGTTTCTCTTCACAAAATACAAAATGCTTTTATTCTTTGGCTGCGGCCACATACTACAGGAACTAAAAGATTTCTCCATTTCATTTTTTGAGTTAAAGACCCTCTAAGGGTCGTGGCCATACACTTTGTTGTAGGTTTTGAAGCAACTCCATGGCTGAACTTAATACATAAAGTTGGAAGTTTTATTTCCTTTGTAACTTGCCTTGAATCTAAATGTTGGATTATCTCTTTTTCTTATCTCAAAGGTTCATGGGTTTCTTAACAAAACCTTGAGACGAGGCTTGGAATATTTTTGTATTTTGTTTCATGAATGTAAATCCCTTTCATGTTTCTATGAAACTTGAAGGCTTGCTTGCAAAAAATTTGTATTTTACTTGTTCTCCATAGGTAACTAAAACCTTCTCCTGAGTTGACTTCTCATTTCTTGTACAAGAGAAAGGTTATTCTCTTCAGGGTTTTTCAAAACCCTTGCCCTCACTCACTATTTTAAGCCATAATCTGGCTTTAGGACTTGCAGGTAAAATGTATTCTATATTCTTATATTGTTTGTTTCAAACCCTAACTTGAAAAGGGTTCCATGCTTGTGGGAGAAAAAGAGTCTATTATCTGTAAAACCCTCAAGGGTTCTATTGAAATCCTTCCTTTGGATGATATCTCCATTTTGTATGGATTGGCCTTTGTAGGCATTTTTGCATTCTCCTTTGGTGGTCAATTCTCATTTTGTTATGGGTTTCACATATGTATTTATTGAAGGTTCTTCTCTTTTAAAGATATTATGCTACTCCACTTTCAGGAATAGAATGAGCATGTTGCTACAAGCTTCCCTTTATCACTGAAAGGAAGATCTATGCCCCTTTTACTAACACTTCACCTTCTAAACTCATTTCACAAGACATTGTATTTTTGTATGTTCATTTTCTTTTGAACAATCTGTATGCTTTAGCTATTCAGAACATCATTTTTCAAGCACTATTTATAGGAAACTCCCTTTTTTCAATAGAAATGAACAACATTAATTGAGAGTATACTTGAAATATCTTTTGAATATTTTGATATAAACTACTGTGTTCTTATTTCCATTTCACTAAGAACAAAGTTAAGCTTCCATTTTGTCACATCTAAGTCTGTTGCGACATATTTGGCATTCTGACAAAGAAAAATGCCCTTGTAGATATCATATGAGCTTCTTCATTGTTTGATATCTCTATTATGACATTGGTAATTTTCCTCCTCATGATTCATAAATGTCTTTTGTAGGATGAACAACACCTATTAATCTTCAAATGTGGTGCAAGAGCACCTAATGGTGTTATGCCTCCAATAGGAAATCTTGTAAATTTTGAATCTTCATCAAGTTGTGCTTTAAAAAAAGGTCATATTTAATTTATTTGAGTTATCAAATAAGGTTTCTAGGTGATTGTGAGGTCAAGTTATAAAATGTTGCAAAAGTTGTCATTTTATTGGAAAAATGTAAAATTACAAAAACTGCACAAAAATGGAAGTTGAAGGGTCATTTTGTAAATGGAAGTTAATGGGTCGGTTGAAACTCAAGGGGAAGTCATATTAAATATTGTAATATCTTTATAAAGGCCTTGTAAAGGAGAGAAAATCATTAGAGATTGTATTCTTGAAGAAATTTTGTTAATAAAAGTACCTTGTTTAGTAAATACAGTGTTTTCTTTGTTGTTTTCCAATTGTGTACGGCCTATAAAACACCACTAGGCCTTGATCTTTGTTGTTTTTAGTTGAATAGTGTGTAATCCATCAAATAAAATTTATTTGAGAGAATATTCTTGAATATAAAGTGTGTTTGAGTCTTCATTTTGTAAATAGTTTTCAAACCCTCCTTTTAGGGGTTTTGAGAGTCTAGGAATTATTTAACAACCACTCCACCGATTTAGGATTTTTCAATCAGTGGAATGGGTTAGGGTAGGTTATTTTTTATTGTGTTCATGATTGTAGATGTAGGGGAAGTAAGGATAAAAATTTTTGGTTGCTACCCTCACATAATTTTTTGAAATTTTCCATGAAAATTGGTGGCTCCATGTTGGAATCCATTGAAAGTGCATTCAAGAAGGTTGGTAGATAGTTCCTATAGTTTTTTTAGACCAATTATAGCATGTTTTAAGCAATGGAAAAGAGGCATGTGGTTTGGAAAGCATAGATCCAATTAACCCCTATTTTAGTGAGTCTAAAATGGCAGAGTGAGGGTTTGATATTTTGGTGAATTAAGGAGTATTCCAAGCACTAGAGATTGATGATTTAGAAGTTTTGTAATCTAATAACATAATTTCCAAGGTTATTTGATGTTGTGTAGTGCATTAGATGGTACATGCTTTGTTAATTAGGCTTAATTGTGCCTTCTTACAACAATACAACCATTTTTAGAGTCAAACTTTCCAAAACAATCTTACTCTACTTTTTGAAATGTTCAAGTAGGCCAAAATGGGTTCTTGAAAAAGTATCCTGTTGGTGGAGATTCAATTTGGTTTAATATTTGTACCTATTTTTGTCAATATGGACTACTACAAGCAATATTGGTAATTTGGTGCAAGCAACTGAGAATCTAACAAAACAGTGTTGTAAGAGGGTGGTTTTGCTTTGTTTCTGTCAAAATCAAGATGAAAAATATGTACTAGGGTATGGTAAATTTTTGGAACCATGTTTTGGTGTTTTGGTGTCTTTAAGCCTTGCGGAATCAAGTTGTAAATAGAGTGAATTTTGTTGAAAGTTTTAGTGATCTTCTCAAGTTTGTGGCTTGGTTTTTTGAAGTCTGTAGATTCTCTACATCAATTGGTATCAAAGATGGTTGATCTTATGGTTAGTTAAGTTATTGGTTGCAGGTGCTTGATCCATCTTAAAGCTACAAGAGAGAAAAGTTTAAATTATGTTGGTTATAGATTTAAAATGTTAACCAACTACCAGTTTTTGCCAAAAAACAACCAAATTGTTTCCATTCTAGGGTTTCCAAAATGATTTCAACTGAGTCACTTTAAATTCCCAACTAACTTCTAAGTTTTCAGGCTCAGCTAATCTGAAGCAACTAATAGTTTTCACCAACCATTTCACAAAATATCAATAACTAAATAACTGTCAAACTAGGGTTTCCTTTGCAGTTACAAGGAAAAGAAAAATCTTTCTCAAAGTTGTTACATCATTCAACTCATCAACTAACTTGTAAACTACCATTTCCAGCTGAAAGGAAAACTATTAACTGAAACATATAATAGAGAATCTCAAAAATATAATAACTACTTTTCTTTGGTTCCAAAAAGTAATGAACAATTACCTCAACTATGAAACAAATGTAACAACCATCATTCTATGGTTTAAGAAATGGAAAACTAACTGCCAACTTTCATCCAATAATAAATAACTATTCCATCTAGTTTTCCCATTTAACCAATTAACTGAGGAAAGAAATAACTTCTTTCTTTTCATTAACTAATTTCAGATCTTTCATTTCAGCTGAATGAATCAAGTAACTATCTCACTAATTAACTGTAGAATCTTACAATGCACATTAACATAAAAGAACAACATTCATGGCATAAATGAAAGTTAACTTTAATTAGCATCACATGTACCTGGATTTATGAGTGAGGAAGAAATACATTTGATATCATCAACATGTTGTTATACTTGGGCTTCTTTATCAAAGAGGGAAAGAGAATTATCATTAGGGGCTTTACCGCCCAACCAAGACCTACTGGTTTCCTGAGTTTCTTCAACTAAAGAACCCGCCCTTCATAAGGGTAATCAACATGGATCAAATTAACATCATGCCTTTGAGCCTAGTGTCATGAACCTATACCGTTGGTCAATCCCTCCTCTATAAGTACCTCCTACCTAGATGGATCATTCTGACCAGAAGTATATTTGGAACATGATAGCTGACTATTGCCTAACTAGCATCATACCTTGGCCAAGGATTTTAATAATTTTTTGGCACTTCTGTGTCGATGTCTCTGGAACTATTGTGCGAACATCTCTAGCACTCCTGTGTCAATGTCTCTGGCACTATTGTGCCGACTTCTCTAGCACTCCTATGCCATCAACACTCTCACCCTTACTCGACATGATAATTCTTAGATCAAGTTTTAATCTTACCATAACTTGTTCAATTATCAATCTTCTCTTAGCTCAAGGTAAGTCTTAACCTTAAGGGTTATCATTACTTGAACTTGGTTTGGATTCACATCTTGTTTAAGGATTATGTTGTTATCCTTTTTAGAAGGAGAGGAGTTCATCTCATGACTTATCTCTTCTGAGTAATAATAATATTCTATTATCAAACTTATGAGGAGAGATTAAGGAGTCTTATTCGATAATATGGATTTTGTGTTTTTTGTTACAATACTTGGAATTCAAATCTTTCTTCTAAAATCCTAGTGCATCAAATAATACTAAGAATATGAGAGAATCCTAGCTTGATGTCAAATCACATTTTTAAAGACCATTCAGTATACTCAACACATAAATAAAAGGAGATGAGACTTTTCCTTCAAGAAGGTTTCATCAAATTAATGGTCTAAAAAATAAAAGGAGAGACATGGTTTGATTTAGAATTTCAAATAGAGTGAAAGAGAGATATGGCCAATTCATAAACTGATAAGACCCTAGTGAGAAAATGCATTCACGGACTCCAGTTCCAATCTGATTGATGACTAAAGAGGGACTACAAGTAGAAAATAAACAAGATTAAATGAGAGTGTACTTCCATCGAGCAAGTTTTGGAGAAATTAAGCAAGAATCAAATCTTGAGATTCATCAAGGCTTTTATACTCCAATTTACTTCACTACATGTGACTAACAAATCTAGTCATACTCTTAGATGAAAAAATAATATTAGAGAATGATGCTCGAATCTTGTAAATTAAATTTCTATTCAGATGAAGTATCCTTAACTGAGTTACAGAGAAGAAACTGAAATTAAGAAACTCAAATAGTATTTCCCTTTCACCATATTCATAAGAATTATGTTCTATTTTGAAAACTAAGAAGGAGCATTTAAACCATCTCAGCTAAAGGGTACTCTCAATACAGTTTAATCCAACCTCTAACCGTAATCTCTCTCCTGGTCCATTATAGGGTTCACCAAGTCTTTAACATTTAAAAGCCAGATAAAGGTTCTCAATAAGGAAGAAAATGTACACTTAACCAAATTAGACTTTTTAAGTGGTAAGGGATTCGATTAAGATAGAGTGTTTTGGGCTCCAACTATGATCTTCATAGATTTATATCAAAGGATTCTTTCATCATAAAAGCTTCCAAGAGGAAAATATTAAAGGTCTATTCAAGACGGAAGGTTCAACAATGTATAAATATCCTTCCAAAGCAATAGTTAATGAACATGGTTAGATTCTACCACTACAAAGTGTCTACAGATACTTCACTCTTACATGCTATTCTAAGAGATTATGGTTAGAGAACATGACGATGAGAAATAGCTCTATGACAGAGGATAATGTGCTCAGTAAAGACAAAATTCAATGTATTCTCCTATGAGCAAAAACTAATAACTTGTTTCCCCTTTACAAGGTAAACACAGTCAAGCTAGCTCAAATAATATAGAGAGATTCAAAGCAACAAGATTCATTACTCCTATTGATTAAATAAAAACCTACAGAGATATGAATTATTTTAACTTCTAGCTAGAGGAGAATACTGTCAATTGTGTATTAAGCATGTTAATTAACAAAACAATTCCATTCAATCGAAACTGCTTAAATAAAATGGTAAATCATATCACGTGCCTGAAAATGATCCTTAAAACTTGATGAAGCTGCTCTAGTACCTCCACACAAAAGATGAAAAAGACTCGGACTCCAGTCTCGACTTCATTTATGCTTGTCAATAAATGCCAAGGATTGGCACCACCAGAATTCATTAAAGGAATAGGAAGTACATAAAGAAAACAACAGAAAAGATCGACTAGAATGTGTGAGTCAAAAATGAAGCTAAAAGATAAATGACTCAAGAAGCACATCTCCGATTCACAATGGAAACCTTTCAAGAAAATAGAGAGAACAATCCAAAATAGTCCCAGTGAGAGCCCCAAAATAATTTCCCCCACATCTGCTTTCCTTTTATCTTGGTCATTTCATCACGATGGAAAGATGGCGGTAAGACTTCCACCTTCAAAACCCTCGACGACTCAAATATGAATTCATTTAATTTCCATGCTAAATCTTACAATGGTTTTCCCATTAAGAATTGGTGGAAAATAATTTATATCTCTTAATATTTAACATCCTCTTGCGAATATATAAATATATCAATAATTTGATTCGCTAATCTTCAAGAGGATATAATAAATATTTAAATTATATCTATTATTTTAATTTATTATTTATTAACTATTTGCAATCTCCATAAAAGGTGATCATTTAAATTAACTTGCTTAATCAATAATTATATTAATTTACTTATGGCCAAGGTAATGACATCGACACAACTGTCTTGCTTCGAGTCTAGGTTTGATGATAAAATTGATCCATTACTAACCACATCCTCTCCCTGATGATATTTCCCTTTCCCTCGCGACGTTGGAAATCTTGCATCCACTAACAAGGGTTATGGATTAGATCGTTCTCAACGTTTATGTATATATAAATATATATTAAATATAATCTCATGGTCACACTCATTTTCGCATGAACAAGAAATTCACTTGCATTTAAAAAGATCATTTACATTATAGTTTTCGATAATTAAAAAAACCATTTTATTCTCAATTCACATTCACATGAAAGCATTTACTTGCAACTAACATAATGACCATAATTACATTGTCATTAACTGTTGGTGTAATTAATTATTTAATTACACTTTAGCATAAGTTTACTTAGGATA
Source organism: Sequoia sempervirens (assembly GCA_007258455.2). Taxonomy (NCBI): domain Eukaryota; kingdom Viridiplantae; phylum Streptophyta; class Pinopsida; order Cupressales; family Cupressaceae; genus Sequoia; species Sequoia sempervirens. Next base: position 69,644,404 of record VDFB02270651.1, read on the forward strand.
TTTTATTTCCTAGGATAATTATTATTTAATTCTTATCTTATCCTATTGAGCTATCTTTTTGCTCAAGATAAGATTAGGGTTGTCTTTTCCTACTTTATTGCATCATTTCCTTTTTCAAGGCTTTTGTAATATTTGTAAAAAAAATTCATTCAATAATCAATAATTCTGATTTTTGCTTGAACAAACTTGCTCTGAGAGTTTACAGAACATCTTTCATTTTTTGTTCTGAATATCTGTGCATGTGATAGGTGATTTCTTGTAGGTGTTCTTGGGGACTGTGAAGTTGGTTTTTCAACTTCTACATGGTATCAAAGCTCCAGACCTGTCGCTGCCTATTCATGTTTTGAAGATATTCTCTCACAACATCCTTTTTTGTGCAAGAGTTTCAAGCGAGGAGTTTCTTCTGTGGATCTGCGGGTAGCTAAATTTTTGGAGCATTTTGGGCTTGAACAGATGTCGCCATCACAATTAGAGCATCCAAAAACCCCAGAAATGCCTTTCGTTTTGTCGATTTAGGTGAAAGTTGAAAAAAAGGCAAAAAAATTTAGCCCCAGGGCACACAAATCGAGGCTAAAAAATGTAAATAAAAATTTAAAAAATCAATTTTTTTGATTAATTTTCTGCGCAGCCAGTTCGAATACTCTATGTCACCATTCCTCCACCTAGCGGCCTCCCACCAGCCACCCCTGCTCTACTAGCATGCCTCCCATCGGTCACCTCCATCGAGCTCCGCCTACCAGCCCCCGAGCCTCTCCGTCAGCCGTTTAGCCCCACACCGAGTCTGCTGGTCACATCCAGGTCCGGGAGCCAGTGCCCACACTCGCTGAGCACTCAGCCCCCAACCGACGGTCACATCGGTGACCAGGCGTCCCAACTATAGCCCCCACCAGATTTTTTAAAACTAGCTCTTGAGTGCGTGGTCACATGCAGGACCTGGAGCTAAAGGCGAAGGAGCTTATTTTTTAACCCTTGTTAGTGCTGAAAGGCCTTTTTATAGGGCTTTTTTTCATTTTTTCATAACTTGGGCAAACGAAGTCAGTTTTTCGAAAATGAGATATCGCCGGAAAGCTGATTCGATGACAAATCCAGTGGTGTAGATCTTTTTTCTGATTTTTACATTTTTATGCCTTTTTCACCTGTCAAATCTAGAAGTTGTTGTTTTCACTCTGGGAGGCATAACTTTTGCATCCTGGCTCTGTTTTTTGAAAAGGAATAGGAATTAGAATGCTGGTTCAGTGCTCTACACAGATCTCAGAGCTGTTTTTTCAGATTTTTTTACCAGATATCTGATATTTCTGTTTGATCTCAGCCTTTACCTTTTCAGTTATTTTCTTGGGAAGTGTACAAACAGGTATTTTTTTGAGATCAACGAGCATTATTTTTTTATTTGAGAGTATATATTGCTGTTTTCTATCATGGATTTACATAACATTGCATCCCTTACTCCATTCAACTATTTTGGTTGGAAAAAAAAAATGGAGATTCACTTGAAACACAAAGGGTTGTATAGGGTAACCATGGGTAAAAAAATTGAACCTACAGGTGCTACTGAAAAGAGAAAATGGTTTAATAGGTGTGATGAAGCTTATGGTACATTATGTCTATCTCTTTCATCTAACCTTCTTTTTCACATTGAATCTTGCACTACACCAAATGAGATATGGGATATTTTGGAGTCTTTGTTTGGGAAGCATGATACTATGAGAGGGTTTCAGTTAGAGAATGAGCTTATTGGCTTAAATCCTAGGGATTTTGACAGCATCCAAGAGTTTTCACCAAACTCAAGTCTCTTAGATTACAGTTGTCACAGTGTGGTGTTTAGAAAGAAGACTCTCAGTTGATATTGTACATTCTTTCTAATCTTGGACAGGATTATTTAGTTTTTGTATCTACATTTTATGCCACTAGGGATGCACTTGGTACAAGATTCACTATGCCATCTCTTGATGACTTTGCTTCATCTCTCACTCAAGAGAAAGCTAAGTTAGCTAGCATAGGTATGGTGAAAACTTCTTCCTCATCATAGGCACTTATTGTATCACGGGAGCCCAGAGATCAGAAGGCTTCTACAGGAAAAGGCAAGAAACAGAAACAAAAGGATTCCAAACCTCCTAAGCAACAAAAGGATTCCTTAGATTCATCCTCCTCTTCTAAGGGGAAATCATCTAGGAAGGAGAAGGGTCCATGTGCATATTGCAAGAGGGAAGGACATGCAGAACATAATTGTTACAAGAAGGACATTGATGAGCTGAAACATCTTCTTTAGAAACATGAGATTGATTTTCCTTTTAGGATGTCTGCATCATCTTCTTCTCCTCATTATTCTTCTTCAGAGCAGCATAACACAGGAACAACTGGTTTACATACTTCATCAGATATGAAGGGAGATGCTCTTTGTGCTTCTTCAGGTATTGGATCAGGGAGATGGCTTCTAGATTCAGGAGCATCTCATCATATGGCATCTTCACAAACTATGTTCACTTCCTTTGAGCCTTGCACTATGTCTCCCATTTTGATGGGAAACAACACTTACATGAGTGTTACATGGAAGGGGTCTATTAGTTTTGGGGATTACTCCTTTCAGGATGTATTGTGTGTCCCTCACTTGACAAATAACCTTCTTTCCATTTATCATATCACACATGGAGGCACTGGGAGATCTGTGGAGTTCACACTTGATTCGGTTATCATCAAAGACTTGGAGAGTAGAGCAGTTATTGCTACTGGGATAGTGGATCACTCATCTCGGTTGTATTCTTTCACTGATTTTTCTACTGGTGGTGCTTCTATTCCTATAGTTGTTCCTCACACTTCGAGTGTGCATCATCATTCAGAGGAGAGATTTGGCTTCTTGAACATTGGTGTTCTCACTTCGGATCATGTTCTTGATCCTTCCATTCCATCTCCTCCACCTCCTGTTGCTTCTTCTATTTCAATGCAGTAGGATCCAGTTGGTCATACATCTTTGGAGGTTTCTATTGAGTCTTCACCTACTTTGAATTCTTCATTTACTGTGGTCACACCTACTTCTGTGGAGACATCTTGGGCTGCACCTTCTTCACCTTTAGAGATTGCTTTCATTCGGCCTCTTCCCTCTCACTTCTTTTGGAGTTACTTCATTCTGGGGGGGATCTGTGGTCTCTTTCTTCCTCTCTTATGGGGGAATTCATTTATGTATCTTTGTGATGGATAGTATCCTTGGGGGGTCTTATGGAGTCCTCCATAAGATTAACATGTTTAAGTCAGAGGATATGTGATAGTTTTTACTTTTTTTCTATCAAAATCAAGATGAATAAGATGTACTAGGGTCTAGTAAAAGTTTGGAACCATGTTTTGGTGTTTTGGTGTCTTTAAGCCTTGTGGAATCAAGTTGTAAATAGAGTGAATTTGGTTGAAAGTTTTAGTGATCTTCTCAAGTTTGTGGTTTGTTTTTTTGAAGTCAATAGATGCTCTACATCAATTGGCATCAGAGTTGGTTGATTTGGTGGTTAGTTAAGTTATTGGTTGCAGGTGCTTGATCCATCTTAAAGCTACAAGAGAGAAAGAGTTTTAAGTGTGTTGGCTACAAACAAGGATGAGGTATGTTTTCAATGTCCTCCAGCAAGGATTAAGCTAGGGAGAAGGTGCAGAGAGAGTTACACCACTGAGAGAAAGAGTGGGTAGGTGCATCTTCTAGGATCTACTGCTGGGTAATATGGATGGTATGTTGAGGTTGTGTGAAGAAGCAGTGAGGGAGATGGATATCTATCTGAAAAGCACTTGAAGAGTTTGCAGCCATTACAAAAGTTGAAAGTAAATTTGAAGAGTGATCCAATGATTGGAAAATATGAAGAGATGATGAGAAGCAAGTTAAGCGAAGTTCAAGGATGAATTGATTGAAGAGAGGAAAGATTGCTTAGAAAAGCAAGGTGAAACCATAATAAGGATAGTCTTATGTCTTTTGATTGGAAAAGAGGTTAGAGGGAAGTTAAATATTTTCAAGGAAGTGTTTTAGAGATTTGAGAATATTGAGAGCAAGGCAAGGCAAAAGACAAAGAAAAATGAAGACAAAAATGAAGGCAGAAGATGGAATGAATCAAGGTGACAGATAAAGGCAAGTGAATGTTTCAAGAACAAGGCAAGAAGCAGTCCAAGATAGAATTGATAAAGGTATGTAGGTGTGAAGAAACTAGTTGGATACAACTCAGTCCTCAATGGGAATTGAAGTCTTTTCTAGGCTGATTGTTTGGTGCAAGAGCACCTAATGGTGTTATGCCTCCAATAGGAAATCTTGTCAATTTGTGAGGTCAAGTTATAAAATGTTGCAAAAGTTGTCATTTTGTTGCAAAAAATGCTCAAAAATGGAAGTTGAAGGGTCATTTTGTAAAGGGAAGTTAATGGGTTAGTTGAAAATAAGGGGAATTCATATTAACTATTGTAATATCTTTATAAGGGCCTTGTGAAGGAGAGAAAATCATTAGAGATTGTATTCTTGAAGAAATTTTGTTAATAAAAGTACTTTGTTTAGTAAATACATTGTTTTCTTTGTTGTTTTCCATTTGTGTGCGGCCTGTACAACACCACCAGGCCTTGATCTTTGTTGTTTTTAGTTGAATAGTGTGTAATCCTTCAAATTAAATTGTTTTGAGAGAATCTTATTGAATATAAAGTGTGTTTGAGTTTTCATTTTGTAAACAGTTTTGAAACCCTCCTTTTAGGGGTTTTGAGAGTCTAGGAATGATTTAACAACCATTCCACCAATTTAGGCTTTGTAAATTAGTGGAATGGGTTAGGTTAGGTTATTTTTTAATGTGTTCATGATTGTAGATGTAGGGGAAGTAAGGATAGAAAGTTTTGGTTGCTGCCCTAACAATTTTTTTTGAATTTTCCATGAAAATTGGTGGCTCCATGTTGGAATCCATTGAAAATGAATTCAAGAAGGTTTGGAGATAGTTCCTATAGTTTTCTTAGACCAATTCTAGAATGTTTGAATTAGTTTCAAAGTTTCATGTGTTTTGGAAAGCATAGATCCAATAAACCCCTATTTTAGTGAGTCTAAAATGGCATAGAGTGAGGGTTTGATATTTTGGTGCATTAAGTAGTCTTCCAAGCACTAGAGATTGATTATTTAGAAGTTTTGTAACCTGATAAAATACTTTCTAGGTTATTTGATGTTGTGGAGTACATTAGATGGTACATGATTTGCTAATTAGGCCTAATTGTGCTTTCCTGCAGTAGTACAGTCATTTTTAGAGTCAAAATTTCCAAAACAATCTTACTTTGGTTTTTGAAATGTTCAATTATGCCAAAATGGGTTCTTGAAAATGTATCCTATCAGTGTAGATTCAATCTAGTTTAAGAGTTGTACCCATTTTTGTCAATATGGACTACTACAAGCAATATTAGTACTTTGGTGCAAGCAACTGAGAATCTAACAAAGCAATGTTGTAAGAGGGTGTTTTTTCTTTGTTTCTATCAAAATTAAGATGAATAAGATGTACTAGGGTCTGGTAAAAGTTTGGAACCATGTTTTGGTACTTTGGTGTCTTTAAGCCTTGTGGAATCAAGTTGTAAGTGGAGTGAATTTTGTTGAAAGTTTTAGTGATCTTCTCAAGTTTGTGGCTTGGTTTTTTGAAGTCAATAGATGCTCTGCATCAAAATGAAAAAAGAAACAATAGGGAATTTAGTTGCATCATTGTGCTTTCATCTACATTGCATTGCTCTTTATATATCACACTTGATAATATTTCCTTATCATGTACATACTATAACATTAATCTTAATGACAACTCTTGATTACACTTGTTGATTCATGTTGTCCCATAAACACATATATATATGTGGATGTTGTACCTTCATGAAATAGTAAATCATTACATATCTTTTATCTATTCTGATACATATCATTATGTACATCCTCTATGATTACCTTGAACAAGCACATGTCACCTATGACAATGACTAAGATATCACTATCATAAATGATGTGTGCTTGCTTGAGTGAACCATAAAGAGATGAATTATCTTTCTATGCCTCTTTAAAGCACCATAAGGCAGCATTATGGGCTCAACCCTTGTGGGAGACACATTTTACTCCACAAGCTTAAATCAGATGAAACAAATAGCAATAATTATTTCACCTATACCTACACAAGAAACAAACATATTAGATAAAAACATAGAATATGATGGATGTTTATGTTAATCCATCTGTTTTCCTAGACATATGTGGTATGCAAACTATTTTAATGCAGATGAAGGTCAAGCTATATGTTTACAAATGTTTTACAGATATATTGATTGTTGATACTTCATTGCTCTAAACATCCATTTGTTTTCCTAGACATTTGTGGTATGCAAACTATTTTAACGTAGATGAAGGTCAATCTATATGTTTATAGATGTTTGTAGATATATTGATTGTTGATTCTTCGTTACTCTAACCAAACCTCATCTCACTCATGCAGGAATCCTAGGAGCAGCAAGGAGCAACAACTAGAGACTAGACAAACATGAAGGACTAAAGCTGATGCAGGACAGACAACTAGGATTCATCATTCAGGCAATGACGGGTCCCCTATCTTTATATGTGCATTTTATTTTCTATCTGTAAATGTATAGTTTTTCTTTTATTTTCATTAAAACAATCAGTTCCATGGCTTGTGTGGAACACCGTAAATCTATGTTATCAATGAAGATTAAAATTTTGAAAATATTTTGCATTTTCTCCTATGTTATATGCATCTGCATAGTACAATGTAGTAATGTAATCTTCTGATTTTCCTTTTATGCACATGAATGAGACATAGCAGAAATGAAATATACCTTCTTTTCACTAGTAAAACATAACAGCTCTACCTTTTTGAGCTAGTAGCTAAAATAGGTAACAACTATAACCAAGTTGTTTCATGAACTCACAGCCTTATCCATAAAGTCTTTCCATCTCTTTTGGGTTTGGTGGCTTTTGATAATCTATCTCATCAAAGTTTGTTGTATATCATCTATCTTCTTCTAGAGTAGATGAAGTAGATGCTTGTTAGTTTTCTTCTTAATTCTATGTTAACATTACCATTGTTTTTTTTTTTTTTCATCTTATTTACTTGTGATTATTTATTCTCCCATAAACGAAGGTGTAAACTCCAAGGAACCCCAATCATCATCCAATAATTTCAATACTGTTTCCATCTCTTGTTTTTCTTCTTTCATAGATTCTATGTTTGATGTTGGAATTAATGTGTTTAGAGGACTTGTCGTTCCTTTTTCAACTTGTAAGAAACTTTTAGGCTCGAGTTCTATTTCATATACTCTATTGTTATCGACATACTTCACGATACGATGAAGAGTCGAAGGAACCACATGTATCTCATGAATTCAAGGTCTTCCTAAAAGAATATTATATGAAAGATCATGAGGCATAACATGAATAGGAGTTTGTAAGGTAGCCTTTCAAACTGTAATATGTAAAGTAATCACACCAAGTGGTTCCTTTCTTACATTGTCAAATCCTTGAATCAATAAGGAATCAGGTTCAATTTTTTATTTATCCATGCCAATTCTATCTAGAAGATTCACACTACACACATTAAGGGAAGAACCATTGTCAACAAGGGTTATTTTTATTCTCATTCTATTGAATCTGGCTATTGCCATGTAGGCATCATGTTTCTTTCATATCTCCAAGGGAGGGAGCTCATGTTGGTGAAAATTAATGTCTATGTCAACTGCATTCATCCCCTAAATTATAGCCACCACATCACTTGCATTTGTATTAGAGGGGATCACAACTTGTTGTAAGGCTATTTGAAGCATAGTGTGATAATTAGGTGAGTTTTGAATCAAGTCCCATAGGGATATTTTTGTAAGAGTATTCTTAAGTTGTTCAACAAGATCATACTCCTTTCCACTATTTGAAGGAAAATGAGGGGAACTAGGCAATATGGAGTTAGGAAAAGGTAAGGATGTCGAGGTTGTTTGTCTTGGTTGTGAATTGTTTCTAGTTTTATATTATGATTTGATTGCTACAAAACATTGTTCTTAGGTGGTTCAAGTGTGAAAATGGGTTTGTTTTGAGTTTGAGATTTGTGTGAAGGCAGATAAAGAACAAGTTGAGGTTGAATCAAGTTTACATCTCTTGGTTTCGTTTGTCATAACAAGCCCTAGTGGATGAATTTTGTGATATAATATCCATTTCATCTAACATGTCAAATTCATCACTACTAAAAGGCTTGAGGGTTAGCTTAACTCAGAAAAAGAAATTTAACATAGTCAAATAACTATACTCTCTTCAAGTTGTTCATCAGTTTATAGGTGTTTTCAATTTTTCTTTCTGATGAATGCCAAATGTAATCTAATATAATTGCACTATGAACTAATGTTAAGAATGAAAAGTACAATAAGCTAATTCTATCCACAATTGCAATGAATCTAAGTTTACTCAAATGAATGTAACATAAACTTTGTAAATTAAAACAAAAAGTTATCAACAAATAAAAGAACAAAAATAGGGTTTTGGATTCTAGAAAATGTAGTTTAGAATTTGCATTGGGACTAAATTTCCCAGAGGGGCGTATGAGTCCTAGTGAGGGTTTTTTCACAATTTTCAAAAAAAAATTAAGTGTTTTCTATGTGGTGCAGGAGCACCCAAAGGTTATCATAGGTTGTCTACGACAGTCTTGTCTAGGACAACTAGGCATTAAAACTTAGTTCAATTGGATGTAAGCCTCAATGGAATTTTTGATTAGGTGTTGAGCATCTGATGAAGGTCATGTTGACCAATGGATAGGCCTAAGGTTTTTTCTGAAATAAGGTTTTGACCTTTTAGGCCTTTTTTAGGATTTTCTTTCCAATTTATGAAAATAATGCTCAATTAGACTTTCAAGCTGCCAAGAAGAGCCCAAGGGAGTGGTAACTGATTTAGGTGACCCTATTTATGTTTAGTTTGGGATTGGAGTAGGGTTGGAAGCATTTGTATTGCTTTGAAGTTTTGTGGATTGAAGGAAAATAGTGTGTTTGTGTGTTAATTTCTTGTTTTTGCATTGAAGAGAGCTTTTAATGGATTAATCATGGTGTTGTAACTTGTGTAGGATGTAGAGTTGTTAGTCTTTAAGCTTGGTGTGGCATCTAGATAGCTTTCTCATTTGATTTTAATTATTGTTTGTAAATATTTTTGTTTCCACACTATTGTTGGTCTGAACTAGACAGTTTCAAGAAAATGGGGTGTTAGTTCACTTTCCCACCGTATAAATTGTACGACCCTTTAGGAATAGTGACTAGACTCCATGGCTGTAAATATAGTAGGAGTTAGAGTCTTTTTAAACACCAGAGCTATTGTGGAATTCTTGCCCTAGGCAAGCCAGGGAAAGTGCCCGGCTAGGAAGACTTAAGTGCAAAGCACATAACTTGCAGGGGTGAAAAATTCTTGAAAATTTTCCTTTTGGAGAAGGCAGGTGGGAGTTTTTCCAAGGTCTGGTAATCAAGAGGAAACTCCACCAATTCATTTGGTCAGTGAAAGACTTGACAGTTTGAGAGGAACCAGAAAATGGCTTAAGAAACCCTAGTATTTTCCCATTTTCAAGTTAAGCCTTTGTATGGACAACTGAGGCCCAAGACCCCAAAAATATTTGAGAGGTGGGTGAATAAACCAGTAATCTCAAAGAAAGATTGGGGATTCTTTGGAAATATTCAGAGAACCAACCTGTTTTCTTGGAGAAGGAGACCTAATTGGGGCTCCTAGGGCTAGTAGCCTTCCAAGACCTAAATGAGGGTTTGGTGATAGCGACTAATAAATTGAGTTAGGTGGACCTTCAAGAACCCTAGTAGGATGGATTGAAGACTTTTGAATCACCTCCACACCCCTGCAAAGTTAAATTCAATAATTTGGAGGTTTGTAGCCTTTAGGGTGAATTAAGGGCTAAGTGTAGAGTTGCAAGTTTGTATCAAGGTGAACTTGGTAGGAAGAATTATGTTGGTAGTTTGGGTTGGCAAGGAATAACCAGGGGATCCTAAGTAAAGAAGGGTCCTATAGGCTGAAGTGGTGGAGAGAGACATGTTAGAGGTCTTCCAACAAGACTTAGAGCATGAAACTATGATTGTTTCATCCAACCTCCCTACCAGATTGGTATCAGAGCAGCAAAAGATTTGGGATAAAATCATATATGTCAGAGATTGAGTCTAGTGGTTCTACAGACATGGTGAAAAATGCAGAACTGGCCAAGAAGGTTGAAGAACAAGAGGAAGACAATATGCTATTGAGGGAAAGAATAGCCCAACTTGAGCAAGCAGTGAGTAATGTGCAGTTAGAAGGCAGGGTACCAAGGAAAGAAGAGGTTGCAGAGGAAGACAAGATCCCTGAACCTGACCCTGTTTTGCAAGAAGAGCCTTTCTTGAAGGAAATGAAGGCTTTGAGTGGGAAATCACTTGAAGGCATACCACTATTTAGTGGGAAAATGGAAGCTGATCTAGTCATGGATTGGATAGAGGGAATGGAAAACCATTTTGAATGTGATGGAGTCACTGAAGCACATAAGGTAAAAGTGGCAAAGTCAAGATTAAGAGGTTCTTCCTTGACATGGTGGAAGTTCATTCAGACAGAGAGGGAAAAGGAAGGAAAGAAACCTATTTCCACTTGGAAGGGAATGGTTGCCAAAGTGAGAGAAGCATGCATGCCATATGACTATGAGATTCAATTGCACAAGAAAAGATAGAGCTTGAGACAAAGAGACCAAGATGTGAATTCTTATACTGAGGAGTTTAAAAAACTTTGAATGAGGTCTAATGTTATAGAGGATGAAAGTCTTAAGGTGGCTAGGTATCTTAATGGCTTGAAGTGGAACATTCAAGAGGAGATGACTCTTCTAATTCCCAAAACAATGCACCAATGCTATCAATTAGCTATAAAGATTGAAGAGAAGAGAAAGAGGAAACAAGATTAGGCTTCTAAGAGCAGAGGAAAAGGAAAAGATCAAAGAGGACATAGAGGTGGATACCAAGGTAGAGGGACTGAACAAAGAAATCAGGGAGAGTCTAAACTCACAGAGCATGGAGGTGAAACAACTTCTAGAGGAGGCTATGGAAGAGGTAGAGGACCTCAAGGAGGTTCAAATAGAGGAAGAGGAGAAGGTAGAAGTAACTCATACTTTGCTAGTATGAAGTGTTACAACTATGGACAAGTAGGTCATCCAACTTATAGGTGTCTGGAGAAAGCATCTTCATCAAATACAGAAAAGAGAGTAGCATATGCTCAAGAAGACACCATGAGTGTTAAGTCACTAGAGGTTAGTCACATTGAGTCAGAAATGGGGGAGAACTTGATGTTTAGTAGGGTTCTAATCAGACAACCAGTCAAAGAAGAGCCAAAGAAAATGAGATCCTTATTCAGGGTAAGATGCAAAATACTTGGAAAGGTGTGCAAGGTTATAATGGGTTCAAGGTCTACTGATAACATAATCTCTGAGGAGGCAGTGAGGAAGTTGAAGTTGGAAAAAGTACCCCACACTAATCCTTACAAGGTGACATGGTTGAACAAAGGACAAAGTGTTCTTGTAAATGATCAAACAATGGTGGAGTTCTCCATTGGAGGGAACAAGGACAAGTTGATTTGTGATGTGTTTCCCATGGATGCATGCCATATTCTATTGGGCAGACCATGGCAGTATGATAGAGGAGCCATCTATGATGGAAAGGAGAACAATATCTCATTCAAGAAGGATGGGAAGACATTCAAACTGCAGTCACTATTAGATGAGCAAGAATGATAGTTAAGGACCCCTAGTGTCTTGTTAAGTATTGGAAAGGAGTTTATCAATACTCTAAAACAAGGAGGGGAAGGATATGTGGTCATGGTACAATCTAAGGTGGAAGATAAGAATGAGAAAATAGTCATACCAGAAGCAGTCCAAAAGTTACTTGAGAAGTACAAGGACATAGTCAGTGATGGAACACCAACAACCTTACCTCCAAAGAGAGCCATAAGTCATCATATTGAATTCATACTAGGGGCTTCATTTCCAAACAAGGCAGCATACAAGCTTACACCAGATCAAGACCTCGAAGTAGCTAGACAAGTGCAAAAGTTATTAGACCAAGGACTAATTAGGAAGAGCATCAATCCGTCTGTAGTACTAGTGGTCTTAGCAACCAAGAAAGGTGGTAAGTGGAGGCTATGCACTGATTCTAGGGCTATCAATAGGATTACAATCAGATATAGGTTCCCTATTCCTAGGATTGAGGATTTGATGGATTGTCTTGGAGGAGCTCAGTATTTCACCAAGCTGGATCTCAAGAGTGGATACCATCAGATTAGAATCAAAGAGGGAGATGAATGGAAGACAACCTTTAAGACAACTAATGGGTTATATGAGTGGAGAGTGATTCCATTTGGCCTCTCAAATTCCCCTAGCACATTCATGAGGCTCATGAATGAAGTGCTTAAGGATTTCACAGGGCTATTTGTGGTGGTATATCTAGATGATATACTTATCTTTAGAAAGACAACAAAAGAACATCTAAAGCATGTGGAGTTGGTTCTTAAAAGATTGCAGGAGGAGAAGTTAGCCATCAACCTAGAAAAGTGTGAGTTCTTCAAACAAGAGCTTGTGTATTTGGGGTTTGTAGTATCCCAAGGATCATTGAAGATGGACCCAAGCAAGGTGGAAGCTATCCTAAATTGGCCTACACCAACCACTGGGATATAGGTAAGAATTTTTCATGGGTTAGCTCAGTTTTATAGGAAATTTATAAGAAACTTTAGTGGCATATGTGCACCAGTACTTGATACAATCAAAGGTGGCCTAAAAACTAAGTTCAAATGGACTCTTGAAGCTGAGAAAGGTTTGGAGAAACTGAAACAAGAAGTGGCAACTCAACCCATCCTTTTATTACCTAGCTTTGATAAGTTATTCACTATGGAATGTGATGCGAGTGGAATTGCAGTAGGAGGAGTACTAAGCCAAGAAGGCAGACCTATAACTTTCTTTAGTGAAAAGCTCAATGAAGCTAAACAAAAGTATTCTACTTATGACTTGGAACTATATGCTTTAGTACAGTCACTTAGGAAGTGGAGGCATTATCTCCTACCTAAAGAGTTTGTAGTGTTTACTGATAACCAAGCACTTAGCTACATCAACACACAAGAGAAGCTAAGTAATAGACATTTGAAATGGATGGAATACCTCCAAGATTTCACATTTACCATCAAGCACAAGAAGGGACAGTTGAACAAGGTGGTAGATGCATTAAGTAGGAGGTTGCTAACAGTGCAGGAGATATAGATAAAGAGCATTGGGATCGAGAGTTTCAAGGATCTCTATGGAGAAGATGAAGACTTCTCGGAGGCATATAAGGTATGTTCTAATTTTGAGAATCACTTTCATAGTCAATTCTCAGAGTATACATTGTAGAGTGTAATTTTGTTCAAAGGGAATCAGTTATGTGTTCCAAAAGGTTCAATGAGAGAGAATCTTATTCAGGAAAAGCACAATGGTAGTCTTAGTGGTCATTTTGGTATCAACAAAACAATGGAACTAGTGCAGAGGTTCTATTACTGGCCCAAGTTGCCAAGGGATGTTAGAAGGTATGTGGAGCAATGTGTAGTTTGTATGAAAGCCAAGGGGGGAGCTAGTAATGCAATTTTGTATCAACCCCTACCTATTCCCAACAGACCATGGGAATGTATTAGCATGGACTTTGTGGTAGGACTCCCTAAAACTAAGACAGGGTTTGATAGTGTCTATGTGGTGGTAGATAGATTTAGTAAAATGAGTCATTTTATTCCTTGCAAGAACACCCATGATGCTAGCTATATTGCTCATCTTTTCTTCAAAGAGATTTTGAGGATCCATGGATTGCCATTGAGCATTGTCTCAGACAGGGATGTGAAGTTTATGAGTCATTTTTGGAAAACTCTATGGAGCAGATTAGGTACTAACTTGTCTTTTGGATCAGCCTACCATCCTCAGACCGATGGACAAACTAAGGTGGTTAATAGAGTGTTAGGTAACCTTCTCAGATGCCTAACCAAGGAGTATGGATAGACATGGGACTTGGTCATATCACAAGCTGAATATGCCTACAATGACAATGTGAATCGGACCATAGGCAGAAGCCCTTTTGAAATAGTGTATGGAATGCACCCAAGAGGTGTGTGTGAACTTAGAGACTTAGGAGCTATGGAGCATAGGAGTGGCCATGCTAAATATTTCTCTTAGAGCATGAAGGAGATCCGGGAGCAAGTGAAGAAGACAATTACAGAGGCTACTCACAAGCTGAAAGCTAAGGTGAATATGTCTAGGAAGGATCTACAATTTGCAGTAGGAGACTATGTAATGGTCCATCTCAACAAGTCTAGGTTGTAGAAAGGAACATCAACCAAGTTGCAGATGAAGAGAGTGGGACCATGTAAGGTGTTAGCCAAATATGGAAAGAATGCTTACAAGGTGGAGCTACCTGCAGATTTAGGAATTTCACTAGTGTTTAATGTGGCTGATTTGATCAAGTATAAAGTACTAGTCAATGATTTGGATCAAAAAAGTATGGATGTCTTGAAGGATGTGAGTAACATAGCCTTACCTCCTAAAGACAAGCTGCAAGTAGAAAGGATCTTAGAATAAAGGGTGAAGAAGTCTACTTGATATAAGGAATACATGGAACATCTCATCAAATGGGAGGACAAACCAGAATCTGAGGCTACATGGGTGGATGAAGCTCAATTCAAGAATCAGGGTATTGATTTATCTATGATCTCTCCCCACAATCCTTAATGTTTGGCTGAGGGGGAGAATGGTGAAGGAGCACCCAAAGGTTATCATAGGTTGTCTAGGAAAGTCTTGTTTAGGACAACTAGGCATTAAAACTTAGTTCAATTGGATGTAAGCCTCAATAGCATTTTTTATTAGGTGTTGATCATCTGACGAAGGTCATGTTGACCAATGGATAGGCCTAAGGTTTTTGTTCAAATAAGGTTTTGACCTTTTAGGCCTTTTTTATGAGTTTCTTTACAATTTATGCAAATAATGCTCAATTAGAATTTCAAGTGGCCAAGAAGAGCCCAAGGGAGTAGTAACTAATTTAGGTGACCCTATTTATGTTTATTCTGGGATTGGAGCAGGGTTGGAAGCATTTGTATTGCTTTCAAGTTTTGTGAATTGAAGGAAAATAGTGTGTTTGTGTGTTAATTTCCTGTTTTTGCATTGAAGAGAGCTTTTAATGGATTAATCATGGTGTTGTAACTTGTGTAGGATGTAGAGTTGTTAGTCTTTAAGCTTGGTGTGGCATCTAGATATCTTTCTCATTCAATTTTAATTATTGTTTGTAAATATTTTTGTTTCCACACTGTTGTTGGTCTGAACTAGACAGTTTCAAGAAAATGGGGTGTTAGTTCACTTTCCCACCGTACAAATTGTACAACCCTTTGGGAATAGTGACTAGACTCCATGGCTGTAAATATAGTAGGAGTTAGAGTCTTTTTAAACACCAGAGCTGTTGTGGAAGTCTTGCCCTAGGTGAGCCAATGAAAGTGCCCGACTAGGAAGACTTAAGTGAAGAGCACATAACTTGCAGGGGTGACAAATTCTTGACAAATTTCCTTTTGGAGAAGGCAGGTGGGAGTCTTGCCAAGGTTTGGTAATCAGGAGGAAACTCCACCAATTCATCTGGTCAGTGAAAGACTTGACAGTTTGAGAGGAACCAAAAAATGGCTTAAGAAACCCTAGTATTTTCCCATTTTCAAGTTAAGCCTTTGTACGGACAACTGAGGCCTAAGACCCCAAAAATATTTGAGAGGTGGGTGAATGAACCAAGAATCTCAAAGAAATATTGGGGATTCTTTGGAAATATTTAGAGAACCAACTTGTTTTCTCGGAGAAGGAGGCCTAATTGGGGCTCCTAGGGCTAGTAGCCTTCCAAGACCTAAATGAGGGTTTGGTGATAGCGACCAAGAAATGGAGTTAGGTGGACCTTCAAGAACCCTAGTAGGATGGATTGAAGACTTTTGAATCACCTCCACACCCCTGCAAAGTTAAATTCAATAATTTGGAGGTTTGTAGCCTTTAGGGTGAATTAAGGGCTAAGTGTAGAGTTGCAAGTTTGTATCAAGGTGAACTTGGTAGGAAGAATTATGTTGGTAGTTGGGGTTGACAAGTAATAACCAGGGGATCCTAAGTAAAGAAGGGTCCTATAGGTTGAAGTGGTGGAGAGAGACACCTTAGAGATCTTCCAACAAGACTTAGAGCATGAAACTATGATTGTTTCATCCAACCTCCCTACCACTATGCTTCTTACTTTGGATGATTTGTAACCTAAATGAAAATGCATATTTCAGATGATTTTCAATGATGCAAAATACAAAAATGCAATCTATATGCACTTTCACTAATGCAATATTTAGAAACCCTAGATGCCAATTAATTAATGAAAACCCTAATGCAATGTTAATTCAAGCTAGATCTAGGATGATAATGCACTCCAAATTATAATTATGATTTTTTGAATGCAGGTTCACCAAAATGAAATGAAAGAAAATGCTAAGCTTTATGGTTTAGGACATAGAACAACACATTTCACTCCATTTCATTCAAGGGAAACCCTAGAGATCTCAATCTAATATATGCAAAGGAGAAAGAGATATTGCAATAGGGCTTCCCTGGGGTTTGATTATAAGCTAAAGAGGGGTTCACCACCAAGCTAGGCCTTGGAAATGCTAAAGAAATGCAAGACCTTACATTTTCTTAAACCTAATATAATGCAATACTTCACTAAATGACCTAGAAAAGCATGTATAACATAACAAAAAATTGAGAGATGAAAGGTGTGCACCAAGAAATATGAAGAAGACTAGAATGAGCTCTGAAACACTGGAAATTCTAAAATTAGGGCACATTGAGACTCATGCACCAGTCTGGGCATATCAATCCTAGACTAGGGTTTTTGGTTTGGAACAAGTTTCTAACAGTGTAGATTTAGGATTTACAAAAATCTAAAAAATTTCTTGTAGTGGGACTCATACACCACTTTTGGCCTATTAGTCTCATTCCACTTTTTTGGGAATTCAAATTTTAGATTTATGCTCCAATCTCTACACTTCCCTTCCAAATTGATTTTCGGATCTAAACCTGTAAAAAGACCTGCAAAATAGAATAGACTTGATTTGCTTTTGTGGGGTTTTCCTTGGTCAAAACCCTAGTTTAGTAATTAAACCTTGATAGAAGTAATGGTTCTTGAATGTAAATGTGAACATAAACCCTAACCTTAAGTTTATCTAAGATTAGGAAATCATAAACACAATGTAACCCTATTCTATTGTGTTAGAATGAGATACAAGAATGAACCATGGACATGAAAGACTCACTTTGAGAGATCCCTAATCACCCTAAATGAGCCCTAATGATGTATGTACCTTAGGTTAAATTTAGAGTGATGATGGAGGATGGAATCACTTAGGAAACAAGTCATTAGGCTTGGCTTGATGGCTAGTTGCATCTCCCCAACCTAGAATCCATCATGATTTACCATAGACAACCATAATCAACCCTTGAAAATGTTAGATATTGGATGAAAGTCAGCTTGAAGACCTACAAAAACACAATAATGCTACTCCAAAGCTTCAACTTTGTTGATTAATTATTCTTGAATGCTCTTGTGAAGAATGTCTGAATGCTCTTGATTGCTTGGATCTTGAAATTTCTCTTCTAAAATGCTTGCTCAGATGAAAAATGACTTTAGAAGCTTGTTTATATAGGAAATACACCTAATTTACCATTATTTAGATCTCAAAAGCCGTCATCAACCAAAGATTTGAATTGAAAACTTGAATTTCTTGCTCAAACCCTAAAATGGACCCAAGTGGGACTCATACGCCCAAGGTGGCATATGAGTCCCACCCTAGATTTTTGAGGTGGGTTGTTAGAAGTTTTGATGCTTTTATGGATTTTGTCACGTTTTTAGTTGAAATAAGCCTTGAGGTTTGAAATACAGGGTCTTAGAGGCCTACTAATGATGAATTAAAGGGTAATTAATGCAAGGGTACTAAAATAGGTCTAGATTAAATGAGAAATTGCACTATCTCCAAGAAGGGAGTACATTTTTTGTCATTGTAGTTTCAAATAATAACCATCAAATTTTCATACAGAGAAGATAAAATGATGACCTGAATTCAAATATTTGATTCTACAATGGCTAGGTGGTGGAACGAACAGTGTAAGCAGTGGAAACAACTATGAATTGACATAAAAGGTAAAATTATTTGTTGTAACTATTTCAACTACTCACTTTTGATTGGTAATGAGATGTGTAGATGACATAGAAAGGCATAAATAGTTAGAAAATTAGACACTGGTCGATTATGCAAGGAATGGTGTTTAATGCATATCTAATCTAGGGTTTGATATTTGCTAAAATTAGAAAATGTAGTGAATCAAGACGATGGTGCATGACTCAAAGTATAAGTTATTGTCAGTGAAGGTATGAGAAGTAAGACAAGTAGAAAGATGTCTAATTGTGTGTATAATGCAAGTAATGCAGATGAGAGAGTTACCTAGACAAAAATTTAAAAAATGATCTAGGGTTAACATTCAAATAGAGTAGAGAAGTGATAGAGTGCAGAGAGGGTGAAAGAGTAAAGTAGAGCAAGACAATGAATTATCGGGAGGATAAAATAAAAGTATAAGAATTTAAAAAATAGGCTTGCAATATTGAATTGGATTCATTTTGAATCATTTGTAATCAAGATTTGTAGCTTCATATTGTTATTGTAAATCTAATTGGTTGGTGCCATTAGATAGATGGGTGGGTGCTTCCTTAGAGTAGGTGCTCTTAAAAATGGGTATTGGTGTCTCCTTAGGGTTGGTACCCTTAAATCTTGTAACCAATGAGGTTTTACTGTGAGGCTAGATTAGGATAGTAGATCCTAGTAGGTATTCTCACTATGGTCTTGTCCATTTTGGGTTTTCCATGTATACCTGGTGTTATGTGCTTGTATATGTGTGTTTGAATGATCTCTACATGTCTTTTTGATCTACTTATAAGGGTTTAAAAGAACATGTTTTAATTAATCTACTGATTCACCCTCTCAATAGATTATTGTGTTCCAACAATGGAAAATGGTAACCATGTATAGTAGAATACCTATCCTTGAGAGTGAAATAATAGATTAGGTGAATACTTACCAGGTTGTAGGGGAGGAAATTTCTCCTTGTCATAACCATTCTATAAATGCACGACTTTCTCACCTTCCTCAAAAAACATGTCTTTGAATTTTTGGCATTTCCCATTGCAATTTTTTGCAACCTTTAGACACTGTTAGAGTAAAGGTTTTAATTTAATCATGTTGATTAAATTACCTTTATTCCTCTCTTAAGATTTCACTTTAGTTGCATTTTGTGACATTTAATAATTATATTAATTATTAAATGTCTACCTATTAGGGTTTCTTTTAGGGTTGCACAATATCCTTTTATAAGGATTCATCATTGTAATTTACCTCTCTCTTGGATGAATACATTTTTCAGCTTTCAGAGCACCCTTGCTTGTTTGTCTCCATCTCTTCTTTCTGTGACAGGTTATTTGCATGCAGGTGATCTTCGGGGTCTGTGAAGTTGGCTTTCTCAACTTCTACATGGTATCAGAGCTCCAGACCTGCTGCTTCCTGTTCGTCTTATGAAGAATTTGGAGCTACGAGGGTTAGATCTGGCTTTCAGGTTTTCTGGTTGATTTTTTTGAGGATCTGGGTAACTCCATTTTTTGGGTGCATTTTGGGCCCAAACGGACCTCACGGTTGGATTCAGAGCGGCCAAAAACCCATATTTTCATATATGGCTCGACCTATTTAGCCACTGTTGATCCGGGAGGCAAAAATTTGTTCAAAAATCGAAAAAAATTTGAAAAAACGTGTTTTTTTGAGCTCTGGGCCGGCGCTTGCAATTTAGAAGGCTTCGCCGCCCGGCGGCCACCGAGCGGCCGCCGGTCCCCAACTGCCACCAGCGGTTTCAGCCCTTCCGCCGCCGCTCCGCCCGCCGCCTGAACCCTCCGGATGCCGCCTTCAGCCCCCGCGGGCTCCGCCAGGGCCATATGAGCGACCAGCCGCTCAGCCCGGCTTTGAGCCCCCGCCCCGGTCACATCAGCGACCGGGGGCTCCGCCACAGCTGCTAGCCGTCGGACCCCTGGCCGCGCATGCGACCAGGGGCCTATTTTTTTTAGCCCCTGAGGGCCAGGAGGGCCAAACTGGACTTTTTCGGAGCAGTTTTGGTAAATCGGGCATAACTCGGGCATTTTAGCTCGGATTTTCGAATGGAAATAGGCGTTGGAAAGCTGGTTCCGAGCCTGATCTAATTGATGGACTTTTTTTTTCTGATTTTGCCGTTTTTCAGTCTTTTTTGCTAGTCAAAGTTAGAACTTGTGTTTTTCACTCCTGAGGGCGTATCTTTTGCGTCCGAACTCCATTTTTCGCAAACAAATAGGCGTTGGAAAGGTGTTTCTGTGTTCTTTCCAGATCTGTCATTTATTTTTCTAGAATCTACACCAGGTACCTTTTATTCAGTATTTTGTGTTTTCACACATCTGTCAGTTACTTGGACGTTTCAGCACTTGGAAATGATTTGTTTGCATGGGATGGCTTTATTTGATCTGATTTATCAGTATTGAGGTCAGTTAGTCTCAGATTTTTAATTTGAAGAGTTATCATGGGTTTTTCTACTCACCCTTCAGTTGTTTTTCTGGAACCGGGTAATTATGAGTCATGGGCAAAGGGTATACTTACACATTGTAGGTGGCTAAATTTGTTGCCTTATTTGTATGATCTCATACCTGAACCAGCAACTTCAGAGGGAAAACTAGCTTGGGATATCATTAGAAATCACATAGTAGGAGTTATTTTGTCTAGTGTTGATTCTGACACTGTGTGGGCTATATCGGGCATTGATTGTCCTCACTCACTTTGGACACATCTTTGGGAGATCTATGGAGACCCCAGTCTTTCTCCATTCCCAGATGATCCTGCTTCAGATTGTCTTGTACCCATTGCTTGGAGAGATAACACACCGTTTGATCATGATACTTTAAAGGAACTTCAGTATTTAGACACCCTTACATATTCCGATGAATCAGAGGATTGTCTCACAGTTCCTACTCTTCAGACTGAGATTATACTTGTATCAGCATCTTCTCCTATTGTTCCTGATCAGTTTGATATTGCCTCTTCTTTGGCTCCTATTGATTCAGCTAACCAGGACATCATACATCTTTCAGACATGGCTACTTGGGATTCTTATCTTGCAGGCATTTCGTCTTTGTTTGTAGAGTCCTATATTGCAGATCTGGAGGATTACTTTGAGGATTTTCAGCTCCTCTTTGTTGACAGCCATATTCCAGCTGTTAGCCCACCATCATCTGTGCATTCAGAGGTTGTAGTTTTTGAGTCTTCAGTTCAGTTTGGATTTGACATCTTTTGTTTCAGTTTAGACAGAGAGATTCTTCAGCATCCTATCATGGCACACATCTTGAGACATCTTGGTTCTTCTCTTTTCACAAGGTTTCTTCAACATTGTCCTTTGGATCTGTTTCTTCCCAAGGGGAGGAATATTATTTGCCGCTTCAGGATATCTTTCTGGATTCTACATCAGGCATCTACCATTGTGACAGGAGTTTCTTGATTGTGGGGGGCCTTCTAGTCTCTTTCTTTCTCCTATGGAGACCATTGTACATGTACTTATATGATAGAAGTTGTCTATGGGGGTCTTATGTTATCCACCTCCTATCCTTCTGTATTAGTGCATTTATTTTTCTTTCTCTCTTTTGGAGTAGAGTTTTTCCCATGAGGTTTTCTCTATTTCTCCACTTTACAGAGATTTGGTTGTAATTGGGTACCTGATCGGCCTTGTTGCCGGGACCCAAGTTTACTTTCTTGCATTGTAGTTACCTTTTCTTTCTTGCACATGTTTGTAGCTGCACTTTTGCTCATCTTAAGGGGGGTGTTAGAGTAAAGGTTTTAATTTAATCATGTTGATTAAATTACCTTTATTCCTCTCTTAAGATTTCACTTTAGTTGCATTTTGTGACATTTAATAATTATATTAATTATTAAATGTCTACCTATTAGGGTTTCTTTTTAGGGTTGCACAATATCCTTTTATAAGGATTCATCATTGTAATTTACCTCTCTCTTGGATGAATACATTTTTCAGCTTTCAGAGCACCCTTGCTTGTTTGTCTCCATCTCTTCTTTCTGTGACAGGTTATTTGCATGCAGGTGATCTTCGGGGTCTGTGAAGTTGGAGTAATAAGTTGTTTTACTTAATTAACAGGTATTCATTTGCATGCAGGTGATCTTGGATTCTAACATGGTATCAGAGCTCCAGACCTACAGCTGCTTGTTCGTGATCTGAAGATATGGCCTCTTCGTGAGTTTCGGGTGCAAGGGTTTCCACAGGCATCTTTTTTGCAAGATCTGGGGGTAGCCATTTTTTCGGGACACAATGGGCTCAAACGAACGTCGCCATCACGTTCGCAGCGTCCCAAAACCCTAGAAACGCCTGTCAAATCGTCCATTTTGATGAAGTTGATCTATGAGGCAAAATTTTTTTGTCCGTACGACCTTTGTTCGGCCGTCTGCACGCAGATCGAGAAAAAAAAATTATGTGGTAAATTTTTTTTAATTTTTTCTGGCTTTTATATTTTTTGTCAGAAAATTTTAAAAAAAAAATATTGAAAAGTTTTTGGTTTTTTAAAAAAAACCATAGAAAAAGTTTTTTTTGGGGGTCTGTTTTGTGGTTTTTGCAAGGTACGCAGGGTACCTGCACATGGCAGGTCCCTGCGGGCCCCGTCCTTCGCAGTCTGCAGCAGCTGCATTTACTGCCGGCTTCCTCCGTCCGGCCACCATATCATCCGCCGGCTGAGCTTTGTTCACCGGCATTATCAACCACCGACGACAGCTGTCAGACTGGCCGGCCATCTCTTCCACCGGCGGCTTCCTAAAAATTCTGGCGCGCCTCCACAAACCGACGGCGAATCTTCTGCAGGGAATATTCCCTTCACAATTCCAGCCGCTAAGATTCGTGGTACAGCGAATATTCCAGTCACCGGCGAAATTTTTTCCGGAAGGGGGGCCATTTTTTGCCCTGACGGCTAGATGGCCGTCAAATTTATGCTCATTTTGATGACGTCAGCATGACGTCAGCGTCGTACGGCACCCCTCTTTGCCCCTCCTAGCCCTAATTTGCCCTAAAGAAGCAGTTTTTTTCTTTTGGCCATAACTTGGGCATACGGTATCAAAATCGGGCAAACGAGATATCGCCGGAAAGCTGATTCCGAGCTCTTTCCTGTAGTGCAGTTTATTTTACAGTATTTTACTGTTTTCCTGCATTTATTGCTGTTTGAAGTCAGATGTTGTTTTTGGACTTCCGAGCTCATAACTTTTTGCCACGATCTCCATTTTTCGCCTCGTTTGAAGCGTCGGAAAGGTATTAAGGAGCTCTATATTGCTGTCCATGCACTTTTTCTGTATCTGTCCCAAGTTTATCAGTTAGTCCATATTTGGCCCGATGGGTTGTTTGGCGATTACTTGGATGTTTTGACAGTTGGGAGAGTGCATCTTGCATCTTTTCACTTCATTTTCAGTAATGCATCATTCAATAATTTCTTGCTGCTTCATAGATTCCAGAGTTGTTCCAGTTTGGAGTTTTCGAGTGTTCCGTGGCATCGGGGTTTCTGTTGCTTTAATCATGATTCCTTGAGTCAATCAGTGACTCTCATCCGATTTCAGTAGTATACAGAAGAATATTTCCTTGCTTGCCTATATCAAGTTCCAGTGTTACTCTACAGAGTTCTTCCAGTGCTTCTTTGCAGCATGTAATCTCATTGTAGGGGGGTTTTGTCCCACTGGGTTTTTCCTTCTCTACTCCTTTTTTGTGTTGTATTGGGTTTCTTGCACATCACTTTGTGCCATATTTTGTACTCGCACTGTATTATAAAGTGCCATGGGGGGTTGTGTAGTGCCTTTGTTTTGCCATCACACCTTTGTCCGGTGAGTGTCCCTCCACGACAACAGTGAATCCAGATGATTCCAGTCTCATGTATGTGTGCTTTATTTTGCACACCACTTTTTCAGTTGCAGGTGCCTTCTTGTGCACTTTCAGATGTTCTTGGTTCCTTTTCATGCACTTCATTCTTGCATTGTAAATGGGTACCTGATCAGGCCTAGTTGCCGGGACCCATCTTTGCTTTCATGCATCTTTTTCTAGTGTTTTAGCTACCTCCTAAGTTTATCCTAAGGGGGGGTGTTAGAGTAATAAGTTGTTTTACTTAATTAATTACATCACATTGATTAATTAATTAAGTCACTTATTCCTCTTTATTACTTAAGCTAAACTTAGGCACATTAATAATTAATTATTAATTATTAAGTGTGCACACTAGGGTTCATTTTAGGGTTTCCCTTTAGGGTTTCTTGATCTCCTTCATAAGGATTGATCATTTTGTAATAATTGGATTCTCTTAATGCATTTTTACTGAGAGGTTTACAGAACATTGTTTTTGGTTATGCATGTCTTTTGCATGTGACAGGTATTCATTTGCATGCAGGTGATCTTGGATTCTAACAGACACTTGTATTGAGGGTCTATGACTTTCACAATAAGTATAGTAGTAACTTCAAAATGGATACCATCAAAAATAACTTTACCCATGTTCCAAGAATTGTAAAATTTAGAGGTTAGGTTATTATCATGACCCCACATAGATTAGAAACAAGAGGTGAGGACAAATTCCTCATTTTTTCCCATAATTTGACTTTTTATTTAAGAGAGATGTAAGATAGAGGTTTGGATCTTTTTCTTAGGCCCCCTATTATGGTAGCAAGGTGAAAGAATAGAGACAAAAGAAGGATCTTAGCACAAGACTCAACACAATGAGCAGAAGGAATAGAGTTAAAAATGCAGGAAGAAAAATTGAGGAAGGGGTAGCTAAAAGAAGGAGATGATAAATGACTCATGTCAAGCTTGTAGATAATTATGGTTTGAGACTACCAATTAAGCCACTTGTCAAGAGTACTATACTTAAGGAAAAAAATAATGAGGTGGAAATAATTTTTCACAGACGGTTGTCGTTTTACCAAAAGATCAACATGTTAATGCCTGATACAACTGCTAGAGTTAATGAATCCATGGGAGACAACTAATCCATTTCAAAAACTCAAGCATTGCACTACACAACACAAGGAGACCAAGGGAACACACCTTGCAACAATCCCCCCAACACAATTGATGGGTTCAAACCCATGACCTAGGCTTTGATACCAATTATTGTGTAACATCATGCCAAGGAACCCCAAAGGACAACACTAACTATGTCACATTAATGGAACAATTTTTTTTTGAAATGAAATAACAATAGAATACATGATATAATAATCTAAATCTAGGTCCTCTAAGGTTCCCCGACTGTGCTACTCACATAACTATTAATCAAGATAACTAGAATAATTTCATCAACTTATCAAATGACATGACTTATCTAACATGCAAGGTTGTGCTTGTGTTTACTTGGTTGGTTCCTTCCCTAGGCTTGGTTGGCTGGGATTTTTCCTTTAGAGGGATTTTTCTTAGAAGGATTGTGGCTCTTGTTGTGCTCACTTTGGGTGCATCTGTTGCAGACCAAGACTGCTCTTTCTTTGGCGTTGACTCTCAATGTGGTCTAGTTTCTCCCAATGGTAGATCTTTTTCGTGGGCTTTTTTTGCCTTCTTCTGCAATGGATTGGCACGCAGGAAGTGCTCTGGGTCAAGGTGTTTATTTTCTCCTCCAGTAGGGGATGATGAAGGATTAGCTTCAAATTTGGATGACGTTGGAGTTTTGTGGCTGGTGGTTGATCTTCCTTTGTTGGGTTGGTGGATTTTTTTCTCCTGGCTCCTTATGGAGTCCTTTGTTTTGGACGTTTTGGAATTGTGCTTCAGTTTTGTTCCTTCCTTGATGCCAAGGGTGTTTTTTGGCCCACCTATTGTAGAGTTGATTACAGAGAGTCTCTAGCTTGTCTTAGATCCTTACTGGAATGTGGGATCATATGGTGCTCTTTATTGTCTTGCCTACTCTCTTGCTTCTCTATAATCAGGAATTCCTTTCCTTGACCTGCTTTGAGCATGCTCTAGTGGTCTTTGTTTGGGGCTTTCTATTGTTGATCATTTGGCACCATGCCTCGGTGAGGATTTTCTTTGGATGTTGGGTAAGGTTGTTGGGAGACTTGGGGTGGGGGTGTATGTGGTGAGTTGGCCTTTTTTAGGCTTGAACTGGCATGTCGGGAAAAATGGTGTTTTGTAATATTGGGCTCTCTCTCCACTCTTCCTGTTGTTGGGTCTCTTTACTCGTACCTTGTTGATTCTTTTTCCTTTGGCGGTTGGTTGGCTCTGTGTTGGGTGTGCTCTATGTCAGAATTTGTACTTCTTGTCTTGGAGCATTCTATGGGGGTGTTGGGTTTCTAGCAGTGCCTCTCTTTTCCTTGGTAGGGCTCTATGTGAACCCTCGTTTCTTTTTGGGGCTCTATGGTTCTTCGAGATCCTTCTTTCTCGAAATTTGTTTCTCCTCTTTGGGCTGGCTCCTATTGTGTGGATTGGCTACTCTTGTTTTTGGTTTGACTGTGGTTTGGGGGATAACCCCTACACATTGGCCTTTGGTTGGAATGCTTTTTGTTGGGCTTTGATTGGGTGCACCCTTTTTCTATTTCATAGTTGAAGGTTGGGTGGATCCTCATGCCTTTGCTTCTTTGGGTATACCTAGTGCTCCTGCTACTAGGATTTACAAAGGTTGTTGTGTGTGCTTGTTCCATTAGAGTGTCTTCTTCTAGCTGGTTTTTGCATATTACTCTTGTTGAGGTAGAGCTCACTCCTTTTGAGGTGGAATTGTATGCAGTCAGTCTCGTAGTTTTGTTGTTTTAGTGGCCTGGGCTCTCGTAACTTCCTCTCCGCTAGAGGGGGTCATCCTATGGAGGTGGAGTGTGGGTTGTTGTTTTAGATTGGTAGGAGTTGTTTGATGGTTACTACTTTTTGTTGTAGCATTCTCTTTATTTTTTTGGGGAGGTTTTCTCCCTTGGCTACACCTTGTTTTGTAGTTGAGAATTTGGTTGGGCTATTCACTTTTCCTTATGAGTTGGTAGAGGGGTGTTGTAGGAGTGTTGTTGTTTTACAGTATTTTTTTGTCGGGCTGATTGTTTCCTAGATGAAGCAGGTTGCTAACTTGGTGGTTAAGGGTTGTCAAAACCTGGCTATGTAGGGTTTAAGGTCCCTTCAAAACCTTTTTGTTGCAGCATGGTTTTATTTGATTATCTGTATTTGGTTTCTGTTGTGGGGCTGCGAGCTGGTTTGCTGATTTTTCTTGCAACATATTTGCCTTGTAAAGGGTTTTGGGTCCCTTCAAAACCTACTTTTCCTCATAAAAACATGCTAGGTTCATTTGAAAATACCACATTAAATGATTCTACATTACTTACCCCCATAAAATTTCAATTGATAATCAACATTGAATAAAAACATTTTTATCCAACTAACATATGCAAGATACATCATTTAACAAGATTCATTACAAGAGAGCTCACTAATATCTATTACATCATTAAAATTTTTACAACAATGCTTCCTTGATTACATGTGGGAAGAATGTACATTGGAATACAATGAGAGATACAATCGATATACAATCCAATACATATACATAAAAGGGTTGTCTCCATGAACTAGAACAAAAATTGGAACTAGAGTCCACAACACCAAGAACAAATCTCCATGCACACAAACATGCAACAAGAATACACAATGGATGAAAAAGCACCAACCTCCCAACCATTTGGAACCCGAAGGTCCACCCTCGTGCTAGGAGATAACACAAGGTCTCACATCAAATAGACACTCAAGAAGAAAGAAAACTAACATAAACAATGGCTATACATGACTCCAACACAACACTGCTAACAATACCAACATCACATATGACACTTACATCACTTCCAGAGGCATTCACACAAAAGAAGGATAAAACATAACTAAGGAATGATAGACTGCAATAGGGAGGAATGTCATCACATAGCTTAACATGGGTTGTCCTAGTAGGTCTTCTTAGGCCCCAAACCCCATTCTAGGTTTTCTTGGTAGCCTCTCCTGATCCCTTGCCCCCATACAAACTCATGTGAAACCAACATACCTTTCATGAGGACAATGCAGTTGGTATTTCCATTCCAGGCCTTCCCATCTCATATCAAGCCTAAATAAGCACTTGATCGATGAGTGAGGCATACCATTATCTTGATTAATGTGAAATCTACCCATCCCCCTAATTCATTATTAAAGTTATCATTGGATTAAGAAACTCTCCAAAGGGTTGTCTCATACACCACTTTGGGTTCTAGCCCCCATTGAGAGCCACTTCCCCTACTTGCAACTAGTAAACCCTACACATCAAGCAAGGCATTTACCATCTTGCATACTTATCATAATCACATGAATCCATACATAGTGCAAGCGATTTCCCATTTTGCACATTTAACATAATCACAAGAATTTATACACAGTGCAAGGCATTGACCTCCTTGCACACTTATTACAACCATAAGAATCTATACATAGTGCAAGGCATTGACCCTCTTGCACACAACTCAAAACATTTCCAAACCACTTAAAAAATGAAATCATGACAAGATTCATACATACCAAAAATATACTCCCTCCTAAGCCTCTGGAATCCAACTTTAACAATTTTGCATAAACAACTCCCACTTTAAAATAATTACCAAAATCACCCCAATCCCAAAAATCAACCACAATACTCAATACAAGCAATCAATCAAATAATACAATCATGAAATACATTATTTCCACATTTCACATTACTCATTAACTTAACCAGTTAATTCACTTCATAGGCCATTTGCACAATAATTCATAAATAACTATAATAACAATTATTCTAATTAACTAATTACATGGTGAATTTACAATTCAACTATTAAATAATTGTAAAAGAAATCAACATTCTTTAATTAACAAAAGATAATCTAATTCCTTTATTTAAACACATCTTTCAATTATCTAAATATAAGTAAATAATTATTCCCTATTTTTTTTTTTTCCAATTCACTCATCCACATAATCATTTAATTCACATAGGCAAAATTGTTCTTTTACTATAACCGTAATACACACACACACACACACACATATATATATAAATATGTATATATTATAAACAGAATGTAGTTTATAGTACAATATATCCAATTATATTATAACAAACTTATATAAACATACATATACATATATACATACATATATACATATATAAATATGTATATATATACATATATACATACATATATACATATATAAATATGTATATATATACATATATACATACATATATACATACATAAATATGTATATATATACATATATACATATATACATATATATGTATATATGTATATATATATATATACTATATACATATGTATATATATGTATATATGTATATATATGTATATATGTATATATGTATATATGTATATATGTATATATATATGTATATATATACATATATATGTATATATATACATATATATATATGTCGAATGCCAGTCATATCAAATATCAAACAATATGAAACCAATGTAAATCGTATTACAAGTTTTGAATGCCAAACTAATATATATTCATTGAATTATATATGATCTATTGTCATACATAATGCTTATTTATTGATTACCCAAATGTAATATATACTCATCAAATTCCAAACATAATATAAAATCATTGCATACAAAATATAATTTATCAAATTTATGATGTTGAAAGAGATCACACTGAACAATAATCTGATAAAATTAAACCCTAAGTCGGTATAACTAGCAAGAACATAGGGAAAAGAGGAGGTGTCTGGCCTACTGATCATGGCTAGGTTGGCACCATGCTGTGCTCCCAAGCCAGTGCCAAAACCAAAAGGATGGTGTCAAGTATAATGTATAAGGAATTTCCAATGTAATACACAAGAAGGATAGCCACAGGCCGATGACAACAATTAAGCCGTCAGGCTCAAACAATTTCGTTTATTTAAAATAAAATAAAATACATGAGTGCACTAAAAGAAATATTGAAAAGGGTTTTAGAACTCACAAAAATACCAATGATAGGGGAAATCGATAATCCAGTATGCAATACAATAGGCTATAAATAATGAGAATTTTTTTGAAGGCAAGCGATGAAAGAAAACAAAGGATTATGGCAAAATTAAGAATAGAGGATTTTGTCAAATGTTGCAATTGCATTAGCCTATTGAAATGCAATAAAATTGAGGAAGTGTAGAGAGAGAAACGAAACAAACAGAATAACCAAAAGAAATGGGGTTTCCTAGCTGTATAAAAATACACAATATGCACAAAATGATTTACAGAAACGGGCTTTGGAAATATTTAGAGAAAACATTCAATAATTGCTTCAATTCAGGAATTAAATAAACAAGTAAATGTTCTAGACAACATAATCCTTCAAGCATTCATTTTCAAAACAGAGATTGAATTCAAAAAAATAATAGTTCCAACCTACATTGAATCACTTGGCAAGGCTGGAGATTTGATGCCAAGCTCCGAATTTCCAATTGGCAACTCTAATATTTCCAATTCCCCAATCAATTTTTCTAAAATCCCAATTTAAAATCAACAGTATTTGAGATTTTGTAGAAAAATTACTCTTTCAGCCAAATGGAATGAAAAACCTCTAAGAAGAACAATATTTTCAGAAAGAGGGAGACTGTTCATTTCCCAAAAAACCAATAAATTTTCACAATTAGTAATTAACTTTAAATTTATTAAATTAGTTTTTTCCTTCATTCAATAATTTATTTTTTAATTAATTAAAAGCATTTTATTTATCATCTTATTTTATTATTCACAATGGTTATTTATGTATTTATTTATATATATTTATTTATCCAACACACTCTAATTTATTCAAATTTAATAATTAACTTTATAGCTCAACTTAATAATATTTTATTTATTTACCTCATCAGTATTATTTATTAACTTCAACTTACATTATAACTTATTTTATCATACTTATGATTATACATAAGCATTTATATTTACTTATTGAAAATACCTTTTAACTTAATAATTTTATTTTAATGTGACAATTAATAAAAAGAATTTATGAAACAATTTCAAATCAAATAACCAAATGCCAAACAACATTGACTGACCACGCTGACAGGGTATCAGACCAGATACTCATCCTCTTTGAGGATGATGGATAGGGTAGGGGACCAAGTGCTATCTCTGAACAACTATTCCATTGGGTTTAAGGCATGCTTAGACCTACCAATTTAGGTGGAGTCAATGCCTAGTACTATCAACCTACAACACACAACACAGTCGTGCACAAACATATACATATAATCAGGCACACTATGAAAGGGAATCGTAGCATCTCAGGGTACTCACAAATGAGTGATGTGACACTGCCCCTTTCACCCAAGCATCTCAATAAGAAAATCACCAACTAATCAGATCATCTCATAACAATAAATTACATAACCAAGATAAGAATAGTCACAAGATAATCACATAATAGTCATAATCAAATAACATCTTGTAACATCAATAATCATAAACCATTCCAAGATAAGGTAACACATTCTATTTCTAGCATATTCATAAACATTTCATAATCACCATCAAGATAATCAAAAATTACTCAAAATCTAATATCACTATTCCATTAGTCATTAGTATAACCATAAGCATATATCAATATGATGAGCATATCTATAAACACACATGATAAATCCTACATAAAACATCACACATAGTCATGACAATGATCTAAGCATATCATTATTAAACGTTAATACTTCATCAAAAATCCATAAATAAAATTATTAAACAGGGGTTATCATAATCATAAAGCATTAACACCCCTTAGATCATTTATGCATAAGGTCATCAACAAGGGTTAGTATGCTAATATCCTAATGCATCATCTAACATATAATTGTAAGGAATTAACTCTTAGTATTTTAATAAATGTAAACAATAAACATAACCTATCTAATCCTAACATCTTAATAAGTCTTGAGTATTACATTACCTAACATAGTAACATACTAAACAAGTGTCATTATAGAATGTCCTAACCACAAGCAAAGAGTACCTGAAAACACAAAATAAAACCTCTAGCATCTACATAAAGATCATAAATATTGCAACATGGAGGGGCACTACATCCTCCCCCCTAAGATTTGGCTTACTCCTGGAAGTCACAGAATTAAGATGAAAACATGCACACATTAGTCTAAAATTTATTAAATAATACCACGGTTACCTTTCCTTTAATGTAAATACAAGAAACATAACTAACTTACCTATGATTAGAGTTCATCAATAGGTAAAAATCTCCTAACCTACTCATTTTCTTCCTTTTCCCAATTCCTAAAGTAAGATCATATTAACAAAGATTTCCTTTATGTCACACAATTTCCACAATTAATTCATTTCATAACTGATACAACAAGATACATCACTTTTCAATAATCACTTTAAACATACCAATTCACTCAAACACCTACCAAAAGCTACCACTCCAACAAACATCCTTGCAAGGTAAGATTTTCATTCAACATTCGTATTGCAAAGTGGGCATCCATAAAACAAAAAACACATTAACTTACTCTTTTCAACCATGTCAACCCTATCCTATCATCTATATAAGCAATAAAAGTGCTAATCTTACACTAAACATCATTTACTCAAACGCACTCCTCTACATTACGGAGGGCCAAAGCATAGATTTATAAGATTGAAGGTTTGAAGCAAGCCCTCCAACCTAATTACCATTAATATATCCTACAATATCCAAAACCATAATTCATTATGAAAACCAAGATGCATGGTGTTTGAAACATATCAACATTCTCACATAACACACTAAACTTAAAGCGTAGTAAAGTCTCAACCAAGAAGAAAAAAAAAGAATATCAATGCATGTTTATAACTTCTAACACACACTATATTCAAATAAAATCCACACTGGCATTTATATTATTTAGCTCTACAAAACTTACATGATCATTTATCAAAAGAATCTATAGTTCATTATCGTCTAACTATCACATATTATGTGAACTTCTTTATCCCAACACAATTTTCTCTAGCATCCCATATGATCAAAAGGTTACAAATGCATCTCATCATGAAAACACATTTCATTTATTCAAATCTACATTATACCATCTAGTTACCCAACATGACTAGCACCAATCTCTATGGTATTCTCCCATAACATACTATCAAAAGTTCATATTGAACCTAATAGAACAACACTTAGCAACTAAAACTAGGGCCAGCAATACCAAAAATTTGGAATGAACACCAAAAGAGATTGAAAAAGAATACCCAAGAGGAGAAATTATCAATTTCAGCATTAAATAAAAAAATATCGGCAATTCAACACCCATAATGAATAAAACATGACAAGTGTCACAAAATAAATGAAAAGAAAGGAGTTCAGTGGCTAGTCGTAGCATAAGAAAATCAAAAGAAAACATACCAACCCTCAACATTACAAAACACAAATTTAAAACATATCTTGGAAAAATGCCATACCAACTGTAACCATAAAATGAGGTGACTAATTTCAGCCACACCAAAGGGAGTAACTGCTACATGACACTTAGGACCACATTATTCTAAGCACGCTAGAGATTGCACACTAGATACATTAGGCCATTGGATTACAAATACATATCTCTTAAGAAAAATTGGACAACAATCAAACAATCATGGTTTCCTACTGTCTTACATTCATTTACTATCTTTTAATGCAATACAATAGTTTCCTTACACACTAGAGTTCATGCAGTCATCCTTTATGTAAAGAACATATATAAGAGAGAGAGAGAGAGAAATACAGTATTTCACATCCACACAAGGTATACACTTATCACTTATCCAAAGTTCATTCTAATATCTCATTCACAAAATAATTACATTCACAACATCATAAATGAAAACTAATTTTAGATTCTCTATTTATGATTCACTACTACACCATATCATTCACAATGCATAATGCATAGGATGCAGGTAAATATAATGCTCTTCATAATGCTACAAAACAATTTAGTCACCCAGTTCCTCATACTACAACATCATTTACCTCATTATTATTCCTTCCTACTAAAACTTATTGAACACACACACATCCTTTGAAATTTAGATGAGGTAAGAAAATAATACCATTACTTAGCCTATTCATTCATCAATGCAACATTTATACATTATCTCCAACCACATAGATCTCTTATAGAGCTAAAACATGCATATTTCCAAGTCAAATAGGGAAATGAAGGAATGATTTCAAACTTTCTATGCACACTTACAAGAAGTACACCATCTTTTCCCTCTCCAATACCTATTCTATAACATGGTCTATTAATCCATGATTTCATAAGAATTTCCTATACTATCCATGCAAATATGTTCTACCTATTTACTTTCAAACATACAGTCCTAGATGTGATGCATAAACTTTTAGATGCAAAATTTCCATTCTAAAAAAGCATTTTCTTTTTTATGCAATTCAGATTTTATTCCTTACTAAGCATTCAATGCCTCTATTAGTGTCTAATACATTACTAAGTAGTATCCTTGTGAATATGATTTTTAGATAAATAGAGAAGAGAGAGGGAGAGTTGTCAATTAATCAATGCATGTATATGCCAATTAAGTAAGATCATGCAAGAATGATCAAATTTTCCAAACATAACATCACTATCTACAATGCATATTTGTACTACATGCTCTTAAATGTGCAAATTTCAATACTCCATGGCATCTCCTAACATTATAAATGCAACAGATAATTTGTGATTCCTCACTGAGAGGTGAAACTATACAAACAATATTTTTTGCATACAATATCACATACATGAAAAAATCCATACATCTAATTGGTACAGTACATCATAAATCAACATCCTTTATATTTCATTTCAAACTTGAAGAAGAAAGAAAGGAGAGAGAAAGACATCATTCAACTAATATATGCACACTGAGAAAATTGTTTGTATACGCATTATATGATCTATTCTAGAAGTCAAATTATTATGTGGAACACAAGCACATTATCCTACTATTTATAAGGGAGGTAAAAATCCTACTTTTTTGTAATTAAGCTAGTTGTATGAGCATTCAAGGTAACATCATTTAAGGGAATACATACAAAATGATCAATCATAAACTCAAAACCATCCTTAGCATTCAAAAAAAACTACAAGAGAAATAAATATCACATAGTATCATATAACAATTCCTTGTATCAAAAAGGCAGACACAAAATGTGAATAAACATAATGCACATAGCTATAATTTCTAGAGAGAAGAGAGAAAGAGTAGAATAAAAAATAAACATAATATAAGGTCTAGGGAATGTACAACCAAGAAGACTTGAAAAGAAAGCTTCAAGGTTAACTATTTTAAAGTTACACTACTATCCCGCATAATGGGCTCACATGTATCCAGAGTACCTAGTGTATGAACCTAGGCTCTGATATTAGGTGTAATACCTCGCTAGGGAACCCCAAAGGAAAACACTAACTATGTAACATTAATGGAACCTTTTTTTTCAAATTAAATAACAATAGAATGCATGATATAATAATATAAATCTAGGTCCTCTAAGATTCCCTAATTGTGCTACTCATATAACTATTAATCAAGATAACTAGAATCATTTCATCAACTTATCAAATGAAATGAGTTATCCAACATGCAAGGTTCATTTAAAAACACCACATTAAATGATTCTACATTACTTACCCCCATAACATGTCAACTGATAATCAACATTGAATAAAAACATTTCTAACCAAATAACATATGCAAGATACACCATTTAACAAGATTCATTACAAGAGAGCTCACAAACATCTGTTACATCATTACAATTTTTACAACAATGCTTCCCTGATTACATGTGGGAATAATACATTAAAATACAATGAGAGATACAATTGATTTACAATCCAATACATATACATAAAATATTTGTCTAAATAAACTGGAATAGAAATTGGAATTGGAGTCCACAACACCAAGAACAAATCTTGATGCACACAAACATGCAACAATAATACCCAATGGAGGAAAAAGCACCAACCTCCCGACCATGTGGAACCCAGAGGTCCACCCCCCATGCTTGGAGATAAAACAAGGTCTCACATCAAATGGACAGTCAAGAAGACAATAGGCTAACATAAACAAGGGCTATACATGACTCCAACACAACACTGCTAACAATACCAACATCACATACGACACTCACATCGCTTGCAAAGGAATTCACACAATAGAAGGAGAAGACATAACTATGGAATGCTAGACTACAATAGGGAGGAGTTTCATCACATAGCTTGACATAGGTTGTCCTAGAAGATATTCCTAGGCCCTGACCCCCATCCTAGTGGTAACCTCTCCCGATCCCCAGCCCCCATACAAACTCATGTGAAACCAACATACCTTCCATGAGGACAAAGAAGTTGGTCTTTCCATTCCAGGCCTTCCCATCTCATCTCAAGCCTGAACGAGCACTTGAGCCATGAGTGAGGCATACAATTATCTTGATTAATGTGAAATCTACCTATCCCCCTAATTAATTATTAAGGTTATCACTAGATTAATAAACTCTCCAATGGGTTGTCATGTACACCACTTTGGGTTCTGACCCCCATTGAGAGCCACTACCCCTACTTGCAAATAGTAAACCCTACACATCAAGCAAGGAATTTACCATCTTTCATACTTATCATAATCACGTGAATCTATACACAGTGCAAGGTATTGTCCATCTTGCACACTTAACATAATCACAAGAATCTATACACAGTGCAAGGCATTTGTAATGCCCCGCCGTGCAAACCCCAAAGGAACTAATATAGACGCAACAATTTTTTTTTAAAAGAACATAATAAATGTACTTAAGTATTACAACATAACAATGCTCTAAGCTGCATAACTAAATCCCTTGGGGTACAGGAGGACATTACTACACTAACCCATAACAAAGATAATAGAATAAACAATAATTAAATAGTTATGTAAATCTATTCATTCTCATATCATCATTTTAAATATCCATTAACAATAACCATATTAATACCATATGTACATATGATAATAAATGAAATTATAAAGATATAAAGCATATATATTTCGACAAATACAACACAACAAAAGCATCAATTACAAATGATAGTTCTTGAATAAATACATGGCCTAAATATACATTGCATCAACATGATAGTACAACATAAAGATCATATAAACAAATTACATCAAGGTCTTCCCATCACAAGTGGAAGACGATACATCAATAGGTAAATTACATCTAAAGTATAAACATCCATCTGGTACATAAGAATACTAGATCATCAACATCCGCCAAAACCCTGCAATAAAAGATACAATTGCAACCAAAGGGAACCCGACGGGGTGCGAAGCACGTTCGACCCAACCACCCCCGTGCTGGGAGTTAACAAGGAAGGATCCCCGACCAAGAACGTCTAACAATAATGAAGACTAACTCCATACAAAATAACATAATAACACTAGACAACACTAAAGACTAAACAACGACAAATTACCAAATGACATAACAATGGACCACTTTCAAACATTAACATTAAATCACTTTACAAATGATACAACAACAAATCACGAAAACACATCATCAATAAAATCAAGTCATAAAATCAAAGACTACTTCCAGAACTAACCAATGACAAATCAATAAACCACTTCCATAGGACTTCAACAAAACAACACAAGTGGGATGTTAGAGGAGAGTGTCATCGCATGGCTTAACATGGATTATCCAGACAACCTATCACAAGGTGCCACCTCCATCTCTACATGGATTATCCATACTACCTAGTTTAAGGTGCCACCTCCATCTATGGTTCTCCTGACAGCCTATCTCAAGGCACCGCTTCATAGGGTTACTCATGCGAAATCGTTAACATTTCGTGAAGACAAGGCAACGATCTTTCCAACCACGGCCTTCTCAGTCCCCTTTAGTCTGTGATAGCACTAACAGGCAGATGAGGCATCACTATTATCTTATTAATGTTGAATCCCCACCAGTGGTTAATTACTTAGGTTATCACTGATTACTATATATAACTCTATGTGGGTTACCCTGACAGCCCCTTTGTGCATCGGCCCCCACTTAGAGCCACTCTCTCTAAACACTCAACACAAAAATATCCAACACAACAAAATTATATCAACGAGAAATACTGAACCACAAATGGTTCCCCCGCAAGGCATAACCATCTCGCCATAACATATGAAACATGTTCACAAACGGTATAATCCAAGAGCAAACTAAATCATAACCATGGTCAAAACATAGACCAAACATCAAAATACGAGATCACAATTACATATCAGAATCCCCACCTCTGGAAGTTCCTAACAATAACTTAAGCTCCTATGAAAGATACAATAAATCTAGGGTTTCCTACATGACATAAACCCAAAAGGAGAAAATCAAATTTAAACAAAATGAATAATCTCAAAAGTGCATAAATCATAGATCAACGCCAAACAAACTACAAGCACAATAAATTTCGCCAACTCCATAAATCAATACCTCGAGAAAGTTTGATTCAATTCAAAGCACATAACTTATATATGGTTTGCACAACTACATTATAACATTGCAATTCTCTCAAATTTATCATTTAAAATTCATAAACACCACATATGACTTTATATATATATATATATATATACACGTACATACGTTGTTATGCGTATATACATATATATGTATATATATAAAAATAAATAAAACCTATAAATTAAAAATCATTTTCTATAAATATATTATTAAACCCATAAATATTATGCAGAACAATTTTCCACAGTATAAATAAATAAATATATATACATCTATTTATATACATATATATATATATATTATAACACAAAATCGAAATAACACATAAAAGCGAATTAAATGAAAGCAATTAAAAAATAATAATAAAGTAAACTTCTATGGCTAAACCTCCACACAAGTTGTGGTGGCCGCGGCCCCCACAGGCTGTGGTACCATGTACCACAGTCTGTGGCGGCAACACCACAGTGGGGGCCATGGGTGGTACGGCCTCGGCCGACCCCCACTCCCCAATAAAAATTAACATTTATTTTCTTTTCATATTTATATATATATATATATATATTTATATTTATATATATATTATATATATATATATTTTATATATATATATAATTCACATTTTAAAAGAAATACGAATTTCCATAATAACAAAAATTCGCCCATACTTATTTTATTTTTCTATATATATATATTGAATTTTAATTCGTATATAAAAATATTACAGAAGAACATGCAAAGAATACCAAATTAATTAAGTATATTTTATTCAATATTCTCAAATACCAACTCTATAATATAAAGGTATATTCATTCTAATGGTTCAGAAAAAATAATAATATGTATGTATATTTAATTTTGTTTAAATATATATATATATATATAAGTGTGTATATCTATATATTTACTCAAAGATTCAAACAACCACATGACAACAAATTTTTCAATAAATCTAATATAGATCATCTGACAAGTAAATCCAAACCTCAACCTAAATGACTTTTATTTCAACACAATAAATTTCACCACTAAATTATATTGAAGAAATTTCAAAAAAAAAGCTCTACTTATGTTTTCTACAGAGGATTCAAGAGTTTTAATACAAACAAGTTTTCAATCACAGACATTATTTATGGAACAATAAAATAATAATAATTTAAAAGGAGAAAACCTGGAGTCCTTCGTTCGATGAAGAATCCCTTCTGAAGCCTCCTTTCGATTCCTCCTGCAACTCTCTTTTCGAATCTATCCTTTCTTCAAAACAATTATTTTTACCTAGAAGCAAAAAACAAAGCTTTTTTTCTTTTCTTTTCTTTTACAAACCAATCACAACAGAGAGATCTTCTGTGTGTGAATAATTTTCTCAAAATAATAATAAATCAAATTAAATAAAGCTCTTCCACTTTTCCTCAAAAATCTTCTCTTTCTCATTGATCATTTTCCCAGCTTTTAAAAGCACACTTATCTACAATTTTTAATTAAAAATAAATTATTTACTCAAGATATTATCCACACAAGATTTTCTAATTTAATACTAATAAAAATATAATATTTAATTATCTTCATCAATATTAATTTAAAATAATTATTTACATTTTAATTAATTAAATACTTTTTAATTTACAACATATTTAAATTTAACATTTTACTAACTCACAATTAAATCAAGTAACAATGCAACATTAATTAATCTTATAAAATAAGATTAATTAAATAAACACTAACCATAAATAAAATAATTACTCAACAATCAAACTACATAACGACAAGGATAAAACCTTAGTCATGACACAACAACTCACAAGAGGATGACAGACTTGGGATGGGGATACTTCCAAATCAACTCCCTTTTTACAATATTTTACCCATTGGGTTAAATTAATACTCGCCCTATCTTGCCAAAGCAGGTGGAATCGAGACTTATTCCTACAAATCCTGCATAGTAATAACCGTCAAGTAACACATGTATATATATAATCAAAACATCCTATCGTGAGAAGGAATTGTAGCATAGTAGGGCACTCATAACGAATGGTGCTACACTTTCCTCTCACCTAAGCTATACTAAAAATTACAATATCAAATATGAAATAACATTCCTAAATTAACTGATCACATCATACCTAATTATTAAACCATTGCATTATAATGTATCATTGGAACCAAATAAACATCATAGAATCATCACATCAACATATAAACCATTAAGGGGAAATCATTACATAATAAAATAATCCAAACACTACATAAAGTATCATAAATCATACTAATAATGTCAAATGTAGCAATCGACTAGACTACGCATTCGCACACATCAGGTCGGTGAATTAATCACCATTACAAAATTGTATCACCCTAACATATAAAAGTAGAAAATAGTAGAAAATAGTATCATAAACATGGGGGTATTACATCCTCCCCCCCTAGGACATGGCTTACTCCTAGAAGCCATTAAATAAGAATAAATAAAAATACATAAGATTCCCTGATATGGGAGGCATCCTCCCATGACACCAAGAGCTCAATGTTAGGTCACCGTCAGACCCTTTCAAGCTCAAGAGTCAAACAAAAGGGTTGCCTAATGGACACAAACTACCCAGAGACCCCAGCGTTTGCAACCTTGGCTCTGATACCAAGCTATACATATATCCAGACAACCTATCACAAGGTAACCCACATAGAGTTATAGTAATCAGTGATAACCTAAGTAATTAACCACGGGTGGGGATTAAACATTAATAAGATAATAGTGATGCCTCATCCGCCTGTTAGTGCTATCACAGACTAAAGGGGACTGAGAAGGCCGTGGTTGGCAAGATCGTTGCCTTTTCTTCACGAAAGGTTAACGATTCCGCATGAGTAACCCTATGGAGCGGTGCCTTGAGATAGGCTGTTAGGAGAACCATAGATGGAGGCGACACCTTAAACTAGGTAGTTTGGATAATCCATGTAGAGATGGAGGCGGAACCTTGTGATAGGTTTTCTGGATAATCCATGTTAAGCCCCCATACAAACTCATGTGAAACCAACATACCTTCCATGAGGACAAAGAAGTTGGTATTTCCATTCCAGGCCTTCCCATCTCATCTCAAGCCTAAACGAGCACTTGAGCCATGAGTGAGGCATACAATTATCTTAATTAATGTGAAATCTACCCATCCCCCTAATTAATTATTAAGGTTATCACTAGATTAATAAACTCTCCAATGGGTTGTCATGTACACCACTTTGGGTTCTGACCCCCATTGAGAGCCACTACCCCTACTTGCAACTAGTAAACCCTACACATCAATCAAGACATTTACCATCTTTCATACTTATCATAATCACATGAATCTATACACAGTGCAAGGTATTGTCCATCTTGGACACTTAACGTAATCACAATAATCTATACACAGTGCAAGGCATTGACCTTCTTGCACACTTATTACAATCACAAGAATCTATACATAGTGCAAGGCATTGACCCTCTTGCACACAACTCAAAACATTTCCAAACCACTTCCAAAATGAAATCATCACAAGAATTTTACATACCA
Organism: Sequoia sempervirens; assembly: GCA_007258455.2. NCBI lineage: Eukaryota > Viridiplantae > Streptophyta > Pinopsida > Cupressales > Cupressaceae > Sequoia > Sequoia sempervirens. The sequence goes on from VDFB02270651.1 coordinate 69,686,612, forward strand.
AAAAACTACTCCCTCCTAAGCCTTTGGAAGCCAGCTTTAACAATTTTGCGTAAATGACTCCCACTTTAAAACAATTACCAAAATCATCCCAATCCCAAAAATCAACCACAATACTCAATACAAGCAATCAATCAAACAATACAACCATGAAATACATTATTTCCACATTTCACATTACTCATTAACTTAACTAGTTAATTCACTTAATAGGCCATTTGCACAATTATTCATAAATAATTATAATAACAATTATTCTAATTAACTAATTACATGGTAAATTTACAATTCAACTATTAAATAATTGTAAAAGAAATCAACATTCTTTAATTAACAAAATATAATCTAATTCATTTATTTAAACACATCTTTCAATTATCTAAATATAAGTAAATCAATATTCCCTATTTAATTTTTTTCCAATTCACTCATCCACATAATCATTTAATTCACATAGGCATAATTGTTCATTTACTATAACCATAATACATATATATATATATATATATATATCTATATATATAATTACATACATATATAAATATGTATGTATTATAAACAAAATGTAGTTTATAGTACAATATATCCAATTATATTATAACAAACTTATTTAAAAATACATATACATATACATACATACACACACACACACACACACACACACACACACACACACACACACACACACATATATATATATATATATTCAATGCTAGTCCTATCGAATACAAAACAATATGAAACCAATGTAAATCACATTACAAGTTTTGAATGCCAAACTAATATATATTCATCGAATTATATATGATTGATTGTCATACATAATGCTTATTTATCGATTACCCAAATATAATATATACTCATCAAATTCCAAACATAATATACAATCATCACATACCAAATATAATTTATCAGATGTATGATGTCAAAAGAAATCACAATAAATAGAAATCAGATAAAACTAAAATCTAAGTCACTATAACCAACAAGAACTTAGGGAAAAGAGGAGGTGCCTAGCCCACCGGTCATGGCTAGGTCAGTGCCATGTTGGGCTCCCAAGCCAGTGCCAAAACCAAACAAACAACGCTAAGTATCATGCATAAGGAATGTCCAATGTAATATGTAGGAAGGAAAACCACATGTTGATGACAACAATTAAGTCGTCAAGGTCAAACAATTTCATTTATTTAAAAAAAAAATACATGGGTGCGCTAAAACAAATATTGAAAAGGGTTTAAGAACTCACAAAATAACCAATGGCATGGGAAATCGATAATCCAGTATGCAATACAATAGGCTATAAATAATGAGAATTTTTTTGGAGGCAAGTGATGAAAGAAAACAAAGGATTACACCAAAATAAAGAATAGAGGATTTTTTCAAATGTTTCAGTTGCATTGGCCTATTGAAATGCAATCAAATTGAGGAAGCGTAGAGAGATAAATGAAAAAAAAAATACCCAAAAGAAATTGGGTTTCCTGGCTGCATAAAATTACAAAATATGCACAAAACAATTTATAGAAAAGAGCTTTAGAAATATTTAGAGAATACATTCAATAATTGTTTCAATCCAGGAATTAAATAAACAAGTAAATGTTTCAGATAGCATAATCCTTCAAGCATTCATTTTCAAAATAGAGATTGAATTAAAAAAAAACAATAGTTCCAACTGGAAACTCTAATATTTCCAAATCCCCAATCAATTTTTTCAAAATCTAATTCAAAATCAACAATATTTGAGATTTTGCAGACAAATTACTCTTTCAGCCAAATGGAATGAAAAACCTCCCACAAGAACAATATTTACAATAAGAGGGAGACTGTTCATCTCCTAGAAAACCAATCAATTTTCACAATTAGTAATTAACTTTAAATTTATTAAATTAGTCTTTTCCTCCATTCAATAATTTAATTTTTAATTAATTAAAATCCTTTTATTTATCATCTTATTTTATTATTCACAATGATTATTTATGTATTTATTTATATATATTTATGTATCCAAACGTACTCTAATTTATTCACATTTAATAATTAACTTTATAGCTCAGCTTAATAATATTTTATTTATTTACCTCATCAATATTATTTATTAACTTCAGCTTACATTATAACTTATTTTATCATAACTATGATTATATATAAGCATTTATATTTAGTTATTGAAAATACCTTTTAACTTAGTAATTTTATTTTAATGTAACAATTAATCAAAAGCATTTATCAAACAATTCCAAATCAAATAACCAAATGCCAAACAATACCTGACCTCTAAGCAAAGTCGAAAAGCAAGACCCCAAATAACAATGACTGACCACACTGACAGGGTATCATACCAGATACTCATCCTCATTGAGGATGATGGATAGGGTAGGGGACCAAGTGCTATCTCCGAACAACTATTCCATTGGGTTTAAGGCAGGCTTAGACCTTCCAATTTAGGTTTATTCAATGCCTAGTACTTGCAACCTACAACACACAACACAGTCGTGCACAGACATATACATATAATCAGGCACACTGTGAAATGGAATCACATCGTAGGGTACTCACAGGTGAGTGATGTAACACTATCCCTTTCACCCAAGCATCTCAGAAAGAACATTACCAAATAATTAGAACAACTCATAATAATCAGTTACATAACAATCAAGATAAGAATAGTCACAAGATAATCACATAACAATCATAATCAAATAACATCTCGTAACATCAATAATCATAAACCATTCCAAGATAAGATAACACATTCTATTTCTAGCATATTCATAAACATGTCATAATCATCATCAAGATAATCAAAGACTAATCAACATCTAACATCACTATTCCATTAGTCATTAGTATATCCATAAGAATATATCAATATGATGAGAATATCTATAAACACATGTGATAAGTCCTACATAAAATATCATACATAGTCATGAAAATGATCTAAGCATAACATTATTAAAAATTTGTACTTCATCAAATATCCTTAAATAAAATTATTAAACAAGGGTTATCGTAATCATAAAGCATTAACACCCCTTAGATCATTTACACATAAGCTCATCAACAAGGGTTAGTATGTTAATATCCTAATACATCATCTAACATATAATCATAAGGAAGTAACTCTTAGTCTTTTAATAAATGTAAACAATAAACATAACCTATCTAATCCTAACACCTTAATAATTCTTGAGTATTACATTACCTAACATAGTAACATACTAAACAAGTGTTATTATAGAATGTCCTACTCACAAGCAAAGACTACCTGGAAACACAAAATAAATCCTTTAACATCTACATAAGCATCATAAATATTACAACATGGAGGGGCACTACATGTTGCACAGACGATTGTTGTTGCACCAAAATATCGACCTATTAATTCCCAATACAACCTTCGGAGTTAATGAATCAATGTGAGGCAGTTAAGCCATATCACAAACCTAAACGTAGTGCTACACAACACAAGGAGACCAAGGGTGCACACCTTGCAACAAATAATCCTTGATATGAAATTCTAGAAATATTTCCTTTCCATGATAACTTTACTTTCCAAAAAAAATATAAGGATTAGGGCATGAAAGGACATAATTACCACATTTAAACACCAAATGATGGCTCCATGTAATAGGCCAATTTAACTGGGATAAAGAATGAGAAAGATTTAATGTTTAATAATAAGATTTAGCTTGGTCTAAGTGTCAATCTGGGGCATAAAATTTTAAAATATTTCGTGGCTATTTACACAAGAGCTACAAGTGGTGAGGTGAGTGTGGATGAAAATTCATTCCTAAACTCAATCAAATACCTAAGCTAAAAATCAGATTAATGTTTTTATTTTGCTTTTGTGAAAAGGACTGTGATAAAAATAGCAATAGTAATTATTTTGGAAATTAAACTCATAGTTGTAAATAATATGAACAATCATTAATAAATATAATCATCAAATCCCATAATTAAATCATAACCAATAAACAGTAAATAGTAAATAGATTCAAACAATAATAGAAATAAACACATTGCTAAAAAATAAACACATTGTTGGAAATAAAAACGCTTACTATGAAAGCTACAAAAATCACCAAGAATTCCAAGAAGGGGGAACCTTTCCTCTTCAAGCCACTTGGTGCTAAAATGAAATTCCTTTACACTATTTTAGTCACTTGAAGATGTTTTATTTATCAAAAATAATATAAAGTCTATATCTCCTTTTCTTTCACGTAACTCATATTTATATTAAATATGTGTGCAAGTTGATTCCTATTTTTATGACACTTTGCTATTATTTTGTGGCTCATATTTAGTTGTTTGAATTGTTGAAACAACTCACCCTAAAATGTAGGAGCTTATTTAGCTCATGGTTATAATTAATAAAACAAAATATTGTTTTCAACGTGAGGACATTCTCCTCCATAAAATTATAAGTAAATAACAATTGGTTATAACTAAACCAAATTATTTTATGAGAAAATAGTTTTATGGTCAGAATTAAGTGTGCACCCATGAGTGACATAAAGATGATAGGAAGTCTGCATTCTTCTCCTTCAATCAACATGCTGCAAGATATATTTTCTTAACATAATGGAAGAAAATACTGGTAAATACAATCTAATAATTATTATTCACTTATTTTATCTAAAAAATAGATATTAATTATTTATATTTAATCATATGCAACAAAAGGTGGTAAAATGGTTTGATAATGTATTGAAATGGAATATAAAAAATGGGTTAAATGGTATAGGAAAAAGGATAAAATATGGTATAAATTGGATCATGAATGGCTCTCATCACCACCCTTTGTGTGATGAGGGAATAAATCCTCATGAATCATTATAATTAAATTAAAAATAGTCTTCGTCCTTTTCTCAAAAGGGAAAAGGTAATCCTTGTCAATATCGCACATATTATTTGTCCACCTCCAAACCTTAGGGGGTCCAATGATAATGAAGATTAGGGGGTTGAGAATCATCAACTTATATATTAACATCAGAGGATAAAGCATAGTAGGATTAATTGTGTGTATTAGGCATCCACCTATAGGAAAGTATTTCATTTAAGACTATTTCCTTAATATTAAAAGGGATATTATCAAATCCCCAATAAGTCCAATTAGTGCAGGATAAGCCAAAATTAGCTGCCTCATCAACTACCCTATTCCCTTCCCTAGATAAGAGTGACAAATCTTAAATTGTGAGAAGGTGTTGAGGGATTGTTTACAATCTTCTATCATATTTTTAATCATCCAAGGCTTAGCATAATTTCCCTTTAAAATATTAATGATGACCAAAGAATTTCCTTGAATAAACACCTTTTTTCATCCCTTTTTTTTAATCTCCTTATTCCCTACCAAGCCAGTGTTGCTTTTTCTTATATTCAAGTAGACTCCTATGTTTTTGGCATAACCTTCAACAAGGTTTCCCTCATGATCCCTGATAACTCCTCCAGCAATAGCCATACCAAGATTTCCCTTAGAATTCACATCAAAATTAAATTTAAACCATCCTTCCTCAGGGTAAATCTATTTAGAGGCTTTTTTGCTTAGGATTTTGACCCAATTTATGTGCAATAGGTTATGAGTGATGCCCCATAAATGTTTGATTCTAATTTCTCCATATAAAGGAGTGGCTTTTTTATACTGAATCATCCAAATTAATATTTTCATGAAGTTATTATCTCATTGAGAAAAAAACCTTAGTGTTCTTTCTTCTCTAATCTTGAAAAATCTTGTTGTCTCTCTTTCCATAAGTTCCAGGACACTAGTGAGGGAATCTATTTCCAAAGGTTAATAATGATGGGGTGGGAGAATGGGTAGTTCGAGATGTTAAAAAATTCCTTCCAAGAAGAGGGGAAAACCCAATAGACCAACTAAAACAAAGAAAAAAAGGTGCACCAAAATGGATTAACAAAATGATGCACCTAATTTTGTTGTGTTTCACTCAATTATAAGGGTAATAATACACAAATGAATATAAAAAATAAAACCTGACCAATAGCAATCAAAAGGTAGTTTTTAAGATGGTCAAATGTCTTGTACCTATTGCAAAAAGTTCTTCTTTGGGCCTCACTGAGGACTTATTCTCCCAGTGGTGAATGGGTCTTGGCTAGGGTTCTAGAAAAATCTTTTCTAGGTTTTTTTCTTCAATGTATGCACTCCCAGATCCTAGTGGGACACTATCAGAAACCTAGAAACAAATTTTGTAGCTCATTTTTCATGATCTTGCAAGAAAGGTGACAACTTTGACAACTTTGATTTCCGAATTAATCTCCTACCGAAAACTTAAAATCACACATTAAAAGAGAAGCAAAATGTCATTTTGTTAGAGAATAGGGGTTTACCTTGGTCAAACCCCATTTTGGTAATTAAACCTTAAAATGAAACAATGCATAAAGGAATGGTGAATGAAAAACATGTAATGTAACAACTCACAAAACCTTGTTGAAACCTTGGATTGTAAATCTAAAACTTAGCATGAAATGGTCTCAATGAGTGCAGATCTTGATCATAAGCTTGACATAAGATAATGGATTTGAATACTTGAACTTGATCACCAATGCTACATCATCACATTAGCTCAACAACATGCATGACCTTGACATGATGATTGATATCATGATTGCTTCAATAAACTTCAATAATCATCCTTTAATGAATGCTCTTGAATGCTCTATAATGCTCTTGTGAAAATTTCTTGATTGCATGAAATTCATAGTTATGAAACATAATGAAATAACCTTATATGTATACATATCTTACTCTTTGTAACTAAGGAAATTTTATGGTTTAGCTTATAATCATGCCTAAAACATAAAACCCTAGCTAACTATGAAGAACAATGGAGGAAAATGCATAAAACAAGAACAATTATACCAAATAGTCCTCAAAACCTCCATGAATCACCTCCATAGCCCTTCTCAACTTGCTGAAAATGTGTGTTTCCCTCATATTTAATGTGAGAAATATAATGACTATGACAATCCCTAGGCAAATGTTGAAGGATTTGAAATGACTACATGCAATACTATGATATTATGCAAATAGTAAGCATCAAAACTATGCCAAGTGAAATGTAAATATGACTATGACAAAGTGGCAAGAATGCAAGATTGCCTAAGATTCAAAGAGAATGAGATCAAGTATGCAAAAGATGAAATGCTAAGAAGTGCCAAAATGAGAGAAAATTTGGCATTTTATAGCAAATGCAATTTTGGATGGATGACCAAGATTAAAAGTTGATGAATGCCCTAAAATCAACTGTCAAGATTGTGTTTGACAACCCATAATTAGGATTAGGGAAAAAATTTGAAATGAGCAGCCAAGATGCAATATGAGAAAATCAAATTGACAGTTGAAAATAAATGTGACAGGGAGATAAAAATTGGACAAAAAGAGAGATTTGGAAAATCAAATAATTTTAGAAATTACTTGATTTATAGAAGAAAATTACCATTTTTGAATTAAAATTAACTCAAAAATGTGGAGTTATGTGACAGTAAATAATTGATTTTGAATTATTTACTAAAAGAAGTGGAAGGGAGCAATGTGAGACCATTTTAATAACTAATTTTATTTAAAATGGATGAAATTAAATGAGACAATTAAATAATTAATTCTAATTATTTAATCATGGAAGAAGTGGACCAATAATTAAATAAATTATGGAAGACTTATTTAATTATGAAAATACCTTTAGCATTAGAGACATATTTAAATAAATAAATGAAGTTTATTTATTTAAATAATCAAGAGGGAATAATGGATTAATAAATAAATTTAATTATTTATTTAATTAAAGAGGAGATTAGACATTAGTGACGTATTTAAACAAAACAAATGCAATTTTTTTATTTAAATAGTCAAGAAGAATAGAAGGTATGAATTAATTAAATAATTAAGAATTATTTAATTAATAATTGAATTTGGATAGGACATAATCAAATATTATGTTTTAGAAGAAATATGGAGAAATTAAGAGTCGCAGGTGTAGGTCAATTTTAGGTGTCTACATTTTTCCCCTCTTTGTCATAATGTAGCCTATCACATTGTGACAAAGAAAATTCATTCAAAAAACTTTCCCCAGCGAAGGTATGGAGTATCTATGCCCCCTCGGGAAAATTTTCAAATTTTGGGCTAGCGATAGAAAAATTTGGAAAGTGTCCCGATAAGTCAATTTGGTGACCAAAAAGACAATGGCGTAGACGGTTTTGGATTTCGAGGAGCTTAAGTCAGCCAAAAAGGTGGTCAAAGTCAGTCAAAAGAGCCTCCAGTAATAAAAGGTTTGACAAATACCATTTTAGCCCTATAAATAGGTTGCAAATGGGGTAAAAGTCAATTAATTTTAACTTTAAACCTTTGTAAATTTGAGAGCTCAGAGTGAGGAGGACTTTGGCAAAGATGGTGATTCTAGTGACCAAGCACCATGGGGAGATCGTGTGAACCTACAGAAGGCCAGAGGGCTCAAAGCCAATGATACGTACATGTAACTTGCTTTGTCATTTCATCATTTTTCATGTCATTTTTAGGGTTTTAGGTCAAATAAAAAACGTGTTGCGACACATATGTGTGTGCATAAGTCACATTCACATTCACATTCTGGTGCAGGGGCACCCTTGCAACATTATGTCTCCATTTGGAATCTTCGCTTTGTAATCGGATGGAAAGTAGTAATTTTTTATCTCTTTAGGCTATTATAAATATTACTAAGTCCAAAAAGTGCAAAAATGTAAACAAGATGCAAAGTTATCAACAAATAGTGTAAAAGTTGCATAAAAACAACATTAGGGAGTTAAAAGATCATTAGGGACTAATAATGGGTAGGAAGTTGGAAATCAGTTAGAAACTGATTATTCATGTTGTATTTCCTTTAAAAAGGCTTTAGAATCATTTGGGAACTCGTTGGTGGTTGAAGTTTTGAAATAGAATCAATAAAGGCATTGTTTTATGCATTTACTTACAAAAATTCTCTATTTTAAGACCTTGTATGAAATTGTATGGGCATGAATGGATGTGCAAATATTTTTATTTTATAGCCCACTCAATCAACTTCCAAATTATTTTTATTTCATGCAAATTGGTGGATATTTGAAAAAGTTATTTGAAAATTTGTAAAAATAGTGTAAACCCTGATTTAGGCTAATTGGGAGCCTTTAAATTCGTGTTTCTCTTACATTTATCAATAAAAGTGCTTGGTATTTCATAATTTTATTGCTTGGTGGATGTACTTTCAGATTCTAAAGATTTTAGGACAAAAAATTAAGAATAACATGAATAAGATTGAAGTTTATGTCTGAAAACTGTGCTTCAGACTGAGGAAAACAGAGTTTGAGAGGTTTGCTCCTAGGGTTTGACAAAATGCACATGGTATTGAAATTTTAATGAGTAAATAAGCTTATTCAGATCTAAATAAATGTGATTGAAAAATTGGTTAAGAGATTTAGATTTTGGAAGCATAATAATCAATAAGCCTAGGTTTGTATTATTGCGAAGGACTGGTAAAAATTAAAATACAAAGATGTTTAATGAGTGTCTTAATAATTTTTGAATCCTTCAAAGAGTGGTAATGATCTTAAATGGTGTTAGGGTGTTTTTGAATTAATTTCTTAATAGATTATTGGTAGAGGAAAATATTTTGAATCCATTTGATAGACTGTCCTATTTGGATAGAGTAGTCTTAACCTTGCTTTGGAGTCTCAAATAAAGGTTCAGTCTGAGGATTTGTAAGAATGTCATTAAATAAAGTTTGGGAAAAGGCATAAGAAGATTGTGCAGGCCTATCTTCATGTATTTTTGATGTTGGAGAGGTTAAATGGGATTATTTGGTTGTTTGTGTGGCCCATTAGGCCTAATTACTGATTAGGGTAGTTTACTTGGAAAAGTCTCATGTTTGAGTTATCTATGTTGGAAATTGGGTTGGAGTTAGTCACATTGATGTTGTTTAAGGATTTTTGAGGAAGCTTCAATTGATTTTGTGATTTATTCTTAGGTTGGTGTTTTGAAAAAATGGTTTTTGTAAAGGAAAAGTAACTTTGAATGAGTTGGTTAACAAAGGAGGTTTTGATTTTTGTCAATTAAGAAGGAGTTTTCTTCTTTTTTTCCACATCACGTTCGATGCATTTGATGCATCACAACATAAATGCGAAGGGTCAATAGGATAGGACAATAAAGTGTGATGCATTTATAAGAAATTTAAATGTACTTGCAAAATTGTGCCGCAAACAAGGGGTGTAATGTCGCATTCACAAAGTTGCGACGCATTCGCAAACTCAAACGTCACATTTGAAAAAAATGACGCATGTGCCAAAAATCACGAAACAAGTGCTCTACTGAGACACAAACGTGAATGGAAATGACACAATCACCGAATCTAGATGTAATTGAAGTATGAAATGACACAAACACCTGATTGTGACACAAATGAAGTCAATGAGGTGCATTTGACTTTGACTTTGATCGAGGTTGAATTTGTTTAATTTTGAATTTTGAAATGCTTTTGAGCTAGATAAATGATAATGATGATTTTCAATAAAGTGTCGATATGTGTTCTGACATGTGCAGAGACAGTTAGTGCCCATCTATATACGAGAGAGCAGGCCATCCACCTATAGATTTTGGGACCAGTTGCGGGAGAGGGAGAGATGATGACTAATGTGACTGGGACTCTACTATGTCACCTATATGCCCATTATTTGGGAAAATAGGGGACTTCTGATTGCGCTTTGTGAGAGGTGGCATTCTGAGAAACTGTTCCTTCCATTTGTCAATGGGGGAGGCTACAGTCACCCTTGAGGACATGTATCGAATCCTACGCCTGCCAATCTAAGGAGAGTGGATCGTATATGATCCACAACATGGGTATCAGACTTTTACAACATATTATCATGATCGAGGTGTGGGACTGGGGATTGAGGGATATGAGATCCACTGGGAATTCATGGTGCAGCATTATGCACAATTTGATGCCCTATTGGCGACACTGATTGGAGGGGTATTGATTCCTAATTACCAAGGACACGAATTTCCCATTGGCTGGGTAGATGTGTTTGTCAAGATGAGACAGGACATGACTGTGTATGCTTGGGGATGTTATATCATCAGCTTCATGAGGTTTCCTACGAGAGAGCTCAGAGTATTGGTTGCGGGATGACACTCCTTATGATTTGGGTGTGGGAGCACATCGCTATTTTCCATCTACCTATCTAGAGACCACAGCTGGTGGATGGCATTCCATATGTTTACTATTATGTGGGTGCTTTGTAGAAAACTCAAGTTGGTGAGACAGGTTGGTGGCGTCATCGTATTGACACCATGATATATTTCATTTGGAGGCCATACAAGGACTGTGGGTAGTGGGAGGATGAGGCTGATCGCCTCAATTTTTGTAGGAAGTTCAAATACTTGATTGGCCAGACTATGCAAAGTTAGCTGATTATTGAGATGTACCGACCTCAGAGGGTACTATGGTAGTTCAATGAGTAGCATGGTGTTCCTATGGGTACATCTGAGTATGTCAGGTCATCCAGAGAGTCAACATGGGGTCCACTAATATCAATTCCATTCACCGAGCAGTAGATTGATGGGCTAGGAGCCCAACAATGGGGATGGAGCAGAGGGGTTTTAGATCCAGGGACCATAGCAAACTATGATTTATGGTGGCAGACTCATAGGCTAGTCCCTTTGATAGATCAGGATGGATTGGTGCCCATTGATAGGAGATCAATCATACCACATGTGCACCAAGGTGGTCAAGGAGGCAGAGCTGGAGATAGGAAGAGAGGCAGAGGCCGAGGTAGAGATGGAGGAAGGGGTGGAAGGAGAGATGGAGATGATGAAGATGATGGGGGAGATGGTAGGAGGAGGAGAGGAGGAGAAAGTGGGAGGCAGGCCAAGAGGGTGAGATAGCATGTGGACTGAGTGCCCTTGGTACTGATCCCCAAGGCAGCTGAGGAGGAGGAGAGAGAGGAGGGGCCAAGGCATGAGGAGGGGAGACAGGAGGAGCATGCAACAAAGGAGGGGTTGCCAGAGATGGAGGTAGAGGAGGGAGTTGTCAGGGGAGAGGATGATGTGGATGAGGATGAGGATATGGGTGATGATGATGAGGTTATAGATGAGGTGGAGCAGCTCCTAAGGTGGAAAATGATAGAGGGAGATAATGAGGAACCCATGGGACCACCATTTCTAGATGATGCGATGACGAATCAGTGAATGGAAGACCTACAAAGGAGGATAGATGAGAGCACAACATAGGTGAGGGCCTTGCAAGAAGAGCTGGAGGTGGTTAGGGTAGATCAGGATCAAAAAGTGATCCGCTAGTAGGAGTCAGCTCAGTGGTGTACAAAGTTTTCACAATTATGCTTAGAGCCATCAGGTGACTTAGCGTGAGAGTTGGATAGGGTTAGCACCTATCTAGGATAGTACTAATTATTATATGAGTAGGAAGTGTCACCCGAGAGACGAGATCCCACCTTGACACAGTCACAGATGAGGATAGGCAGTGATAGTAGGTCAGGGAGTGGCAGCAACAACATGAGTCAGAGCAGTGCATGGGGATCTACCTCCTCAAGCCATTCATCAGGTCACAGTTCTAGCCACTCCCACAAAAATACCTCGAGTCACAGATCAGGTCATAGCCACAGGTCCTCTGGGTCAGAGCATAGATCATCTCATAGCTAGCCTCCAGTGACAGTCCCTTTAGCTTATCAGACTTAGACAACAGTTTCATCCCAAATGCATGTTACAGTTGAGATGATACCATCAATGACAGTACCATTGGCTTCACAGACACAAGTTGCCATGGCTTCACAAGTTATGCCAGTGTCGAGTTCAAGTCACCAGTCACCATGTTCTTCTCCATGAGGGGATGAGGAGAGTACCTCCTAGGGGCATTTGAAATGCATACTTTCTTGAAATTCATGTTTCAAACAATTATGTTATGACACTTTATCTATTGACTATCAAGCCTACAAGCTCCATTTTTGGGATATCTCATGACTCTATCCTATGACATTATATTTTTTTGAGATGATATATATATATATATATATATATTAATGGAGTTTTGGATGAAACCTATATGATTTATGTTATGTGATGATGCATTAGATGGATGCTTATTTGATGATTACTTATGATGATGCAGTTATAATGAGTATGTGATGACTATTTGATTGTGATTTATGAATTTCTAATTCCTATGATGATGTTGTTTATATGTTATGCCATGTATGCATTTATGATGATTATTTATGATATGATGCCATGATAATGTGATGTTTATTTATGAAGATGTTTTGTTCTACTGATGATTGATATGGATGCATAATGTTCGATTGTAATGGATGCCATTTTTATGATTTTGTATGTTGATGCAGGATTATATATGTATGGGCAATGTATATGGTTTAATGATATAGATGATGTATGTATGAACCTAATGCAATGCCTATATTATGATGTATGCACTTATGTTTTTGTATGTCACAAGATATCACCGTGAGATGGACGAGACAGGATGACAAGATAAAAGAAGGTGAATGTTAGTGCAGAGACCAAATCCTTCAACATATTACCATAGGACTTTACTAATTATTGCTCTTAATCATCATTGGGAAGATTGTTGTAATGGCCAACAAACACCATGATATAACATAGATCAAGGTGTGCAAGGTCATACCATCACATGAGACAAGCAGTCATAAACAAGGATGATCATGACTCATACTAAGAGCGCAATTGCCCCAGTCTTTTTGTCACAACCAACCACAAGAATAAAAATACAAGAAATACAAGTCATGAAATGCCATTGCTCCTCTAAATAATTTTGTTAGGAAATCCTCGAGGAACTAGAAATATGACTGCCAAAAATCCAAGGCAAGAAAATCATCATGATATGTCACTACTTCTCTAAATCCTATTGTCAAGACCTCGTGAAGAAACTAGTAACAGGATGAAAGATCAAAGGAAAAAATGCCAAGATAATGTTTTCCAAGTTTTTTCCAAGTGTGTCTGAATGTCAAGTGTTTTGATGTCGAGATGTCAGGTTTGACGATGTCGAGATTCCAAAGGTGTCATATTTGATGATGTCTAAATGAATTTTTTTTCCAAATTCAGGAAGGACACATCCTAAATAATGTCGATGTCAAGAGGATCAATCCTCAAATGCCAAGAGGATCCCTCAAAATTCCATATGATGGTGACAATACCTAGGAAAGACACATCCTAAGGTATAAATAAATGATGAAGGCAGTCCTTCAGAAGGACACATTTGAAGAATGACCAAGAGTTGACAGCTTGACTGGTTATGACAATTTGACTTGTTTTGATTGAAGTTGATTGAAGTTTGACTGATTTTGACTACATGTCGATGTTGACATGCCAATTTGTATGACATGTTTATTAAAGAATTTCCAAAGTTTTTTTAGAAGTTTTCCTATTTGGAAATGAATTTTTTGACTAGGAGACATTTTGGTGTGTGTGCTAGTGTAGTGTCATGAACCATAATGGACTGACCTAGTGCAGCCTTTAGGGACTCATCGACTGATGGCCTTTCCTATGTCATACACTTAGAGACCTCGTAGTTTGACATGACCAATAAATTTGTCTTGATGACCAAAGATTGAATCATGATTTTATTTTGAAAAACCTAAGAGGACTGACCTAATGTCTCGGGGGCTCAAAGATGAGCCTTGCCTACGTAGCAAATGCGCAGAGACAATGTAGTTTGGAAAAAATGACAAAGACTAACTGACTCGATGAACTTGACAAGAAATGACTGTTTTTATTTTTTTTGAGATATTTTGATTTTTTTGTGTTTTTCTTCAAGACGTTTTTCAATTTTTAGGTCTTTTTCTTTTAGGACATTTTTCTATTTTTAGGTCTTTTTCTTTGAGGACATTTTTTTATTTTTAGGTCTTTTTTAAAGGATATTTTTCTATTTTTAGGTCTTTTTTTTTAGGACATTTTATGATTTTTTTGTCTTTTTCAAGACATTGTACGATGTTTTGTCTTTTTTTAGGACTTTTTATGATGATTTTGTCTTTTTTTTAGGACTTTTTATGATGTTTTTATCTTTTTTTAGGACATTTTCGAGTGACAGGACCATGTGCAATACCCACTGCAATTAGGTAATAAAGAGTTTCCCCTAGTCAGGTCCAAGACTAGCCAACTAGATGAATGCAAAAAGGATGTGTGTGGGTGACGAATGGGTGATATACATGACTTGATGTTAATTGTTATCAGCCATGGGAGAATATAACGGGGATTTGGTGATGGGTGGCAAGGTGATGTCAGAAAATTGAGTGTCTATTATGGACTAAGGCAGATAGAGTGACAATAGATGGCTAAGCAATGACTGTTATGCATGGTGCCTGTTTTCCAGGTTTTCACCATGGTACTTATTCAAAGTGCTTATTTTCCAAGTTTTCACCATGGTAGTTATCTAAAGTTCTTGTTTGCCAAGTTTTCACTATTGGACAAATTATTTCTCTTTACTATTTTGTAAAAAAAAAATTGTGTCATCAAGATGCCTATTTTCCAGGTTTTCATCAAGGTGATGATTTTTTTAGTTTTCATTTTTTTGTATTTTTTTTGTTTTCATCTCGACTTTTTGATGCTATGCATAGAAATTTTGAAGGTACAAACTTTTGATCAGCTATGTCAGTTTTTCACCCTATAGAGTAGCTAACTGATATGCTCCAGACCCAAAAGAGGATGTGATGACATAAGGACATAGCCAATTTGGTTCGAACTTTCTAGGTTTTACTCTGTCATCCTTATTCTTAGGATTTTTCATGAGGACTAAATTGCCAATATTAAACTTCTTGACCATGACTCTCTTGTTGTAACTATGATAGAGACAGTTCTGATACATCTATAGATGGTTTAGGGAATTATGTCTTCTTTCATCTAACATCTCCAACTTGTATAGTCATGACTATTTTTACGCTTCATCATCTATCAGACCCTTCATCGAGACTCTTAGGGATGGAATTTCAACCTCGATGGGAAATATGGCTTCAACTCTGAAGACTAGGGTGAATGAAGTGGCTCCTATAGGTGTGTGAATGCTAGTGTGGTAGCCCACAGAGAAAGGTTAAGTTGGATGCTCCCCATCATGGCTAGTGTCACTGACAATCTTTTTGAGAATTTTAAGGATGGTTTTATTGGATGCCTCAACTTGACCATTTCCTTGTAGGTAATATGGCATGGAGAAATGATGTTGGATATGGAATCACTCACATAACTCATGAATGTATTAATTTTTGAACGGACATCCATTGTCTATGATGATGGATTGTGGGATACCATATTGGCAAATGATGTAGTTGAGAATGAATTTGGAATTTTTTTTGTCGGTTATGTATGTAAGGGGGATGGCTTCGATCCACTTAGTAAAATAATCAGTGGTGGTGATGATGAATTTGTGGCCATTGGACGAGGTAGGATGGATATTTCCCATGAGGTCGAATCCTCAGTGTGTGAAGGGCCAAAAAGATGTAATCACCTAGAGTTCTTGTGCTGGAGCATGAATTAAATCACTATGTATCTAACATTGGCGACAGGTCTTGACAAACTCAAGTGCATCTTTTTAAATGGTTGGCCAATAATACCCAAGTCTTGTTATCTTCTTGGCTAGAGTAGGACCACTCGAATGAGACCTGCATATACCCTCATGTACTTTGCATAAGGTTGTGTGTGCTTTGTTGGTGTCAAGACATTGAAGGAGGGTGTTGTCAAAGCTATGGCAGTAGAGGGTGTCATTAACGATGGTGTATCGGGTAGCCTTTTAGATAAAATACTTTCGTTGGTTGTTGGATAGGTTGAGGGGAAGGATTTGAGACTTGAGATAGTCATAAATTTCTTGATACTAGGGAGAATTGGGACCAAGAAGCTCACAAACCATCTTTGATTCATGAATATCATATGCAGGGACCAAAAGTTGTTCTACCAAGAACTCTAATTGAGGCATATTGCTTGGAATGTCTAAGAGAGAGGTGATTGTAGCCATTGCATCTATTGCCTTATTTTTTTCTCTTAGAACTTGTTCAAAAGTCACCATGTATAAATATGTATGAAATCTATCAACCATTCATTTGTAAGGCATTAATTTCTCATCCTTTGTATCATAATCATCATTAACTTGGTTGATGACTAGATGAGAATCTCCATAAACATGAAATGTCCTGATTTTCTATTTTATGCCCATTCTGAGTCTTGTCACAAGTGCCTCGTATTCTGCCACATTATTTGTACATGGAAAAGCTATGTGGAAAGACTTAGGGATGGAATCTCCTTGAGGAGTGATAACAAATATTCTTGCCCCTAAGCCATGACTAGTATGAGACCCATCAAAGTATAACCTCCAAGGAGACTTAGGTTTTGTATGAAATATGGACTCATCTAGAAAATATGCTACCAATGGGTGATCACTTTGGATAGGTTCATCTTCCAGTTGGTCTCCTATCACTTTTCCCTTTATAGCCTTTCAATCTACATATTGGATGTCATATTCGCTCAAAATCATGACCCATTTTTCCAGACGTCCTGTCAATGTTGCGTGGATCAAGAGATATCTCAGGGGGTCAATCTTTGCTAGCAACTTTCTACTATGATTACACATATAGTGTCTTAGATTTTGAGCTACGAAGACAACTGCTAGGAAAGCACGTTCAATTTATTTGTAATTCAGCTCATATCTGACCAATGTCCGACTAATATAATATATGGCCCTTTCCTTTTCATCATGGTCATTTTGTGCCAGTAATGCCACTAGTGCTGAAGTTGTTGCTGAAATGTATAAGATGAAAGGTTTCCCTTTGATTGGTGGCATTAAAAGAAGTGGTGACAAGAGATAGTATTTTATTAGTTGAAAGGCCTCTTGACATTTATTTTTCCATACAAAGGGGATTCCCTTGCACAAAATATATTGAAATGGTTGACACTTGTCGGCCAATTGTGCTATGAAGTGTCGTATAGATTGTAATCTACCTTGTAATGTCCTGAGTTCACTTATTCCTTTTGGATGAGGCATGTCTAAGATGGATTTCACTTTAGTTGGATCAACCTCAATGCCTCTTTGAGAAACTATGTATCCCAAAACTTTTCCAGATGTCACACCAAAGATACATTTCTTCGAATTCAAGCAGACCTTGTATTCTTAAAGTCTCTTGAATATTTTGTGTAACACATTCAAGTGATATTTTCTTGTCAAAGATTTAGCCAAAAGGTCATCCACATAATCTTCCATTATCTTGTGCATCATGTCGTGGAATATTGTTGTCATAGCTCTCTGATACGTGGAACTTTCTTTCTTAAGACCAAAAGGCATGACATTCCAACAGTATGTACCCCAAGGACATGTGAATGTTGTTTTATATTGATCTTCAGGGGAAATATGAATTTGATTATATCTTGAGAAGTTGTCCATGAGGGACAACATCTCATATCCTATTGTTAGGTCAACTATGATAGCTATGTTTGGAAATGGAAATTCATCTTTTGGACATGCTTTGTTTAAGTCTCTAAAATCTATGTAGACACGGATCTAACCATTTGTAGTTGTTACTAGTACAATATTGGATATCCATTCAGCATAGTCGATAGACCGTATGAATCCCACATCTAGAAATTTCTTGAGCTTATCCTTGACTAACAAGGCGATTTGAGGATGCATTTTATGCTACTTCTGTTTTACTGGTTTGGTGTCTAGAAGTAGTGGAAAATGGTGCAAAACCAATTCTATATTCAACCCAGACATATCAACATATGACCATGCAAAATTAATTTTACGCTCTGAAAATAATTTGTGGAACTAAGGTTTCTCTTCTTCTGTCAAGGATGCCACAAAGAGAACCATTTTAGGATCTATTGTTGTAGATATGTTTACTCCCATGGTGTCCTCTATGAGCATTGCTGGTTTCTCTTGAGTCATGGGAAGAAATTCCAGTCCTCCATCTTTGGGCACCTCAGAGATGTTTTCACTCGCAAATACGTCCTTTATTTTTATTGTTTTATCGTCAAAAGGTTCCTTTCAGTTTTCACCTAAAGACGTGCCATTTTTTGTTTTATTTTTATTTTTCATTTTGTGACTAGAGAAGAAAGGAGTCTCCCCAAAATAAGCTGCATAATCTAGGTCAATAGAAAATCCAGCTTTGTGATCACCACTAGGTATACCCTCATGCAGTCCCTTAAATTTTGCAATGGCCTCATCATTCTGAAAGATGTCCATGACTGGTGGGCCTTGTTGATCCCAATCAGTTAGTTGTGGGTAGACTAAGGAGATACCATTATTAGTATTGGTGAATTGTGGGGAGGATGTGGAAAGCATGCAAACGGACTCAAAGACATTGAAAATGAAGTTGTCATCATCCAATTCCCAATCAGACTCTATCCAATATTCTCCTTCACTTGTTTCATACTCATTGTCATAATAAGGGACAAAAGGACTATCATTATGGTCAGTAGTGTCATGTGGAAATTCAGCTAAATCTAGATGAAGGTCATTAAGTTCAGATGGTTGGACAGGTATGTAAGGATGAGGGTTAATGGGATTAGAGGAGGATTTTGGCTTGTCATTGTTCCTTGGGAAAAAATATCTATCCGTCCTCTCATTTCCTTGGGATCTTAGGACTATCATTACCCAATGCTTGATCAATTTAAATGTTTTCCAAAATATTTTTTCAAAGGTAAGTTCTCTAGGTTCAAGGAACAAATCATCAAGATAACAGTCACTTAAGGATTGCTGGGAGCCAAATTCCCACTCATGGGAGTCAGTTTTGGTAAGGGATTCCTCAATAGTCTTGACACTTTTTGAAGCATTCATGCTCTCACTCAAAATTCCATTGGTATGTCAATCATCATTTTTGGGTGGACCATACCCTAACCCTAGATTCTTTGGTCATTTGGAAGGCGCTATGGGTTCTCTTTGCCCAATTTTATTTCTACCAAGACCACTAGTTCTATCATAGCCTTTGGCCTTCATCATGTCATATCCTTTGCCATATATATTAACTGGTAATGTGGGTAAGTATTCCATTTCTTTGTAAATCCATCCTAATATGTCGACAATGTCTTCATTGCTCATGTCTCCCCATTTTATGAAAATTTTCTTTGGCAAAAATTTAAAAATTTCTTCAGGTTCCATTCTAAAACATGATTGACCATAAACCTTAGGAGACTTGGGTATTGTTGTGATGCAATATACCATATTTAGTTTGAATTATCCATAGCCTACGTTCTGGATTTTGACATTGGACTCAGCCTTAGGAAGCGAGAAATATGATGGCGTGGTGGAAGATGTAGATGGAGTGGACATGGATGATGATGTGAGTGTGGACAGATCAATGAATTTGGAAGAAGATGAACTTGAGGCTTCTTGATTGATGGGAACTTGATGTTTGGAAATACCCCTTAGGTTGGTACAATATTGAAAAGGAGCAGGATCTCCATATATGGTGATTTTTGTGTCGTCAAAGGGAAATTTTAGGCATTGGTGATATGTGGAGGGAACGTCTTTTAGGGCATGAATCCAAGGTCAACCAAGCAAGATGTTATAGGGTAATTCAAGATCCAAGACTTGGAAAGTTGTGTCTACAATGACTAGCCCAACTCTGATAGGAAGAGTGATCACACCTCAAGAAGAAAATTCATCATCATCATACACCTTTATGACTATGCTCTTTGTTGTGTCTATGCAAACATCAGAAAAGCCTAGACCCTTAACCAGGTTTAAGGAGCATATATTCAATCCTACTCCACCATCTACTAAAACTCATTTGACCTTGTGTTTATGGATGAAAAACTCAATGTGTAACACATCATTATGGTTGGACTTAGGTGAAAAATAATCTTGATCAGAAAATGTCACATGATGAGGAGTAGTGAGATATCCCACCATGGTTTCAAATTGGTTGACATCAATGTCTTGAGGGACAATGAACTCTTGTAAGGTTTTGTCAAGTATGGCCTTATGCCTGGGATAAATGCGAAGCAACTTGAGTATGGATATTTGCGTAGGGGTTTTACCTAGTTGGTCAATAAGGTTAAAGTGACTCTTAGATTGTGACTGCTTTGTAGATGGGCCTAAATATGATTGCTTTGCGGATGGACCGAGTATTGTAATTTTTGGTTTCTGAGGAGGTGGACCAGCTATGGTGATTTTTTCGCTTTGAGTAGTGGCATTACATTCAGGTGCTCTTTTGACAGTTATGGTATTAACATATTCATCCTAAGTTCGGACGTGATTAATGATGGTTCCTCCTGAATAATTGAATACAACATGAGCATAATTGGCTTGATTATTATTAGTCTTGGAACCTAATGTAGAGGCTTTATTAGAACCATGGTCTTGCAGTTATTTTTTGTGAATAGTATGGTTTGCATTTGATGCAAATTGTGGCCCACCCAATTCAATTATTTTCAATGAGGTATTGGACAAGATTTCTTAGTTGTCGATAGGAGGATGTCTTATGCCCTTTAGCCCATTGGTAATCACATAAAGCATTATCATCCCACCATGATGGTTTGAACTGCCTTGGGTCATATGGCTTAGGGTCCTCAAGTGTAATGAGACTATTTTGAAGGAGCTTCTTAAGGACATCCTCAATTGGTTCTCCCAAAGAAATGTATGTTCATCTTCTTGGGAATTGTCTAGTCTAGTGGGGTTGTCCTTGACCTTGACTATTTTGACCATTTTGGTTATTTGGAATGACATTAGTGGGGGGTTTAGTATTGTTGTTGGTTTATTTTGTGGTTGGGCCCCTTTAAGAGTAAGTATTAGACCCATTGTGTTTATAGCCTTAGCATCAACAACACCATCATTGGTAACATGTTTATTTTTGACCCAATACTTATTTTTGTCTACAGATGGGTTTGCATTTGTTTTTTTAGGGCCATATTTTAATTCTCCTTTAGCAATGAGAGTGTTCTCTACCTGGACGTCCTTTTCAACTAGGTTTGTGAAGGTTGTGTAGCAATGAACTTGCAATCCATATTTTAATGGGCCTAGGAGTGTTTGAACAAACATGTCAACATTTTCTTTCTTAGGTATGTCAATGTGGGAATGACTTGCTAGACTTCTCCATCTCTGGAAGAATGGGATAAAGGTTTCACGAGCATCTTCTTGCGCAAGAGTGCATAAGCTAGTGATGGAGGTGTCCATGTCAATGTTATATGCATAATTTTTTATGAATTTGTCTTTAAGTTCATCCCACGTTTTTACCCCTTTCAGAGTGGAGAACCATTCAAGCATAGGTCCTGTAAGACTTTTAGAGAAGATTTTCATCAAGTAAGTGTGTTCATAGGAAATTTCCATAGAGTTGGTCATGAATTCTTGAACATGTTCAATAGGATTCATCTTGCCCTTATATTTGGTAAAGTTCGGTGCCACATATCTAGGAGGGAATGGTGGCATGTATATATTTGTGTCAAAAGGATATATGCATAGGTCATATGACATGTGTGACTTCTTGTCGGACATTTGCAAGTTTTCTATGGTATTTTGTAATTGATCCACTTGAGTTGTCAAGGCATCAATTATAGGATTATTTGTTGCATCACACATGGGAGTGATAGGTATCCCATGGGGCTCCATTTCTTGTGAAGATATGTTGGTGTTTTGTTGTGGGATGTGTTGTTACAAGATGATTGATGTGTTTTGGTTTGCATGTTGTTGATATTGAAATTTTGGATTAGGGACTTGTTGATGGGTGTGAATATGTGATGAGTATATCAGAATGTGTCCTCCAACCATTTGAGTCAAAATTTGGAGAATATGTTGACCATGAATATTTTGGTGTCCAAATGATGCCATATGCTATGTAGTTTGATTGCCTTGTCCAAATGGTTGGAATTGTCCATGAGGAATGTTTGTATTTTGACCTTGGGAAGTATTGGCATTAAATTGTGATGACATGTTAACATTTGGTTGTGGTCCTTAAATAAAGACACGTCGTTTACTACCTCCAAAGGGATTGAATGAGGTACCAATGAAAGGATTTGATGATGATGCACCCATGGCACTAGATGAAGCTGCAAATAGAGGATTTGAATAGCTTGCCCACATTGATGAGGACACAAAGGTGGCTCCAACCGATTGTGATGATATTGTTGGCATTTATTGTGACATGGCTTGTGACATAGTTGGTGTCCCTCCAAAAAATGTTGCATTGATTGTATTGGAATTATTTTGATTAGATGTGTCATGGGAGGTGGCATTAATGGTACTTGTGGAAATTTGTGAGGTGGAACCAACAAAAGTATTGCTTGTATTGTTTTGAGGTTGACTAGTGTTGGGAATGTTGTTTGTATTGTTGACATTATGGTTAGGTGATGTTGGTCTCAAAGTGTTAATGTCAAAGCCATGTGGTAGTTTATCTCCTTGGCTTAGAAGTATGGCCAAATATTTGTCTCTCTCATGTAAGACCATTTCTTCCACAAAGGAGGCCGCTTCTAGATTTTGGGTTGTGGCTTCTAGGTCTTCCTTAAACACTTGTCCATGTTCATCCCTATGTATGAATGACTCAAAGGGATTATGTGACGAAGATGGAAAGTTCATGTCGGTGAAAGGATTGACGAAAGATGTGTCTTGGTTCATGTTTTGATTCATGTCATTGGAAAATATGGAAGTGTTGTTATCTTGTCCAAAATTAGCCATTTGTTTTCTCTTTCTTTGGAGCCTAGTCTCAACCATATAAGGAATTGCTCAAATTAGGAAGAGGATGGAAAATGACACCTAAATGATGCTATGCTTTTTTGGATTTTTGATAATAAGGGATGCAAATGCAAACTATGTTTTTGGATTTTTGACAATAAGGAATACAATATGAAAATATTGTCCAAGGGGAATGACTAATGCCAAAGGACAATGAAGACTATATTTTTTTTTGGATTTTTGAATAAGATATGACAATGTGACAATGTTGTCTAAAGGAAATGAAAAATGCAAAAGGACAATGAAGATTAAGATGACAAGTTATGACACTAATTTTTTTGGTATTTTTGGAATAAGGTATGCAAAATGAGGACTAAGATGACTTGAATGTCTAAGGCATGCAAATGCAAAGGTCTAAGTGATTTAAAAAAAGGATCTAATCAACCACCCTAAGCTTGATCTATGTCTCAATTTGGAGTATCAAATGACTTGTTTAAAGGTCTAGAGGACAATGACAAGATGACTAAGTGAGGTTTCCTAACTTGACTTATGAGTTGGAAAGGTCTCACAAAAGGACAATGACTAAAGAAGATAATGATGACTAAGTCTAATGATAACCTATTTTTGAAAGCAAAGATTTTGCTAAGTGAGGTTAGGTTTCCTAATCCAAAATCTGAAAGTGAAATGAGGATGCAAGGATTGGTTTATGACTGAAAATGAAGATGATGATGTCTAAGGATGAAAATTTTGCAAGTATGAGCCTATGGGTAAATGCAAACTATAGATGCAAATGATGAAAAATTTGAGCAATTTCTGATCTAGTTTTTGACAAGATCCTCTAAAAAAAGATGTTTGATGACAATTTGGATATATTTGAATTCAGTCTCTAGTCTGTGACAAAGTTTTTGTTTTTATCAGACAAATGTGTCATTTCAGGTTACAGATGTGTCTTGACATGGCAGATGTGGTTCATCTTCAATGAATGCGGCTCTACAAAAAGAAAATACGACACGATAAGGAAATTGTAGGTTTCTGCAAAGAAAATGGAGTTTGAGCTAGACAAATGTGTTGTTCTGCAAAGAGAATGCGGTTTTATGCAAAGCAAATGTAGTTTTTCAGATCAAATGTGGTTTTATGCAAAGAAAATGTGGTTCATGCTAGATGAATGCATTTTTCTACAAATCGAATGTGGTTTAGAAAGTATAAAATGTAGTGCAGGTAAAAACTTGTTTGTAATTTTGACCGAATTTTGAAGTTTTCTCAAGTTGAAAGTGTGTTTCCGAATTTGTGTAATGATTTTTTTCTATTTGAATGTTCAAAAAACACTTGGAGAACATGATATTTTGAGTGTGTAAACAATAAAAAAGAAGACAAGCACAATCTTGGATTAAGCAAAGACAATATTTGCTAGATTCCATGTGGGTTTCCCCAGCCACATATTCTTAGTGTGTGAATCCAGAAGCTTGGCCGCACGGGCTCCCCCTTATAGTGCACTCACTTCTCAGCCCAACCAAGCTTCTAGCCCCCATAAAACTCCCATGGTAGGTTGATCACATTTACTAAAAAACTACAAAGATATGGATGCTTCATAACAACCGTTGTTGCGCTAGCAAATAGAAGGATTTTTGCTACTACACAAAGGTGTTTAGTTCGAGACCCCTGTTTGAGTGGCCATACATGGGAAAATATTAAGCTCCATTAAAGGAGGGATTCCATCCTGAAGAGGTTATGCTCAATAGGGTTTTAGGGAATCCTACTTTGTCTATATGACACATCTACACTCATAATCCTAAGTTTTCCATTAGGATTCACATTTATATACCGGTCAAGGGTAGCTCAGCCAAAGAGCTTTGTTGTTAGTATGAGTCACCTTGGGGTGAGTACTTTTTCACACCAAGGAAGGCCCAAGTTCTAGAGGCAGTAACCATTTCTCTTACACCCAAGATTGTATGAATGTGCAAGGGGAGAGGATACTTTGATTATTGCATCAAAGGGTGACACAAAATTGGAGACACTTGTAAATTTTAATTACCAAATGATAATGTGAGGAGGACACACAAGACACTTTGTTCTTTTTAAAAGTTTAACTTGAAATGTGAAATACAAAGTTCATTTCAAACTCATGTCATGAGAATGCAAGTTCATTTTACCATATGAGTTTCAATGCATGCTTGTGTTCATTTTAATCCAATGGCATAAAAATGCAACTAAATTTTAACCAAATGAATGTAAATGAAAGATTTTTGTTTGTTGTTTGTTGATTTTTTCCTTAAGTAAATTAGAAATGTGATAAAAGAATCCACAAAACAATGTTAGATTCCTCGCCACAACCTGAAAACTAGAATATTAGTAACCCAAAACCTTAAGCTACTTAAATGGAAAAAGAAAAATCTAGAAAAAATTAAAAAAACCCGAAAGAAAAATATACCAGATGAATGTGTCACTCTACAAAGCGAGTGCATCGTGGGTCCATACTCTAGAATTTTTCAAATAGATGCATCAACATGCAAAACAAATGTGTCACGAATCTCAAACATGTCATTTGGGGAAGCTAATGTGTTGTGGTTGAGAAAATGTGATGTTTTGAAAAGTGTATGCAACACAACAGAGTGAATGTGTCATTTGAAATAGCGAATACGTCACAACGTGGTGAATGTGGCTTGAAAATAAGAAAATGTTGCATTCCGTACTTGTACCTACAAAAATGAAAAAAAGACAGAAAATTGTATGGAAATCTACAAGAAAAATGTGAGGTTCACCAATGTAACTAAGGAAATTTTATGGGTTAGCTTATAATCATGCTTAAAACATAAAACCCTAGCTAACTATGAAGAACAATGGAGGAAAATGCATAAAACAAGAACAATTATACCAAATAGTCCACAAAACCTCCATGAATCACCTCCATAGCCCTTCTCAACTTGCTGAAAATGTGTTGCCCTCAGATTTAATGTGAGCAATCTAATGACTATGAAAAGCCCTAAGCAAATGTTGAAGGATTTAAAATAACTACATGCAATACTATGATATTATGCAAATAGTAAGCATCAAAACTATGCCAAGTGAAATGTAAATATGACTATGACAAAGTGACAAGAATGCAAGATTGCCTAAGATTCAAAGAGCATGAGATCAAGTATGCAAAAGATGAAGTGCTAAGAAGTGCCAAAATGAGAGAAAAATTGGCATTTTATAGAAAATGCAATTTTGGATGGATGACCAAGATTAAAAGTTGATGAATTCCCTAAAATCAATGGTCAAGATTGCGTGTGACAACCCATAATTAGGATTAGGGAAAAAATTTGAAATGAGCGGCTAAGATTCAATTTAAGAAAATCAAATCGGCAGTTGAAAATAAATGTGATAGGAAGATAAAGATTGGACAAAAAGAGAAAGATTTGGAAAATCAAATAATTTTAGAAATTACTTAATTTATAGAAGAAAATTACCATTTTTGAATTAAAACTAGCTCAAAAATGTGGAGTTATGCGGCGATAAATAATTGATTTTGAATTATTTACTAAAAGAAGGGGAAGTTAGCAATGTGAGACCATTTTAATAACTAATTTTATTTAAAATGGAGGAAATTAAGTGAGACAATTAAATAATTAATTCTAATTATTTAATCATGGAAGAAGTGGACCAATAATTAAATAAATTATGGAAGACTTATTTAATTATGAAAAGACCTTTAGCATTAGAGACATATTTAAATAAATAAATGAAGTTTGTTTATTTAAATAATCAAGAGGGAATAATGGATTAATTAAATAAATTTAATTATTTATTTAATTAAAGAGGAGATTAGACATTAGTGATGTATTTAAACAAAAAAATGTAATTTTTTTATTTAAATAGTCAAGAAGAATAGAAGGTATGAATTAATTAAATAATTAAGAATTATTTAATTAATAGTTGAATTTTGATAGGACAATCAAATACTATGTTTTAGAAGAAATATGGAGAAATTAAGAGTCGCGGGTGTAGGTCAATTTTAGGTGTCTACACTCTTAATTCCCAAAATTCAAATAACACAAGTTGACATCAAATCTAGGATTTAAAATCATTAAAATACTGCCAAAAACATATTCCAAGGGCGGTTCCTAGGGTTAAGTGATGACCCATTCACCATGTGGTGAATGGGTCGTAGCACACTTAACTAGGACACACTTCGGGGGATGTTAAATGTTATGTAAAATTAGGGTCCTAGGACCTAGTGAGGTGGTGAATGGGTCCTAGGTCACTAATCTAGGACACACACCTTGTAAAATTAAGTGTTGTGTAATATTATTTATGAATGTCAGGCTTTATCCCTCATAATTTGTAATTGATTATGCTTGGATTTGAATTAAAGGGGCCAATTAAGCTTAGTTAACCTCAATTAATTAATAAATCACTAGATTATTGTGAAAGTGTAAATATATACTTTACAACAACCTAAATAAGGCACAATTAAGTCCATTTAGTTATTAATTATTCATTCCCAAATTAATTGTGAAAAAGGGATTTTTTTTCTACACTACATTTAGCCCCCACTTTAGTGAGAGTATGACCCATGTCAAACTCACACTAAAGTAGACATTAAAGACACTTATGTATGAAGAAATGAAAAAGATACATAATCATACACTCTTAAATACAAAAAAGAGATCAATCCTAAATGGTGGACAAAATGATGTGGAACAAATCTAGACTATTGATTTTTTGCTCACTTTGAGGTAGTGGAACCTTGAACCATTCACTAGGTGATTATCCCAAAAAGGAAAGGAATGTGGCTTAGTGAGAAGTCATGCATGTGTTTCTTCTCTCACTGTACTTACCATATGAAATCTATCCCTCTAATAACTCTGATAGGGTGCCACTCACATTCCTACCTCATGCTTAACATGCAATGTTATGCTAAGCACCCATTCACATGGTAAGGCTCCATAGGAAAGAAAGGTGTGTTATGATAGGTGGCCTTGAATTAGGGGTTTCGAGCTTCAAAAGGTTAGCAAGTTGTGTTATGCCAAACACTTATGAAAAAAAATGTACATAGGTTTTTGTTCAAAGATATTTTTCTTCATTCATGTAAGGTCTTCTTAGGTACCATTATGCCTAATGTCTCCAAGAGAGCAAAAATAAAGAGCAATAGATTACAACTTAGGGGATTCCTCACATCACATCAAGCCACTAAGAGAAATTCATACACTTAATAAATATCACACTCTTGGAGAACATCAAACCCAATGACACCACCAAGAAAAGGACACATCACAAGAAAAAAGAAAATTGCACCATGAAACATGAAAAATGTTGAAAGATGTTATCGATATATTCCCCCAATTTAAAGCGGTTTCCTAATAGCATAGCTTTGAGAAATTGCTTTAAAGTAGCCAATGCTTACTCCTAAGACATGATATATTTCCTCAAAAAACCCTATGCCAAGTCATATGTTTCTAAAATAAAGCTACACCATGAAAAAGGAGGGAGGGGTTGCCCCAAGAAATACATAAGATATCTATGGATTTTGGGTTAGTTTGTCTTTTCTACAATGTTATCATAGAGCTCATAAATTTCATCATTCCCAAAATACTCATAGAATTGGAAGAATGACACAAAGAGAGTGAAAACAAAGAAAAATCATTTTGGGTCAACATGGAAGAGACTTAAATGTATCGATGCCTTGCGTATCCCCAAAAGGAAAACACAAGACAAGTGAAAAGGAAAAAAAATTGACATATAGAAGAATGTAGATACATATAGAGAAATGAACAAAGAGAGAGAGAGAGAGAGAGAGAGAGAGAGATGCATCAAATGAAACAACACAAGGGATCACATTACATCATGCAATCACATAAAGAAACATGAAAATGAAATCAAAGCAAAATACTAGTAAGGCACATGCGAGTCAACCTATAGCAGGTCGTTTGCATCCTAATCTCAATCGATTTATATAGAAGTCATAAAACTAGCCAAAGGGACAATGACAAGTTCCCAACTAGGGGAAGCACTAAGTTCAACAATCTTTTTATGAGATTTGTCATTTAGGCTCATAGAAGATGAAAAAAAAGAATTCAACTCATTATGCACTTGCTCATCAATCTTTGCAATATCAATGCCATCATCTAAATTAATCACAATAGGGGGTTGAATGGTCATGTCTCTGGGAGGTTCTTGTTTATGTTTCAGCAAAGGTATAGAATCATCATCCATTGCTTCGGGTAAGTTCGGATTTTGATTTTTAGTGTTTTTATTTTCTTCTTTTGTTTGTAACATATGAGAAATAGCATGAAATCTATGCCTACACTCTCTAGCATTTTTATTTCATTTCAATCTATTGTCAATTTTTGTTTGTGTAGGAGTAGGTTTATCAATCATAGGTTTCTTTTCTTCCCTTAGGGGAGGAATGAAAGGAACCACGAGAGGTTGTTCGACCACTTTCTCTTTAGGTTTGTAAACTTGTTTGATCTTAGGAGGCACAATGGGATTTTTTTGTTTATCTCATGGTCTCTTATAGGAAATAGTAGGAGGGTTTGCCATAGGTTACTCTTGGATATTTGGAAGGGATTTTTGTTCAATCATTTGTTTGTCAAGGATAGGTTTTTCAATCACGAGTTGAGGCATGTTTATAAGGGATAATTTTTCTATGCACTTTTCCTTAAAATTTTGATATGATTTGAAAAATTAGTCCTCATGAGGTCTAATAGGTTCAATAGGCTCGAGCCAAAAGAAATCTAATGAAAAGTTCCCTTGGGAAGACATAGGATTAAACCCGCTATGATGCACAATAAAGAAAAAACTTTAAACATTTATGCATAACTGACAAGATGAAATTCATGGAGCGAACCCATGGATAGCCTAACTTCACATGAAATTGGTCTGATGATGAGATGATGGTTAATGAGACATTTAATATTTTGGTCCAACTTTTAGAGGGAGTTTTATCAAGCCTATCATAGGATAAGAAAAACCATTATGCATTTTGATCCATTATTTTGATTTGTCATATGTATCTTGATATAGTTCATACACAAATATAAATTCTTCCTTGATCACATTCTCTCCACAGATGGGATCAATTAATATCCCATTAGTATGGTTGCCAATGACACTACCAGTTATGTAAAGATGACCATTAGGTGCATGTTTAAGTATGTATTTTTGTGAGAAAGCAATATCAAGAGGAATTTTGGTTGATCCCTTATGAGGTTTAGCTTCAATAAATGATATGAATTCAACTTGTTCATCCACATCTTCATCTTTTATTTTTTCGTAATCTATTTCAACATTTATCACATCATTCATTGTTTCACTAGCTTTGACAAATGAAATGGTATGTTTTAGAATGGGATTTGTAAAGATTTGTAAATTTTGGTTAGGAGGAGATAGAAACTTATTACCTTGATCATTCACACCTCCAATGAGAAGATGATTAGAATCAATGAGGTCTTGTACATGATGTTTAAGACACTTATAATATTTTGTATCATGTCCAATTTTTTTAGTGATAATGGAAATAAGAATTTGGTCTAAAGCATCTGGGAAGTGGTTTATTAGGATCAGGAGCTCTAACAGGAGGTAGGGAAAGCATATTCTTTTCTACATGCTACAACATGATATTGTGAAGAGTATCGGATAAAGGGGTAAATTTTCTATTCCTATCTGAAAAGGAATATGAATTTTTTGTCTTTATGGTAGCCACTTGGTTATTAGCTTGTTGGTTTGGTTGAGGGGAATTAAGTTTTAAAAATCCCCTATTCCATTTCTTGAAAGGTTTGTAGCTATTTTGAGGTGTGGATTCAAACTTTTTAGGACGGCTGGGAGGATTTTTCACATCATGACCATAAGCTGAATTTTTATAATCATGAAGGGTTACATAATTGTGTGAAGGATGGTAATTTCAACATCTCAAGCTTGTTTTGGGTTTTTTTTTGTAAATTGGAAATAAACATTTGTTGGAGGTTGGTATCAACAATATTAATGTTTATTTGTGAATAAAGCATTTGATATTCGCTATGAAATCAGTCATTTTCTCATCATCCTTTTTCTTTCGTGTCATTAAATCAACTAGGGTCATCTTGGGACCCATGTGAATGTGGAAATGGTTGTAAAAGGCATCAATAAGCTCATTGAATGAGCTTATTGAATTCCTTGGTAAAGATCAAAACCAATCTAAAGTGGTATCCTTCAATGACCTAGGGAATAGTTTATCCAAGAGCTTATCTTCAAAGATGAAGTCACTACATAGGGTTGTATAAGTAGACACATGGCTAACAGGATCTCCTTTCCCACCATATTTCTCAAATCTAGGAACTTCTATACCTTGTGGAATTTGTGTTATCAATATCTCCAGGGATAATGGGTTGTTTTTGATGTATTATGAAGTTTGAATATTTTTTTTTTGATTTATGGTTGTGATTTGTTGTTGAAGGGTTGATATGTTTTACATAAGTTTGTTAAACATGGAACCATTGTTATTGTAAGGTGGAGGGGAGTAAGTTGGAGTGATGTATGTATGCGGAGGGAAAGTGAAAATTGTAAATTTGTGAGGGAGGATGGTTGAGGAGATATTGTATTTGAATTCACAAAGCTAGAAGGATTTCTTGTGGAAATACCTAAGGAAGTGTTGACATTGCAGGTAGGTTGAATGGTTGTAGTAACTTGAGTACTAGTGTATGTAGGAATGGAAATGGGTATTGTAGGAGGAATTGAAGTTCCACCTTGGCTTTGGGTATACCCCAAAGCTTCAGTACAACTAGTGATAGTAGGGATGGTGTTGTTAACATTATGCACATTGGTTGTAGGTAGGGAAGTCATGGGAAATGAGGTATGAATGTTATGATCCATAGGGGGTTGATTATCAACACTATTAGAAAGAGAGTTAGAAAACTCAAGATCCACAGTGAATGGAGTATTGTGGGATGACATGAGTCTCAAACTACATCTCACAATAGTATTAATAATAGGACACCAAGTTGTAAAGCTCATACAAGTTTCACAAACTTAGTGTGTGAACCCAAAATGGAAATAATCTTAAAATGCAATGCACTAACCTTAAAATATAATGTGTAAATGCAATTTTCAGATTATAAACAAGGTAATTTTCTGATTACACTATGTAACAATCTAAAAATGAGATCTTGTAAATGAAAATTTTAAATTAGGAAATGAACTAAATGTTCCAAATTAAGCTAGATATGATCAAACTAATGAAAGAGAAACTCAAAAAATAGTAACAGAGATTTGATAACAACAAATAGAAACACAAAACATAAGATTTTAATTTCTAGAAATGCAAATCAGGACCTAATCAAGGACTCATTTTCCCTATGGTGAATGGGTCCTAGATGAGGTTTTGAAGCTGATTTTTCACATATTTTCAAGTATTTTCTAATGATTTTTAGATTTGAGTATTCTACAGTAAGTTTTAGTTTCAATTATCTGTCAATGCAATGTGAAATGCAAGTTAAAAATGTGACAAAATAATGACCTAAAACACCTAGTTTGATATGCATTTTTTTTTCAATGTTGAAATACAAGTTAATATGATCTTATATGATATACAAGATGACTGATTTTTTTGTATTTTTTAGATTTAAAGAATGCAAACAATGCAATCCTAAAACCCTGGATGAGATGCAAATTTGAATGCAAACTTAGACACCCTGAATGAGATCTAATTCAATGAAAATGAATGAAAATGAATGCAAGATATAAATATAGGATGAAAAGGACCTCAAAATCATAAAACTACAATGATCAAAAGAGTGAGATTCACCAAAATGAAACAAAGAAAAATAGGTGGTAAACCAAAATGAGTTAATAAAGTGGATACACCAAAAAAATTTGTGTTTCAATCAATTATGAGTGGTATAATGCATAAATGAATATCGGAAATTAAACCTAACCAATATAGCAATCAAAAGGTAGGTTTTAAGAGGGTCAAGTGCTCTATACATGTTGCAAAAAGTGCTTTTTTGGGCCTCACTAAGGACTCATTCGCCCAATGGCGAATGGGTCCTAGCTAGGGTTCTGGAAAAATGCTTTTGAGTTTTGTTCTTCAATGTCTGCACTCCCAGATCCTAGTGGGACACTATTAGAAACCTGAAAACAAATTTTGTAGCTCAGTTTTCGTGATTTTTCAAGAAAGGTGATAACTTTGACAAGTTTTGTTCTCTACTTGAGATTCAACCTAAAACCCACAATCACACATCAAAGGAGAAGAAAAATATTGTTTTGTTAGAGAATAGGGGTTTTCCTTGGTCAAACCCCATTTTGGTAATTAAACCTTGAAATGAAACAATGCATTAAGGAATGATGAATGAACAACATGTAATGTAACAACTCACCAAACCTTGTTGAAACCTTGGATTGAAAATCTGAAACTTAGCATGAAATGGCCTCAATGAGTGTAGATCTTGATCATAAGCTTGGCATAAGATAATTCCTTTGAACACTTGAACTTGATCACCAATGCTACATCATCACATTAGCTCAACAACATGCATGACCTTGACATAATGATTGACATCATGATTTCTACAATAAACAATAATCTTCCTTTGAATGCCCTCTTGAATGCTCTTGTGAAAACTGTTTGATTGCATGAAAGTCTTAGTTATGAAACATAGTGAAATAACCTTATATTTATACATATCTTACTCTTAATTCTCAAAATTAAAATAACACAAGCTAACATCAGATCTAGGATTTGAAATTAGTAAAATACCACCAAAAACATATTCCAAGGGGGGGTCCTAGGGTTAAGTGATGACCCATTTTCCAGGTGGCGAATGGGTCATAGCACACTTAACTAGGACACAATTCAAGGGATGTTAAATGTTATATAAAATTAGGGTCCTAGGACCTAGTGAGGTGGTGAATTGGTCCTAGGTAACTAACCTAAGGCACACACCTTGTAAATTAAGTTTTGTGTAATATTATTTATGAATGTCAGGCTTTATCCCTCATAATCTGCAATTAATTAAGCTTGTATTTGAATTAAAGGGGCCAATTAACCTAAATTAACCTCAATTAATTAATAAAGCCCTAGATTAGTGTGAAAGTGTAGAGATACACTTTGCAACACCCTAAATAAGGAAAAATTAAGTTCATTTATTTATTAATTATTCATTCCCAAATTAAGTGTGAAAAAGGGATACTTTTTTCTACACTACACCAACAAAGAATTAAGAACATTGTTCCAAACCTCTTTTAAGAAGGGACAACTTAAAAGGAGGTGGTCTATTCTTTCAACATCATAATAGAAAAGAGGAAATATTTTAACAATGTAAAACCCATGATTATTGAGGTTTTCATCTATAAGAATATTTCCATGAATAGTGCCCATCAAAATAAATTAACCTTGGGAATGAGGTTAGGAATCCAAATCTATTTCTTGTAAAAATTGTTGTGGAATACCCAATAACTCCATCATACTATATGCATATTTGAGAAAAAAATCGTGAAGGATTACTGCTCCAAATCCATATATACCTTTGTTGAACAAGACAACTAAGAGGGGGGGTGAATCAGTTGTAGAAATTTTAACCTTTAAAAATTCCACCAAAGGTTAGATCAATTATCATCCACAAATCCTTTACTCGGCTTAATATGATTAATCATTAAATGAAAAAGTAGAAACTAAAAGAAGCAAAACCATATACACAATAACACTACATTTATGTGGAAAACCCAATGAGGGAAATTACACGGTGAGGATTAAATCATAATATAAAGAATATTAAAACCGAATACAAAGGCTCACTCACAAAATAGGACTTACTGTTTGGAACAAGACTCACTGTCTAATAAGGGTTAACCACCCTGAGGGATCACTGCCATAGAATTACAAAGAAGATAGAAGAGATTTGTTATAGAGAGAAAACAATCTCAATGAAACAAATATTTCTACCACAGTTCACTCAAACACTTGCAGACATGCTTGAATTTGATAGAGTACACCTTCAGCTCATTGCCTTTGGAAACTCGCCACTTACATTTTGCACTGATCCATTCAAAATCGCATTACACACACATTATTTTGCATCTATCTCACATCTATCTTTCTCTTTCATTCATTCACAAACATCTCAACTCATATTTATACTATCTTCAACTTTGAAACTCATCCAAAGTCGGCCACAAGCCATTTGTCTTTACAAATTCAAATTAGGTTAGCACTAAAAAAATCTACGGTGGAATTAGAATGAGCTCAACCCAAATGCATACTTAATGAGGACCTCAAATAAGTACCAACATGATTCTCCATGCTTCATGAACTTCATAAGTAGTGTTTAACACAAGGTCAACCAACACCCATGTAAAACACAGAAAAATTAAGCACACACAACCTTAACTTGATCAAATCTCTCTAGATAACAAAATTAGCTTGAAAATGATCATATCATATTATTCTCAAAACTACAGGTCCTAAAACCATAATTCAGAGAAATTTTGAGCAACTACATTTCTCCCAAACCATAGCCAAATACACAGAAAATAAAAATACACATACAAGTGAAAGTATCTCGCACTATACAATGATCTAGGCCCAAATTCTAGATATAACAATCGTCAAAAACCATGAAAAATATATTTGAACCACACAAGCATAGAGATAATATAAAGCACATCCTAGAGCACAACTTAGTGAACACTGAATACCTGCAAACTTTCTTTATTACAATTTTCTCAATATCCTTGAGATATACAACCAATAACCAACTTCCATGACATCAATGACAACATCAACCAGTTGACAACCAATTAACTAGTTGACATCAATGACAAAACCTTCATACTTGCAAAAATCTCCCCCTTTGTCATTGATGGCAACACATGATGTGAGAAACCATCAAAGAAAACACAACAACTTTGAACCATCAAACTCTAGAATGTGTTCTCATCCTTATTATTTTTAACATGATACTTTCTCCTCCTTTGACATCAATGGGAAAGGAAAAAGATATTTGACATTTTTTCTCCTTTGACATCACCAGTACTCAATACTCCCCCTTAGGAGTACACCCAAATAATTTCTCAATGAAAACACATGACACTACCTACTCCCCCTAAGAGGTAGCCACCAAACATAA
Source organism: Sequoia sempervirens (assembly GCA_007258455.2). Classification (NCBI taxonomy): domain Eukaryota; kingdom Viridiplantae; phylum Streptophyta; class Pinopsida; order Cupressales; family Cupressaceae; genus Sequoia; species Sequoia sempervirens. The sequence continues at coordinate 69,723,333 of VDFB02270651.1, forward strand.
ATCTAGAAGAAAGATGGATCCATAGATCCATTGGACTGATGCATCTCCATATGCATCTAGTTCAAGAAAGGAGGGGCAATGACCCCTAATTTCTCCCTAAGATACTCAAAAGTATCTTTAGGAAGAGTCTTAGTAAATATGTCAGCAATATGGTCCTTTGTAGGTACATACTCAAGCTTTACTTCATTCTCCATGACCTTCTCTCTCAAAAAGTGATACCTTATTGATATATGCTCTATCCTTGAATGCATCACTAGATTATTTGAAATGTTAATTGCACTTGTATTATCATAGAAGATAGAAATGGGATCATCATACATTACTCTGATATCTTTTAGTGTCTGTCTCATCTATGAAATTTGTGTATAGCAAGATGTTGTAGCAATATACTCAACCTCTATAGTGGATAAGGAAACTGGATCTTTCTTTTTACTTAACCATGAAACCAATCTACAACCAAGAATAATGCACCACAACTTATTCTTTTTATGTCATCAACACAACCTACCCAATCTGCATCTATATAAGAACTTAGTGTAAAGTCAGTATCCCTAGGATACCACAAGCCATAATCTAAAGTGTCATTCAAATATCGAAATATCCTCTTAAGAAGAGAAACATGTGTTTCTTTACGATCTTCTTGAAATCTAGCCACAAGGAAAACCACATGCATGATATCCAATCTAGTATTCTAGTTAAATACAATAGACCTCCAATCATTGATATGTATTTTCTCTGATCAACCTTAGGAAAATCATCATCTTTAGTCAATTTGCAGCCAGTCACCATAGGAGTGCATACCAGTTTGGAACCATCCATTCCAAACTTCTTCAACATTTCTTTTATATATTTTGACTGTGAAATAAAATATCCCTTTTTTTGTTTGACTGATTTGTAATCCAAGAAAGAAATTCATCTCACCAAACATAGACATCTCAAACTATTTTTGAATCTCTTTAGCAAACATCTTGCACATTGTTTCATTTCCTCTAAATATAGTCTCATCAACATATACAACCACTATCAATATTTTTTCATTTTCAATTTTGAAATAAAGATTGTTATCTATCATACCTTTATTGAAACCTTGTCGAATCAAATATTTGTCTAACTTTGCATACCAAGCTCTAGGATCTTGCTTTAATTTTTATAAATCCTTCTTTAATCTGCAGACCATATCCAATTGATCTGACAACTGAAATCCTTCCAGTTGTTCCATGTACACTTCTTCACAGACTTTACATCCATTTGATAAGCTTTAAAATCTTTATAAGAAAAAAAAGATAAAAACATTTTAATAGCTTCCCTCCTAGACACCGGAGCAAAAGTCTCCTAAAAATATATACCTTCCACTTATGAGTAACCCTTACACACAAGCCTTGCTTTATTTCTGACTACTTCTCCATTCTCATTCAACTTATTTCTAAATATCCATTTTAATCCAATTATGTTTTTATCTTCCAGTCTAGGGACCAATTCCCCAGTTTTATTCTTCTCAATCTGCATAAGTTCTTTCATTGCTCTCATCCAATGCTCATCTTTGCATGCTTCACTTACTATCTTACGTTCAACTTCAACAAGTAAACACAAATTTATTTCAATAGTAGTAGTAGCTCTGCTTCTTGTCAATACTCCTTTTCTATTGTCTCTAATGATTTTATCTACTAAATGATTCTTCTGCACATATTTAGGTGCCTTTGGGGACATGACCAGAGCTTCTTCTTCATTCTACTTTTCCTATTCTCCTAGAACTTCTTCTACTTCTCTATAATCAAGTTCATTGATACATAGCCATCAACTTCATTGAATTATTTAATGCTTCATCCACCTTGAAATTTGTGCTCTCTACAATCTTTCTTAACCTTTTGTTGAAACATATGTAATCTTTGCTTCTAGTAGAATATCCAAGGAAGATACCCTCATCACATCTAGAATCAAACTTTCCTAAATTTTCTTCATCCCTTCGGATATAACATTTTCTTCCAAATACCTTGAAATACTTGATAGTAGGAATTATTCCACACTATAGCTCATAAGGGGTCTTAGTGTTGTTGGATTCTACTTAAACTTGATTGAACATGTAAATAGCAGTGTGAATAGATTCTCTCCATTAAATTTCTGATAGACCTACTCTGCTATCATTGATCTAGTAGCTTCTTGAATTGTTCTATTTTTTCTTTCAACAACTCCATTTTGTTGAGGAGTTCTAGGGATAAACAATTGCCTCTTTATTCCATGAACTTCAAAAAATATGTTAAACTCATTGGAGGTGAATTCACCACCTTTTTCAAACCTCAAACATATTATCCTCAAATTTGCTTCATTCTCAACCATATCCTTAAATTCCTTCAATCTATCTAACGCATCAAATTTCTCTTTAAGAAAAGTAACCCATATAAATCTAGAGTAATCATCAATCAGAAGCATAAAATACATGTTACCTTGTAGAATTTTCACTCTTGTAGGACCATAAAGATTTGTATGAATCAAATCTAGTAGTTCAGTAATAGATTGTTCCTTTGACCTAAAGTAGTTTCTAGCTTGCTTTCCAAACTGAGAATCCTTGCAAATAGCATTAACAAGCTTTGTAATCCTTGGTAAATCTCTCACAACTTGTACAACACTGATTCTCACCATATTATTAAAGTTCATGTGACACATCCTTTGATGCCATAACCAACTATCATTAATCTAAGACACAAAATAATGTTGATCAACATCCTTAATTTGATAAATATTTCCTTCAAACTTCTTACCAGTAGCAATTATTGTTTTGGATCCTTTCCTGATTTCACATATCTCATCCTTGAATACAAGATTATATCCTTTACTACACATGTTTCCAACACTCAAGAGATTATGTCTTAAACCCTTCACATAGTAGGCATCATCAATATTATGCTTGCCATCAAAATTGACTAAACCTATCCCACAAATATTAGCACCAGTATCATCTCCAAACTTAACTAAGCCTCCATCATATTTTGCAAGTTTAACAAACTTACTTTAATCACCTTTCATGTGATGTGAATAGCCATTTTCAACAACCTAGTATTTCTTTTCTTGTTTAACATGAAGGGAAAAGATCACAATATCTGCAACTTTCTCTGAAGAACTTTCCTTCACCTGTCTCTTAGTATTAGAAGAAGTAGATTCATCTTTAATAGCCAATAAAAAGCATTCATTATCATCAAAATCTCTATAGTCAGACTCTTCATCAAAAATACTAGCATCTTTATTTACATAATATGCTCTCTTAATCATCTTCCCTTTGTTCTCTTTGCCTACTCTATATTTATTCTTCTTAGCTCTTTCCAGACATCTTGAATCATAAAGACCTATTCCTCCACAACTAAAGCATTTAAAGCTTACCTTCATACTTATCGGAGCCCTTTTTCATCTTTCTTACAAAGTTAGCTTCTACTTCATTGAATTTCTCTTCATTTGGATCTTCATCTCTTGTAGCCCTAAAAATAGTTTCTAACTTGGATCCATTTCTCAAGCTAGGATTTATCATTTCAAATGATGTTAAAGTACCCAACAACTGATCTTTAGTATAAGTTTTGTAATTACAAATTCCTCAATAGTAGATACCTTTTCACTATATGCATCAAGGAGAGTTCTGAGAATTTTCTTTACTATTATGGATTTATCCACTGTAGCACCTATTCCTCACATTCCACCTACCAACTCATCCACTCTCTATACATAGGAGTTAATGTTCTCATTTTCAGAAATATGCAGATCTCAAATTGTACCTCTAAATTCTGCAACTTTGCTTCTTTCACCTTTTCATCTCCTTCATAAATATTTTCCAATGCATCCCAGATCTCTTTAGTACTCTTCAAATTTACAACTTTAATTAATTCAGAATGTGAAAGACTATTCCTCAAAATGAACTTTTCTTTATTGTTTTCTTTGTGCGCCTTGATCTCATCAGTTGTACTCAGAACATTGGCAAGAGTAGTGCATGCAGTCTTATGAGCTTTCTTAACATCATATCTCTAGTATTCTAGATATCCTTCCATCTTTGTCTTCTAGAAGGCATAGTCAGTCCCATCAAACCTAGGACACTCAATAGTGATCTTGCTCACCATCTCAAACCTTCCTTAAGTGGTTAAGCTCTTCTCCAAGGAACCAAGCTCTAATACCCATTGTTGAACAAGACAATTGAGAAGGGGGATGAATCAAATGTAACAATTTTAACCTTTAAAACTTCCACAAGAGGTTAGATAAATTATCATTCACAAATCCTGTACTCGGCTTAATATGATTAATCATTAAGTGAAAAAATAGCAACTGAAAGAAGCAAAAACATACACACAATAACACAAGATTTATGTCAAAAACCAAATGAGGGAAAAACCATGGTGAGGATTAACTCACAATATAAATAATATCAAAACTGAATACAAAGGCTCACTGCCAAAAAAGCTCACTACCAAAACAGGAATTACTATCCAAAACAAGACTCACTATCCAATAAGGGTTAACCACCCTGAGGGCTCACTGCCACATGATTACAATGAAGATAGAAGATATTTTTTACAGAGAGAAAACAATCTCAATCAATAGAGATTCCTACCATATTTCGCTCAAAAACTTGTAGACATGCTTGAATGATAGAGTACACCTTCAACTCACTGCCTCCAGAAATTCACCACTTGAATTTCACATTGATCTGCTCAAACTCGCATCACACACACACTATTTCACATCTATTTCACATCTATCTTGCTCTTGCATTCAATCACAAACATCTCAACTCATATTTTTATCATCTTCAACTTTGAAACTCATCCAAAGTTGGCCACACACCATTTTTATTTACAAATTGAAATTAGTTCAGTGCCAAAATATTCTACAATGGAATTAGAATGAGGGCAACTCAAAAAAATACTTAATGAGGACCTAAATAAGTCCCAAAATTCTTTTCCATGCTTCATGAACTTTGTAAGTAGTGTTTGACACAAGGTCATCCAACACTTATGTAAAACACATATAACAACTAAGCACACACAACCTTAACTTGATCAAATCTCTTTGGATAACAAAATTAGCTTGAACATGATCATGTCAGCTTTCTCTCAAAATATCAAGTCCTAAAACCACAATTCAGAGAAATCTAGAGCAACTAAATTTATCCCAGACCACATCCAGATACACAGATAAGCACAGTACACATATTGGTGAAAGTATCTTGCACTGTACATGATCTAGAGGCCCAAATTTTGGATATAAAAACCATCAACAACCATGAACAATATATATGAACCACACAAGCATAGAGACAATATAAAGCACATCTGAGAGAACAATCCAGAGAAAACATGGAATGCTTGCAAACTTTCTTTATTACAATTTTCTCAATATCTTCAACATACAACCATTAACGAACTTCCATGACATCAATGACAACAACAACCAGTTGACAACCAATTAACTAGTTGAAATCAATGATAGTACCTTTGTACTTACAAAACCCTTTTATTCTGAGAAAAGAAGGTGCATTCCTCGATTTTTTTCCTCAACTCTAAAAAATTTCTTCCTCATTTGGTTGGTAGTTTCCCCCAAACTATCTTCCCATAGCTATTTTTTTGTGAAGCTATTCCACTTCAAGGTAACACCACCCCAATCAACACAGTTGTTAAAGGATTCACCATAAACTTGGATGAGCTTAATTTTTATGTTGTTTAATTCTTTCAATGAAGAGAGGGAAATGACATTAGACTAGATGCCCTCCCAAAACCCAATATGCAGACCATTACCAACCCTTATTCAGGTCCCCTACTTAATGATACCTCTTTTTTACTATAGGTTATTCCAAGTAACTAAGCCACATGGAAACTCTAGTCCCATGAAATTTATTTGGTTCTCATTAGAAAGGTATTTATCTTTTAAAATTGTAACCAAGTCTTTATCTTTAGACAAAAAGAGCCAACCAATTTGACAAGCAACACATTGTTGAAGATTTTTAATTTTTGGATACCTTGACTGCCATTCTTCTTTGGCATGTAAACTTTCCACATCGCACCAAGGTAATTCTAGACTTCTCCTCCATTCTTGTCCACATTATGTTCCTCTAGATCTATTCAATTTTGGAAGCAATACAAGCAGGGACCTTAAACAAGGATAGAAAGTAAACCAAAATATTTTGTAGGGAGGCTTTAAGAAGTTGAAGTTTCTCATCCTGGCTTAGCAACTTACCCTTCCATCCAACCAATTTATTTTGATTTTTATCTATTATATCATTCTAATAAGAATTTGGAGGCTTTTTAATAGTGAGAGGAACCCAATTTAAGAAGCTGGGAGAGGAGCAACTTGACAGATTAGATTCACAATGACCCTCTCTTTAATTAGTTGATCAATGTTAAATAAATATAGCTTACTCTCAGTAAAATTGATGTATTGACCTGAGGCTTGGGAATAAGTATCTAGAATCTTCTTCCAATGGGAAGCTTCCACCACCGATGCCTCCCCAAACATAATGGTGTCATCTACAAATTGCTAGTGGGAAGCAAGCAGAAGGGAGGAAGCAACCTTAATACCATTGAGAAATATTTTATCTAGAATTTTTTGAATGTTTCTCCAAGTAATTTAGCCACTATAATGAAAGGATAAGGGGAGATGGGGTCTCCATGTTGTAGACCACAACCACAAGAGAAATAACCTTGGGGAACTCAATTGACCAAAACCAAGAAAGTCGGTGAAGTAACACAAGCATTAACCATATTTGGAAACCTTCAATTAAACCTATATTTATTTAGAATATCCATTAATAATTTCCAAGTCATTCTATCATAGGCTTTGGAAATGTCCAAATTTAGTTCCATTATGGATTTCTTGTAGTATTCCATAGAGTGGATGTACTCATGTGTCACAAAAGCAACATCAAGAAATTTTCTACTAGCTACAAAGCATTTTTCATTAGGAGAGATCATTTTTTGTAGCAACCCTTTCACCTTATTGAAAATTATTTTAGATAATATTTTGTAGATAGTATTACATAAACTAATGGGTCTATAATCGAACACGGTGAGTGCTTTCACATTTCTTGGAACCAAAACAATGTAAGTATAATTCAATTTCTTTAGTATCTTTCCTGACCTAAAAAAATCCCTCGTAGCATATAGAATGTCAACATTAATAATTTATTAGAAGTATTGGAAAAAGGTAGGGGAAACCCATCAGGGCCTAGGGCCTTGAAGGCACCGAAGGAAAACACAACCTCATTAAGTTCTTGGAAATACATTGGTTTGATCAGAGAATTAAGGTATTGGTCACTAATAACATTGGTGATGATGTCCAAGAGACCATCAAGGTTCTGGACAAAAAAGGAGTCATTAAAGAAAGAGATAAAATCCTTAGCAATATCCTTTTCCTCATTTATAATGGTACCATATTCCCTCATAAGAGTCATGATGAACTATTTCTTTTCCTATGTCTCAAAGTAGACTAGTGAAAAAATTTAGTATTCCTATCACCCTCCCTTAGCCACTAAACTTTGGATTTTTGTTTCCAAAAAGTTCCTCTTTTTTTGAGAACCTAAGCCCCTCCATTCTTAATTATTTCTCCCTAAGTGAGGTCTCAATTTACTTGTCTCCTTATTTCATCCTTTTCTAAATTATTTTAAGTCTAGAAAACATAGTATTTTTTTGCTAGAAAATGTTTCCAAATGAAATTTTACTCCATCTCTTGAGCTTCTCTTTAACCCAAACTAGATTTTGGGAAATTTGGAACATAGGTGTCCTTGAGCATGATTGATTCCAACACATTTGGATTAGATATTTGAAGTTAGGGTGCAAGACCCACATAATTTCATATCCAAAAGGGAAAGGTCCTTTGACAACATTATCTTCCCAGTCTAGGAGAATAGCATTATGGTTTGATCTAGTCCTAAGAGGCCAGAGAGGGTAAGCTTATGAAAAATGTTCCAGTTGTTAGAAATCATAAACCTGCCCAACTTAACCTAAATATGATTTTTACCATACTGCCTATTGGACCAAGTGAATAATGACCCCCTAATGTCAATTTCAAGTAAACCATTAGCTGAAAGGAAATCCATAAGGTCCACCATACTATTCAAAAATTCCATGAAACCCCTGAGATTCTCTAAGGGGTATAATGGAGTATTAAAATCTCCCCCCCAACATCCAAGAATCACCCTAACTACTAGACATAAGAGGGGAAATATGATTCCAAAGGGTAGCTCTTGCAAGTCTAAAATTTGGAGTGTATATATTAACAAGATTTTATTTATCTAAAGAATTCAAATCTTCCATCTTAGTAACAAGGAAATTTTTAGATAAATTTCCTTTGGAACCTTTAAATACCTCTAGAGGCCCCTTCAGCATCACATGTCACATATTTAGTTGATGACCCAATGTTTTTCACATATTGATCAAAGGTTTATTGTTGCATATTAGTTTCTTGGAGAAGGAGAACACCAATTTTGTGAGTTGTGATACAACATTTGACAAGATGCTACTTAAACATGTTATTCATACCTCTGATGTTCCAATTAAGGATCCTCATAGAAATGAACAAAAGTGTCAATGGTGAACTATTACTGGAAGAAGGAGGAGACCCCCTAAACCATCACTTCTTCTATTTCCTTTGGCTAGAAAGGCCTTCCAGGGTTTTCTATTTCCCTGATATGATATCTCAAGTAGCATCTTTAGTTCTAGAATGCTTTTGTGACAGTCTCCCAAGATTTGATTCACTTCCTACATCTACTTTCTTCTTCTTTTTTTATTTTCCATGAGCCTACTTCTAGTATTCCACCAAATCCTCAATAGAGGATTTTTTAGGAGAGGGTATGTCTTTGTTGAAAAAACCCAAAAAATCCATGGAGTCATTAAATTTGTTAGGGAAGGAACCAAATCTAACTAAGGGGCCTAAATCATCAGGGTTACCATTTAGGTCAATTTCTATTTCACCTTCCTCAAATTCAATAGGCTTGCATGGAGGATCTAAAATATTATCAAGACCATCACTAGGGGGAACAACCTCTGAAATTTATGGGTCTAGAGGTAGGGTGCCACTAGGAGGGGGAGAAGAAGTTAGATCAAGATTAGCATCAAGGGACACAACTTCCTTAGTGTATCTAGAGGTTTGAGAGTAGTAGAAGGAGAAGAAATAACATTTGATAAGGGGTAAATTTCTGGTCTAAAATCCATCAAGGGGGCTTTATAGAAATCGAAGGAAGAGTAGCAGAAACCTCTTGTATAGAAGGAGAGACAACCTATGCTAACTCTTAACCCAAGGCATCCTTAACACCCAACTAAGATATAAAAACAAGGTTCTTACCATGCCTATCAGAGGGGATAGACTTTCAAGCATCACTTAGGTGATCAAATTATTTCAAGACTAGAAAAAAGAGACCATCTTTCTCATATTCAATCAATTGGTTCCACACACCAAAATGAGATATAAGGGAGACTGATGAAGGTAAAACTTTGTTAACTTCCACATTAATATAGATAGAAGAAAATATAAGTCTCGAATTCTATAAAGTTACTTTATTAATGACCAAAAAATAGCCAAAAGAACTAGCAATTCCCTAGAAAACCTTAGGGCTTTCTTATTCTAGAACTAGACCCAAAAGGTAGGCCCAGGTCAAGGTAGACACACCAAGATTATCCAGAGCCTCCAAACTGATTTTATCAAATTCCCAAGCTCCTCCTATGAGGAATTTGAGAAAATCTTCACAAAATTTGAAACTAAATAGAAATAGGCCATTAGACAGGAAAATCAAAATTTCAAACCCCTTAGAGAAAATACCTTTGACAAAACCCAAGAACTATTGCTTACCCTGGGGATTATGTCCTTATAGGTTTCTAAGTAATTGGGTTTACATCTTAATTTGCTTCTACCAAGGTAAACATTAAGTAGCCATTGCCTTGATTTCCTTGAATTCCACATAGCACTTTGTGGGATGAAAATAAGTTAGGACATTGGACATTTAGTTTGAAAATATAATCAAGAAAGTGTTTGTGGTAAAAGCAACTCACTAATCAAGGTGAAATCAATTGAACCCCACACATGTGCTTGTGTATCTTTTGTCTTATGGTCTTTTGAGAAAACATTGATCTTTTGGTTTGAAGGGAAAAGCATGTTCTTCAAAACCTTGGCCTTGTAAACAAGTCCTTATTAGGTTCATTTAGGATCAAAATCAAACACTTCATCCATTTCAAACATTTATTGTCCCATCTCACAAGCAACTTTAGAGCTTTGGAAACATCATTATCTATACTTGGGTACATCCTTAAAACAAATCAAAATCACCTTGTTTAATTAGGAGTATGGGAATGCATCCTTTCTCATACCTCTAGTTAAATTGTCACACCTTTGAACAAGTTTATCCTAAGTTCATTATCCAATCAAAACCAATCAAAATCAAATCCTAAAGTCTAGCATTGATCCAAAGATACCTAAAAAATAAACACCCATATCATTCACCCCTTTCACCCTTCATCTCATCATTGGTCCTAAACACCTTAGAGGTCACTTTTACAACAAGGTAGAAACAAAAGAAGAAAATGGAATATAAACTTGATCCATACATTATAAGCAGTCTAAACCAACCAAATTATCAAAGCCTTACAATACCAATTGATTTTAAAAACTCACATTTATACAATCCATACATGGGATTATTATCTCCTACAAACCTCAATGGTACAAAAAATGTGAGTATACCCAATCTAAATTTTGAAACACCTTTTCCAATGGTAGATTTAAATCCACATCCAAACTTACAAATCTAGCAACCAAATACTCAATGCATGAGTCTTCAACAAAACAACATTATCCCACCAAATTCATACATGCCAAATATGAATATACCAAGTACAACTATACCAAACATGAACATTTCAAATCCACACTTGGTAAACTTTTGGATAGATATGTTTGAAAATCACACAAATGTTGTTCAAAGTCCATCACACCCATATGTCCACCTCACCTTTCATAATCCTAATGACCCATCATCATCATTTCACACAACCCCTCAAATCTCTCTCCCTACTACCTCACAAGGAGAAGGGGACCTATTTGGACCAGGGGGCATTTTTAATCAAACATCATCATTTCCCCAAGGGATCATGCCACTCACTTTCCCACCACTCCCACCCTTTCCATTAACATTTGTATCACCTCTTGGTTTGGGGCTACCTTCCCTACCTTCACTCATCCAAACATCCATCCAACCATTAATCAAGGAATCATACCAAATCATCCCCCCTTGTCATTAACATCACAACAACAAATGGAAACCATCCCCATAGCACAAGCAACCAACACATCATCTATCATCCCTCAAAACATGGTCTCTCAAGGACCAACCATATCGATCGCACCATCCACCACTCAAATACCCATCATCAATACGATGATACCTCTTATCACCACAACAAGCACTATTCCAAAACCACCTCCGCCACCACCACCACCCAAACCAAACACATCAAACCAATACAACATTTTGTTGCAAGCTGCTTAGTAGGTTGCTTATCAAAAGGCACTCCAACAAAACCAAAACTGACAAGCTGTACAACTAGCTGCTCAACAAGCTACACAAGCTGCTCAAGTTGCCCAAGCTGCACTACAAGCCCAACAAGAACAAGCCTAGGATCAAGCGCAAGTGCAAGCTCAAGCCCAATACCAAGCCCAACAAGAAATTTTTCTTCAAATTCCCAACAAAATTTTAACGACTCCATGTATCGATCCAAGTCAACGATCACATGATCAAGACCTATCCATCAACGAACACATGGAAGATGTTTTTACCTCATTTGAAGATCAAATCAACATACATCAAGAGTCACTTTTTGATCATGATAAGAACCCCTCAACAATATCTAACAATGATCTATTTCAATGAGTGTTAACATTATTTGATCCTACAATCAACGATCCATCAACCAATGATCATATTGAAAATGTCTATAATGAGTTAGAAGACATATCTCAAAAATTTATTCTAAAGCATGATCAACATATCTCACCAAATTCTAGCAATGGTCCTTTCCAAGACATATTGAAATCCTTCGACCTCATGATTACCGATATTGAAGGAATCTTCAACTCAACACTTGATCCAAATTCACTCAAAGATCAAGAGGATATTGATCCACTTCCTATGCCTAATGAAGATATCCAAGAAACCTTTGTAAGTAATCCATCCTTTGAAATTGACCCATGTCAAGAACTTGATCCAAAGCATGTCAAAATCAATTTTGAAGTCATTCAAGATCAATAATTCATATCTCCAAGCTACTACAATGCTCTAATAGACACTCTCATATCTATACAAGATGTCACAAATGATGATCATATCCACATAGCACATACTCCATCTACCCATGAGATGCTTTCTATGAATGGACAAATAGATGATCTTCATTTAGAAAAGGATCCCTTTATTCCTGACATTATTACACAAAAAGAGAAAGTTGTTGATTCCTAAAGTCAAACTAAGTTGTCAACATCAGGATCATATGCATCCCAAATTTAGACTGAGGAAATCATGTATAAAGATATCTAGCATTATCCACTCAAGGAAACATGTCAAACAGAACATGACATTCCAAAGTTAGTAGAGTAGCAAAAGGAAATATCATCTGCAGTGGTCATTTATCAGAGCATGCTTATTAAACAAGACATCTCAAAACAGGCAGAACCAAAGAACAAAGGTGCTACTACCACCATACTAGGGGAAACTATCTCTCAAGCAAATGTCAACCTAGGGAGAATGAAGAATCTTTATGGTGAAACCAATGCTAATACTACAACCAGCCACATCATGAATCTTCATCCACCCATCACCCCATCCACTAATTGGGACCAACATCAAAAGAAAGATTTGAATCAAAGCAAAAAGAACGTTATCAAAGAAAAAGAAGCAAAGAAGCATGTCAGAAAAATCAAATACAAGTGGATACCAAAGAATACAAAGAAAGATTATCCCTATCAAACTCCATCAGTCAAAGAAACTATGGGGAAAAATAAAAAAGAGAAAAGTATCCATCAAAGATGTCCACAAAGGAAAAATGTGGCTTCTCAAGCGACGTACAAAGTGTATCAAGCAATTGGTCCTAACTCCGCGCACACTTCCGTATCCACCCATCATTGCTCATCTTCCCAAGTTTGGAGAGTCAAAGATTCCAAACTATCAACCAATCCATCTCTTATCCCTAAATAAACTTCATCCATGCCTCCACGCATGATATCCAATTTTCACATTGACCATGTATTGGAAACAACCCTTTATCATAAGGATTCATAAGGCACTCTATCGCGATGTATGCACAAAGATAAAGTTAACTTTGGTATCGACAAAGCAGATCAGGAATCCCAAAAGTTGCATTCAAGTGCACGTATCTTAGCAAGACAACTTCTTCAAGTAGGATATCGATGGAACATTATGAAAAAATCATCTACATCGACACCACCAGGTGGTTCAGCATGAGCTTAAAATGTTTCAGAAAAAATCAAAAAAATCAAAAAATATAAAAATGCAAAAAAATAGAAAAAGGATTGAAAACAATAAAGAAAAAAATCATCCTCTAGTGAAAACTGTGTAGGCAATGCTTTGGGTAGGTACCATGATGAAAACTTGGAAAATAGGCATCATATGTAGAATCGAGCATCTACGTGCGCTAGTTCAGGTGGAAGCATCTTATCCCATCCATAATAAATCTAGCATTCCATCCATCTCAGCCATAATAAATCCATTCATCCATGAACCATTTATCCAATCCATTTTCATCCATCTGCATCCATCATCCAAGTTATCTTGATCTTGATGAACTTTAGTGCACACTTTACACTTGCTTATGTTAAACATATTTACATGGGTCATTTTCACTAATCCTATCCTACCCAACATTATCTAAGCCATGAAGCATTATCCAATGAGCATCCTCTGTTCAAACACCTTATCTTATCACAAGTTAATCCATATCCCTCCATCTACATACCTATCCAAGCATCCACCCATGGAGTTCATACATTGCTAGACACTGGGGGCAGATATTTACATCTTGATTCGGGAATAAATCTTGATCTATATCCTCCAACTTATGTGGTGATCCGAACATTGAAAAACATGAAATAAAATTGGTCAAACCACTTGTGAGAAAAAAATCCAAATCACTAGCCCATGGCATATTTTGATGAGAAGACATTCCTTATCAATCTTCATCTTTCATCAAACATCAATCCAAACAATCACTATCAATCGCATCTAATGTGTGCTTCAACATCATATCAAATCATTGAAAAAAAAATTGTTCCAAACCAAGCTTCATCAATCCTAATCAATCAAATCCAATAAAAAAATCATCATCTCGGGATATCCTTGTGTTGCTTAACACTATCCTTGCATTGTTGTGTATCCTCAATAATGTTATCATCATCAATCCCGCATCATCTTGGGATATCCATCCTAAATCCTCGTGTTGCTTAACATTGTCCTTGCATTGTTGTGTCTCCTCAACAATGTTATCATCATCAATCCATCAATCTGATCAATCAACCTTAGCTTGGTTTTCAACAAAATCCTGAAAAATAGCACTGATAGCATTAGACACATCCTTATCCAAATCATCAAAATCATGTGAAAATCCAAAAAAATTCAAAAAGTCAAGAAAATACAAAAACATCCAAATCATATCAAAATCCAAAAACACTCAAAGAGTCAAAACAAATCAAAAACATGTTATCCGAACTACGTCATCTCTGAGCCTAAACATAGGCAAGGCTAATCTTTGATCAGCCCTCAAGACACAAAAACACAAAAGCATTCAAAAAACACCAAAATCCAAAAATATTCATAAAATCTCATAAAATCCAAAAACATCCAAAAACCAAGAAAATACCAAAAACAACCTCAAAACATTTCAAAAACATCAAAAACATCCAAATATTTGAAAAAATCCATCTATCATGTTTCCCTTTCACTCGCAATAATCAATCATCTATAATAAACTGATCATCACCTTCATCCTTTGGAAAAACAAATAGAAACAACCATAGCAATTGGCAAAAGAAAACTTCAAACGTAAAATCAAAATTGAAACAACAAACTTTTAAACACAAAATCAAACTCTTGATCATTTTCAAACATGTCAATCAACTTTATATCAATATCCTATCAAACAACTTATCAACCCATCATCATCCTATACAATGCATGTCCTAGGATATATCGTTCTGACAATGGGAATCATTTTGGATATCACCTTGGATTCTTATCCTATAAAAAAAATCCCTTTGGCTAGAGGTATGAAGAACATTGACTTGTTTGTGTACTTGATCTTTTCTTTTGATTTATCTTATTGTGCTCATTCCAATGACCTCTCAATGATGTCTAATCAAAGTGATTTAGAGAGAAAGGAATGGGGCATCGATCATTATCATTTTGTCTATTGTGCTTGTTGGATGTTCTTGTAATATAACTTGGTGAATACTTGCTTTGTTAGGTGCATCCTATCAAGGTTTTCGTATGTGTGAACAAGAATACTCCTATCTGTTTGTCGAGTCAAAGTCCATCACACTAGGTACAACACCATTATGGTTCTTTATACCTTGATGCATTGTATCTAGGTGTGTTATCAAACAATAAGGTAATTGGCCCTTTTAAAATCCCAACTCCTTAGTAAGAAAATCATCATCATCATCATCATCATTATCATCATCTCTAATAAAGTTGGCTTGTTGGTGTCTCTTGTCATCATCTTATTTTCTTCCTATTTCCTTTCGTGCTAACATGGTACCATGACAGTTAATCATAAATCATTGCTAATGCATTCATACTGCATCCATAAACTTTAAGCATACCGCATAATGCATATCATACCATATAGAAAGCATTAATCATACCACATGCATTCATCCCCATCATTGCATAATATAGATTGGTTATTATAAGAATTTCATAAACCATACATTTATCACCATACACATAATCATAAAATCATCATCATATCATATCATGTGCATCCATATCATCCATGCATCATCATATCATCCATTACATATAAACATCATAATCATCTCATTTATATCATCAATAATGTAACTGTCATGGTACAAATCAGGATCAAGTGGGTGTAATATATCAAAATAGGCATGAGGATACCCATGGTTGATGACTGTCTACATCATCAAATCTGTCTACATCAAATATTTGAGTTGAACTGATCTTGAACCTCTTTGTCGAGAGATCAACCCTCAAATCAAACCTCTTCGCTCAATCTCTTGAGGGGGCAGTATACCAGTGTAATTCTTTTTGCTGGGGCAATAGTGGGGCATCTGAAAATATCAAATAATTTTTGAATTTTGATCATGACAATTTATTCTTTGAACCAACGCAACAAGTACATTGCTTCAAAGAGGGGAAAAATGTAGACACGTAAAATGTACATGCACTTGATTTTGATCTACTAACATCGCTTCATCTTGGATTATCCCTCTATCTAACCATTTAATCAAATAGCCTTATTTGATTAAAGTCATCATAATTCCCCTTTTAATTAAATACATCCCTCGATTTAATTAAATCGTTATCTCTGTGTAATTAGCTAGGTCATTTCATCTTCATATCTTTGTTTAATTAAATAATCCATATTATTTGATTAAATCTCCAATGTTCATCTAATTAAATTAAATAAATCAAACATTTATCTAATTTAATCTAACATCACCCCCTTTGGTTAAATAAATAAAAAATATTTATTTAACTAAATCTAAATCATTCTCTTCTCATTTTGAGTTATTTAAATCCTAAAATCTAAATCAAATGGTCAAATCAACTAACATCATTTAAATTAATCAAATCATGATTAATGCTAATCCTAATCACTCAAATTCTCTAGATTTTGCAACTTGCACATGAAAATCAATTTAATTGATTTATAAATCATCTATTTTCATTCAAAAGGGCATCCAAGTGGGAATATTCTTCAAATTTGAAATCTCCCCCCAAATAGACATGTACATCCAACAAAGCATTTAAAATCTCTTACATGTCCTTGTGCATTGAGCCAAGTCGCATTTAACTCCTATTTCATCCCCCCTAAAGATGTCACTTCTTCAAATTCAAATTTCAAATTTGCACATGGATCAAAATGTTCTCAACCTTCATCCTCTCACATGTTGACAAGTGGCATCATGTCATTGGTTTATATTTTATCCCAAATTCATCCTATCTTTCAATCTTCAACTCTTTCTTTCTATAAATAGAGAGCTCATCCTTCATTTCTATCATCCACAATTTGAGCAAACTTATTATGCTCAAATTCATCTTCAAACATCACCATTTTTATCAATTTCATCAAGTTCATAGCAAGGTTATGCAATAATTCAACCAAAGTGGATCACATCTTCATCAAAGATCATCAAGCTTGCAAAGGAGTTGGCAAAGGGCCAATTTCCACATCAAATTGGCACCAATTCCCCCATGGGATAGTGGTTTGATTGTTTTGAATAAGATTTGATAGTTTTCATTTGAATTTTTTTCCTATTTCTTGTTCATTTCATTTGAATGGATCTTATGGGGAATGATTGTTTTAGACTTGTTTATGGGCTAACATTGTGTTGTTTACTCATTTTTATGTAGGCCTAGATCAAGTATTCATAGTTTCCAATTTGAATAATCCCACCTACTACCCTGGTCAATATTAGGTCTAAAACAAAGGAGCTTACCTATAAGAGTGTTATAGATCAGTGATTGTCTCATGCATAATATCATCTAGAAAGAAAAATCAAGACCCACCACCACATGCAAGAGGACTGTAAGGAGGGAGCGGGCCTAGAAAACCCCATGTTTGAGGATTTACCAACAATCAAATTTTCCACAAAAGAGGATGGGTCCTCATTGAAAAGGAAGGAATCCAAACTAGAAGAAGGAAAAGGAAGATACTTCTCCAAAAGAAGGGCTTGGAAAACAGGGAGGATGAGGATGATCCTTTTCCATTAAAAGATTGAGGTGCAAAAGCATACAAGCTCCCCCTTTTACCCTCCACAATAGTAGAGGTAGAGGATGGGGAAGCCTGTGAGGCCCCCCTATCATCAGGGCACATAGTGGATGCAAGAATAGAGGGGAAAAAAATGGAAAAGGAAGAGAGCGGGAAAGTTACAAAGCTCCTAGTTGAAATCTTTACATGCCTTACAAATCATGCTACCTACACATTTACATTTCCTATTATTTGTATAAAATTTGAATAAGATAAATGTAGAACTTGAATCGTATTTAAAAAATAAAATTGTATTGATTAAATATAAAATTAGAAATGATACATACATGAAAAAATTCAAACCCAAACGCTAGAGACATGATAAAATTTAAACCCTAGAAGAGAAGGAAATTAATCAATTATAACTTATATAAATAATTTAGATATAATCCAATTTAATATAGTCAAGACATCAAGGTCTAAATAAGTTCTACAAAAATTATCAAAAAATTAAAGAATTAAATATTTGATATGTTTTTAAACTATTGAGAAAGTATTTATCTATTATTACTAAGCTAATAGTTTTTAGTCAATGGTTTGGCTATGTAAGATAAACTTGTAAATTTATATTTGTCTACATGGGTATAAAGTTGCAACTATTCAAACATTCCTAGCTCAAGGTATCAATATAGTGTGATATAGGTCATATTGATTAGTAAAATTGAGGAAAAATCACATTATGAACTAGATTTTGTAACCTAGATCTAGTCAAGTTCTAGTAAACTTTACATGTTTTTGAAAGATGTGATTAATACTTATAGCATATACTACCTAAAATTTGAATCAAGTTGACTTATATTATCATCAAAAATAAAAACAATTATAACCATATAAATTAAATATAATTAATATGGACTACTTCACTAGAGGTATTGTATTCAATTTATTCAATATTTAAGTATTGACCTTGTTTTATGAAACTTAAAAAGTGCACTTGAGTCATGGGTCTACTCACTAACCTTGTACAATAATTAGAGTTTCATGTTGATGTGAAAGTATCATTTGATTTAGTATTCACCCACCGAGGAATCAATAGTCACCTCTCCAATCCCATTTTATCAATTCTAAACCAAGTGAACTACTTGGAAAAAAAAAAACCCTTGCACATCAATCAAGTGTCACTATCTAATCTACAATATGACTAACCTAATAGTTTTAGGTTAATGATTTGGTTATATAATATAAGACATAATTAATATTTTTTTCTAGATGGGTACAAAGTTGCAACTAGTCAAACATGTAGAAAGGTACCAAGTTACTACGATTCAAACATTAAGTTTAGGGTATCAAGTTAGTGTGATAGGTGATATCTATTAGTAAAATTGAGAACTTGACTCACTTTATGTTAGGTTGTAACTAAGTCTAGTTGTTCTATTAAGTTTCATTTTTGAAATAAATGATGAATCTATTAGATGCCACACATAAAAAGAATCCCAAGATTCCATGTAAGACTTGCTATAACATTTTTAAAATATATTATGATGGATGTAAAAGAGAATTATATGTATGTATATAAAGTGTAATTGAAAGATAAGATCTTGGACTATCTATTTTAGGTAGTGTGCAAGAGCATCTTGGAAGAAGAGAACTTGCACATTTTAAATTGGAGTATCTCTAAATTTAACTAGTTGAATCTAAGTCAAAAAAGGAGTTACATTACATCCATGGGTCTAACTAATCATATAAAGATATTTTTGTACACCTAAGAGTTTTTACATGGAAACATGTATATAAGGAGCAAGAAAATATCAAAATGGTTAACACAAGATGATGCTATGTAAGATATTTAGGCATGAGAGATTTGCATAAGAGATATGTGAATAATTTAAAGTTAAAAATGTCATAATATAGTAGAACTATTTATTTGATCTAAGTTATGGCTTAAGATGATTTTTATAATTTACCACTAAAAAAGTGAGAGCTTTAAAAGAAGAGGACATGAGCACCTAAGTGATGTAGAGCAGGATGGAGGAACAATCAACCAAGCTTGAAAACCAAACTCCAACACAAAATCAAATAACTAGCACAACTTCCATAGGGTCAGCTCTATGGCTTTCCAATTCACAACTGAGCAACTAAAAGACCAATTCTTCAAAGACAGCTGTAAGAACACCCACTGATCATCCATATAGCATCCATATTCCATCAAAAAAACATTTCCAAGCTTGCAAGTCAGATTCATTTGTCAAAACATAGAAAATCATTAAGTCACCGTGACCAAGGGCTAGTAGAATTAGCCCACTTTTACAAACAAAGTGTCTCTTAAACTACTCTTCACCTTACCAACTCTTGGACAGTCAAAAATTGTGGCACAAAGCAAAAGAATCTCTAATCAAAACCTCCATACTGCCCTTCTACACTGCTGCTCCAACAAACCCTCCTTTTCCTTCCTAAAACCTAGGGCTTATTGTAAATCCTATACCCAGATCACTTGCAAACCCAAAACCACTTGAATCCTTCTAATTTCAACCTGTACATGCTCAACACACCTTAACATTTGACTTCTCTCACGTTTTGCACATACTTCCTTTGTAAACCACCTAATTTTCCCCTTTTTTCACCCCTTCACCATAGGGTTTCTAACTTCCTCACTCAACCAGACACTTACAACCACTCAAAACTTCTAGATAGCATCAAATACACCTACCAAGGCTTTCCTTTATGGTTTCTACCCTGATTTCATTCTCTATAGACTTTTCACTTACTCTAGCCTTGACTCCAAGGCCTAAAACACAGTTTTGCAACAGGGCAGTCTCTTTCATCTACTTAAAATATTATTCCACCACAAGGAGGCTCATTCTATTGTTCACCCTACCTTACATAGGCCCATTCCTCCGAGTTACAGCCTGCATAGAAGGAGGAATGGCCCTTCAACTCACATTTAATTCAAAACCCTACTTCCCCTGTTTTAGAACAGTCAACAGCAAATTCAATTTAATTGGCTTAATTCACAAGAATAACTCTCAAGAACCAATTCAAAACATAGGGAAAACAATCCTAAATCAAAACCCAATCATTCATGATCAGTTCTTGCTGTACGAACCCGTACACAGCCAAGAAATGAGAGAAAAACCAGAAAATAACTGGAAAAATAGAACTTTTTATTAATTTACTCTTTTCACAATGCTTCAACCAAACTCCCTCGAGCCTTCAAGAGGCCATTTAAACAATTTCCAATCCAAACTACCTATGGAACGCCTAAAACTGACCACAAAACTGCCTTAACCCCCTCAAATTCCATATTTTGCACTTTATTTTGATAATTAAGTAACTTTTTGAATCAAACTAATACTTTCACCCCAAAATACATTGAAAGTGGTCTTATTAGACCTTTTATTAACAATTTACCCCCCTAATTTCTAGACCAACCCACACTTGATGGATTTTTTGCAATCATGTGTTTTAGGTGCTCCTGCACCACTAAGTCAACATTTTGATGTGCTAGGGTACTTGCAAGTGACATATATTACCATTTAACTAGGTGATTCTACCTTTGATTCTTTCAAAAATTTGTTTATGATGAATGCCCTAAATTTTCTTAAGGATAGTGGAATACTACACAACCTTAGCTTGTGACACCCCTAACACAAATATTGAGCCCTATGTACCATATCAACCATATAGATGGTATAAATGCCACCTATAACCCCACATTGACCCACATTAGTATATGGTTAGTGAAATTTTTTCTTAAGATATCATCCTAGCACAACCCATACTACATTTTTACCATGAGATCACAATGACATCAATATGCCCTTTGGTGGGAAGCCTACCCCCTCTCCATTATGTTTTATTAATTTTGATATTCAACTTCAAAATGTGATAAATTTTTCACTGAGTGTTTGATCAAAGTTAATTATTTTTCAAACTTGTATTTTCTATGTTGCATACAAATTGGTAATCTTTTTTTCTATTCTCAAAAATTTATTGTCCAATCCTAGTTTTTGGAACTTTGTTGGGCACAAATTTCACATACAAGATATTTTTTAGTGTAATTGTTGGCAATTAGGATTGCACCCCTAGTCAAGCTAGGATTGGCCATCCTATTGTAACATGGAAACACTCTCTAATTTGTGGGTCAATCAATGAGTGAGAGCGAATCTCCAAAGTGAGTTGGTTCCCTCTAGCTAATCACCTAGCCTATGTACTTTCAAGGGAAAGGGGGAGGAAGAAACCTAAAAAATGAAATCTACAACTTAAGATGATCAACTAGATATTCTAAGATTTTGAAAAAACTTAACCCACAACAACCTCTCTCAAAGCATTAGCTCTCACAATCCACCTTAGAACATTTAGCTCAATAGTATTTTGTATAAAGATTCATGAATCATTGAATACAATATGTAACCTAAACTGTCTACAATTCTTGCCCATAACCCACAATAATAAGATGATAGAAGGATTCACCACTTTGAATCACAAACAACATCAGATTATTACTGTAAGTACATGAAAAGAAAAGGGGAAAGGAAAATTATGCTGCTTGTATTGAAATTGAAGGAATAAGATATCAAAATATGATTCAAAAGGTTTACAAAACTCTCTACAATGGATATGAGAGTTAGAAACAAAATTCTAAACCTTGAGAAATTAAAATTTCTCAAACTTATAGCCATCAAGTGACATCAATGATGGAAATAGAAAAATCAGCTCCACTGCACCACCAAAAAGAAACTCTTCCTCATTTTTGACCTCCTCATAAAATCCTGAAAAAGAGGGACTCGAACTACTCCAGAAAGCACCAAAAGGATGGAAACTTTCCATCACCCAAGGGTTGATCCAAAAAGTCCTCAAAATTAGGTGTAAATAGCTGGAAACTGAAAATAGACACTTCAGTTTGTCATCTCTTTTCCAAATCTTCCCAAGAACTCAACTAAAAAATAGAAGGTTTAATGAGGACTCAAGTGCACTTTTTAACTGCATTTAAATAACAACTAATCAATAAATTTATAGAAACATTGCTTAATTAGTGTTTTATAGCTTTGTAGTTTCAGAAAAAAGAAAAAAAAAATAGAAACCCTCTTTTGTTACATCTATTTTTTACAATTTATCTCCAAATATTCTGATTTTTGCATTTTGGATAAAAATTAGTATTTGCAAAAATCAAAATATTATACAATGCTTTGAGTACTCTTTATTTTTTTATAAAAATCATAAAAAATTTCAAGCCCCCCATCACATATGGTGATTCAAACTCCAAAGGAAACCCTAACATGTTCAAGACCTAGGAAAAAATCAAAGGGCCTAAGGTTATTGTTTTAATTTTTTACAAGGCCAGGTGCATGAAATATTTCTAAGGCATGAGAAAGGCTTACCCTAGAATGAAAGGGCTCAAGCACATATGGTTTTCTCTAAAAATGAAGAAAAAGGCTAATGCATATTTTGGCCTAGGCATGAACCACCCACAAGGCAAGGTATTTTGACTTAAGGCATTTAAGATTTAAAAGAATGTGATAAAAATCACATTCGATGGGAAAAACCCTAGCACAAAAACTAATTCTAAACACATTTTTACTATCATTTTGCATTGGCCAAGTTGGGGAAAATAGGGCTCCACTGGGCATTGCCATGGAAGTTAGGGTTTTCAAGCTTGGGGCTCGATTCTTCACCATTTTTCAATGCCACTCTTATTAATTCACCTCTGAATTTGATGGTAATACATTTGTCACTATTTTGATATCTCTTTTTCCTTCATTTGACAGAGGAAAATGACCTTTAGGTCGTGGCCTTGACTTTTTTTTGATGCATTTTTGTGTGTACTTGTGTTTCCATTCTTTACCACTCATTGTGGCCACCACTGGAGGGCTTGTTCGAGCTCTTTGGATGCTCTAGCTACAGACTTGGATGGCTTGGTTTTCCACACTCATAGCCATGGTAAGATCTATACTTCACTTCTGATGCACTTCCCTCTTAAATAAAATCTTTATTCAAGCTTTTCTTTACAAAAATAATGAAGATCTATGCATTTTATGAGTTCAGTCATTGTATAGGTTGCAACCATGCTTGTGTATTCTTTCATTTCTACAAAAATATACTTCTTTTGGGCTTGACCCATGATATTCCATGACATTATTTGATAAATGAATGAATTTTTGTATACATGCTTTCCATTTTCTGGGTTTGTAAAACCCATCATGGTCATGGCCATTACCTTTGATTCCTTCATTTTTTGAAAGCTCCACTATTGAGATAAACTTGAACTCTTGTTATTTTCTCCTATTCTTGCATTTTGAGGTAAAACCCTAAGTGGGTATGTAATTTATGAAGAGAGATCTTTCTCTCAAGCTGTGGCCATGAGAGAACCAATTAGGGTTTTTCTCCACTCTTGTGCAAACTCGAACTCTCCATTATTCCTGCATTTTGGAATCTCACAATGTAAACTTATGTGGGTTTCTCTTAAAGCCCAAAAATGGGTATCATTGCATTTTCTTCCACTTCAAAACCCTAGTTTACTATAACATAAGCTCATTGTTTTGGAAAGAAAAAAGAATCCAATTTATGTTCTCACCATTGTAGCTCCACTTGTTTTCCTTCAAAATGAAACAACTTCGACATGCTTAACTTCAAGCAAAACAAGGAATTTTGTAGCTATCATTACCCTTTTATGTGGCTCTTGCATTTTTATAATTCCACCTCTACTTTCAAATGAAGCTAAAATAATGCAACTTCTTAAGCATTCATCACAATGCACACACTGGTCATTGATTACTTGATCCCATTTGTCATTTTGACATTGTTTGAAGGCCTTCAAACACTTTGGAGCTTTCCATTGTTAATTACAACCCTTTTTTATATTCTTCTATAGGAAATGAAGCACACACAATAAATTCAATACTTACACTCAATGCATTGTATGGTGGTGTATTCACTCTTTTTATGCAATGCATACACTCAGGCATCATGATATCTTTGTAGGTCACTTTGTTGCTTATTATCTCTCATTTTATGAACTTGAATACTTTAGAAAAATGCATTTCCAGCTCCACATTTTTATGAAACAATGCAATGTGATCTTCCCTTATGTTTGTAGCATCAAAATACTAAAACAAAACTCAATTCATTTCAAGCTACTTTTATTGATGATGTTGTTTTATTTTTCATTCAACTCAAACTTATGGTGTAATGAATCCACAGTTAGCAATGTCTATTTTCCTAACTTTCAAGCTTCGCTTACAACCCACCTATCACTTTGTTTCTTGATGGAGACAAACTTTCCTTTGTACTCTTCATGCATTTTTATCTCCTAGACAAAAAATGTTGATATGGAATTTTGACTTATGCATAGAATATTTTGAAATACAACACCATGATGAAGATGTTTTGAAGCTTCTCCATTGCTTCATTTGTTATTGATGACTTGTAAACAAGGAATTATGTATGCATGTTCACTATCTCATCCCATGATGATGCACTTGATGATAATTCACTTGAGCAATTGATCCTATATGATCTTCAATTATTTACACTATCAAACTTGATTGTCCAAGATGATCACTTACTTGAGCTCTTATGACACTTTGATGCACTCCTTCAGATGCATATCTCTCTTGAGAAATATTGAATTGTTTCTTTTTTGAAACTCCTATATTAAATTTTGAGGGGCAACATGCTGAGCTCAACCCTTGTGGGAGCCCGTTTTACACCACATGCTATAAAATATTCAAAACAAATCAGTAACATGGCTTCTCCTATACCTGCACAAGAAACAAGTGGTGTTAGATTAAAACAATAAATTCAGAAGTTTTTTTATGATTTTTTTCCCTTGGTATTCTCTTATACTCCTCTTTTCTTTGCTCGGTTGATTCAATGAATCATAAACAATATTCTACATTATTGTTGAAGGATCATGTAGGAGGGTTCATAGTTTGAGCTCTAACAAAACTTTATAATCACTTGCAGGTTCACTTAGAGCACGAAAGCAAGGAAGGATACACAACTCTGAATGCAACTCAAAGACACAACCAAGCAATGATGACTATGTTCTCTCTTA
This sequence comes from Sequoia sempervirens, assembly GCA_007258455.2. Classification (NCBI taxonomy): domain Eukaryota; kingdom Viridiplantae; phylum Streptophyta; class Pinopsida; order Cupressales; family Cupressaceae; genus Sequoia; species Sequoia sempervirens. Next base: position 69,749,349 of record VDFB02270651.1, read on the forward strand.
CATGATCTTCTCTCCCTTTTATCTTCAGTAGCATAGAGTATTCTTTATAATCCATTGTTTCAGCTACTCCCACAGCTTGTGTGGGACACTTGATTCCTTTTATCCCAATGAATATAAAAAAAATTGTACAATTTTTGTGTTCAATTTTGTACTTTTCTTTTTCAAACAATGTATGAATTAGTATGAATGAAAAATGAATACAAAAGTAAGAATTTCCTTTTACATTTCATGAAATACTGTGTTGCAAATGATGAATAGCAACTAAAACACATTGCACTTCTTAAAAAATAAAAACTAAAAGAATGGAATGGTTTAAACAACTACAAAAATAACTAAAAATTTTCACCTTAAAATGAACTTGGAATAACCAGCTCTATCAATTTGAGCTGTGATGAAAAATTGATAACATTAATATTTTAATAACATGTTTTTTTTGCATGTTAAAAATCTATTCTTCTTCTTAGTAGGTCATACATGTTTTCTAGATACATTTCACTAGGTTTCTTACTTGATATCTATCTCACATTGGTTTTCATAACCTAGATGTGTTGATTTTGATTTTATGCAAAATTTTGTACTATGGATATCCAATCCTATCCATTATTGGATTAAGGTAGGTTTGGTGGTTTGATTAAGATATCTTATCTAAATTTGAACATATCATATTATAAAATATTTTTGAGGGATTTAATTAAAAAAACTTATGAAACCCTAAACTCTAATTTCAATTTGAAAAGGTTAAACATATAGCAAAAAACACAAAGAAACCTAAAAACCTAACTTGGAGGTTGTTAAAGCTTTCAAGGTTGGTAGGAGGAGATGGAAAGTGAAGTTTGATGGTGTTGACATCTTAAAAAGCAGGTACACATTTCACTTGGCATTGTTCACATGCAAAGCTTGAGGAAAAATGATTGGTAGCCATTTTCTTTAAAATAAATATATTTAAAAAATAGGTACTCATTTATTAAATCAATACATGTTTTGAATCAGATACACATTTACTAAATGGGTACATGTTTTGAAATGGATACCCATTTACTAAATGGGTACATGTTTTAAAATGGATACCCATTTACTAAATGGGTACACATTTCAAAATGGATATACACATTTACTAAATGGGTACACGTTTCAAAATGGATACCCATTTACTAAATGGGTACATGTTTCAAAATGGGTACCCTTTTATTAAATGGGTACATGTTTCAAAATAGGTGCCCATTCTAAAATGGGTACCAGTTTAGGAAAGGATCTAAAACCATAACAAATACCCATTTTTATTTTAGGCTCGGATCCTAGTTGCTAAATAGGTACCCATCTATTTTTAAAATGGGTATCTATTCCTATCAATATTTTTCACTTTCCTAAAACTTCCCCTCTTTGTGGATCCAACTTCTTGTTGCTACCTATATCCATAATTCTAACATTAATCTCACCATAACCTAACATAACCCTAACTTTAACCCTAACCCTGACCATAACCCTAAACACTAAACCATACTCCTAACCCTAACCCTAACCCCAAACCCTAGGGTAGGTGCAAAAATATGGGGTCCAAAGAGTGGCCAAATTTTCAAAAAACATTTGATAGGCTATAATGTGGGCATGGTATAACACGAGCACATAATAACACACTCACTTTATGCATTGATGCAATCAATCCAAAGGCTCGACCACATCTAGCCTATAATGCGCTTGCGTTATAACATGAGCATGTTATAGGTTATTAAAAGAAAAACAAAAATGAAATCATTTGTTTGTGACTGTTTTTTCTTGCCCGTGGCCAAAAACCCCGATTTTGCGTGCTCTCATTCTAGAAGGAGGTTATTTTGCATTTTCTTCATCAATTTGTTGTAATTTCATTGCCAAGATGCCACCATGTCGATGGGGAGGTCAAATAAGTAAGGATTGTTTGTTTTTTGTTTTGAATTTGTTGCTAAATTGGTAGTTTTATGTTGTTTTTGATATTCATTTGTTTAATTTTTAGGAAATGCTAATGATCCTAAAAACCCTCTTGAAAACCCTCCTGAAAAATCCTCAACAACCAGAGTAACAAGAACATGATCAAAATCCTCAACAACCACAACAATCTCCTCCACCAATTCCTCAACATCCTCTTAGCACTCATCAAAATTTAATGGGGGTAATTGAAAATAATAAAAAATATATTGAAGAGTTAATCACAAGGTTGAACGATCTTGTAATTTCAACCATGGAAAGAACACTTGCAAGTTCACTTAAATAAATGTTAAAACATGTAGATGCAATCAACAAATAATTAAGTGGTTGGGCAGATAGGAGGCAGGCGACTAGAATTTTTATGTAGATAAATTACCATATAAAGAAGTAAAAGATGAAAAATTACAAAATATGATTTGTGCTCATTATTTACCGACCCGTGTACAAATCAAAATCTTGACCTTAATTCCAAGAGTTTTCATATCCATTGGTGCCACCACCAAGGGATTAGGAATAATTTTTGGGATAGGTGGTACATGGTTTTTCACTACCCACCATGTAACAATTGCAAAGTCCCGCAATATTTCTTGAGGAAACTCTACTGTGAGTTCATCCTCAACAAAATCCCTAATCATTTTGATAAGAGGTACTTTTAGAGGAGAGGTGGGGATTCGACACAAGATAGACCTGGTACACAACTGGATCCTTGGTGGCAAATGAGATGATCTCTCGCTAGGCTGGCTCATGAGCATGTCTTTATCCCTTCCATCATGAAGGAGAGTGTTGAGGTAGACACTTTGCAATCTATCAACTCTTTGACCCAAAGTGTCATCCAACATGCCAATCCTGTAGTACAGTTCCATCCAGGGGAGTCTTTGAGTGGTAGGCTTCCACCCCATTCATGTCAAGTTTGTGGGAAAACTTGTATAGATGACCCCATAGACACTCAAGAGGTTGCTATGTAGGATACATCTACAACTACAGAGATGGCGAGGGAAGCTGACATTTTGAATGAGGCTTTTGGCATCGATAATCTAGTAAATGTTAGCATGCTCATGTAATTTAATTTATTAAATTTTATTTTTGAAATGCAAGATTAACTAATTTATTTGTATGATTGTAATAAAATTTCAAGGTTACAATGTTGATACTAGATACACTGGCCCCATGCCTATTATTACTCCAATGCATCTACCACTAAGGATGTAACTAGTAAACAATTATAAATTTATTACATGTGAATGACATTGTTATATTGATGGTATTCTAATATCTGATTTTAGATGTTGAATAGGCTAATATTGGAGGTTTAATGGGAACACCTCCCAGTGCTAGTGGAGGTAGACAAACCTACATACAGGTAATAGAATAAAGAGTTTAACTAATGAATTGCACTTATTAGATTTGTGTGGTTTATATTCATATCGTTGATTACATTGCATTTCACATCTTTCAAACTTAAAGAATTACTTCGCATTCCTTAACTAATAACTAGATGTTAATAGATGACAAAATTTCAATGGGTATGTGAAGGATCATCATGGAAAAAATAGGCCCTTAAGTGGCAAAAAATTCAGAAACATCAGAGTTAGGAAACTTGACGTAAAAAAATGAATAAGTTATCTATATTATTTCAAAAATATGTAAGAATAGAATTTGTAGTAAATTGAATATAGTTTCTAAACTACTAGGTTTATTTAAAAAAACAAATCTATTTGGTGAAAATTTGAAATTTCAATGTAGTAGTACTTAAATTTTAGGGAAAAATAAGAAGTAGGTGTTGTCTACCACCCTAACCACAATAAAATGATAATATTTTTTTATAAAATTTTAGATATAAGTAGAGGACTCATGTCCCAATGTGATGCATATTTTTTGTATTTTTTTTCCAAGTAAATAATTAATTATGATTTTTTTATTACAACTTTTAAAAAATAAAAAAACTCCTATATCTAACCACCTTAACTTGGTCAAAACTTCATGAAATTCATTTCTTTCTTTTTTAATCCTATAGTATGTGAAGCATAGAATGTGACACATGTTTCAAATTCAAAAAATGTGATACCGTTTGAAAGGTATAGATGTTTTTCAATCAGCCTATCAATCAGAACTTTAGTTGTAATTCAAATAGAAAATAAATAATTATTATTTATTAAATTCAAAGTAAAGCATAATTTATATTGGTGGAAAGCTGAGAATCTCCTTTAAAAATCCTTTTCGTTTCATCAATTTTGGGTAAAAAAAATTCGTCAGCCACATACCCTACAAAAACCCATCATATCGCCACTTTTTGGCCCATCATGATCCTACACATACCCCAACTACATTATAGTTGTTTAGAAAGTCAACATAAGTAGTGATGCAATTACTTCACAAAGCATAAGTAATAACTAGGAGCAGCTGCCAATTAAATTTTCTTGTCATGGCATTCCATGAGTCTATTTTTTATTGAGGCATCTTTTCAAATAGTTCATTGCCTTGTCTATGCTATGGATTTTTGGAAGAAATATATGAAAGAATAATAGTAAGCAATGGCATAGACAAGGCAATGATTTTTTTGAAAAAATTCCTCAAATAAATGTGGTCTCATGGTGATGTCCATCACCATGAGACCCAATTTCTTTGAGGATTTTTTTGAAACAGCTCACTACCTTTTCTATGCTACCACATTTTAAATACATGTATAAGAAAGAATTTTATCAAACAATTCACTTCCTTGCTGCTATGGCTAAAATCCTAAAAAAAGGTGCTTTCCAACAAACTATGGATTCTTGGAAAAAAACTATCAAAGAATAATAGTAAGCAATAGCATAGACAAGGCAGTGAGTAGTTTGAAAAAAATGCCTCAAAGAAATGAGGTCTCATGGTGATGGATTTCATTCCATCACCATGAGACCACATTTTTTTGAGGAATTTTTCCAAATAGCTCATCGCCTTTTCTATGTTACCACATTTTCCATACATGTCTATCAAATAATTTTATCAATCTACTCACTTCCTTGTTGCTATGGCTAAAATCCTAAAATAGATGCTTTCCAAAAAACTATGGATGCTTGGAAAAAATCTATCAAAGCATAATAGTAAGCAATAGTAGACAAGGTAGTGAGTAGTTTTAAAAAATTCCCCAAATAAATTTGGTCTCATGGTAATGGAATGTCATTCCATCACCATGAGACCAAATTTCCTTGAGGCATTTTTTCAAATATCTCACTGCCTTTTCTATGCTACCACATTTTCCATACACGTCTACCAAAGTATTTAATCAATCTAATCACTTCCTTGATGATATGGCTAAAGGCCTAAATTGGGTGCTTTCCAACAAACTATGGATGCTTGGAAAAAATATATCAAAGCATAACAGTAAGCAATAACATAGACAAGACAGTGAGTAGTTTGAAAAAATTCCTCGAAGAAATGCGGTGTCATGGTGATGGCATGCCATTCCATCACCATGAGACCACAGTTCTTTGAGGTATTTTTTTCAAACAGCTCACCACCTTTTCTATGCTACCACATTTTCCATACATGTGTACCAAATCATTTTATCAAACTACTTGAACTTCCTTGTTGCTATGGCTAAAAGCCTTAAAACTGTGTTTTCGAAAAAACTATGGATGCTTGGAAAAAATCTATCAAAGCATATATTTAGTAAGAAATAGCATAGAAAAGACAGTGAGTAGTTTGAAAAATGCCTCAAAGAAATGTGGTCTCATGGTGATGGAATTCCATTCCATCACCATGAGACCACATTTCTTTGAGGCATTTTTAAAAATATTTCACCACCCTTTCTATGCTACCACATTTTCCATACATTTCTACCAAAGCATTTTATCAAAGTACTCACTTCCTTGTTGCTATGGCTAAAATCCTAAAATAGGTTCTTTCTAACAAACTATGGATGCTTGGAAAAAATCTATCAAGCATAATAGTAAGAAATATCATAGTGAAGGTAGTGAGTAGTTTGAAAAAATTCCTTGAAGAAATGTGGTCTCATGGTGATGGAATGACATTCCATCACCATGAGACTGCATTTCTTTGAGGCATTTTTTCAAACAACTCATTGCTTGAAGAATAAAAACCAATCCTTAAGCCAAAATTCCCCTCCAAATTCTTTTCAAGGTCCTCATCCTCATCCTCAATTTACTAATCCATGGAACCTTCCACTTGTTCATATCCCCACCCCTCCCTCTTCATGTCATGATCACCCTCCTTCTCATAACCAAGACCACACTTTACAATCCACCCCCCAACATAATACCATAGAGAAGGCAATGAAATGTTCAAAAAAATTCCTCAAAGAAATGTGGTTTCATGGTGATGGAATGCCATGACTAATTTTTTTGTAATGGAATTCCATCACCATGAGACCACATTTCTTTGAGGCATGTTTTCAAACAGTTCACTGCCTTCTCTATGCTACCACAATTCTCGTACATGTCTACCAAAGCATTTTATCAAACAGTTCACCACCTTTTTGCTATAGATAAAAGCCTAAAATAGGTGCTTTCAAACAAGCTATGGTTAAGGAAAATATTAAGCATGATAGTCAAAAATATATAGTTTAATAAGTACTCAAATTTTTGTTCATTATCTCATACATTATAAACCCCACACAAAATCTAGGTGGTTCACTCAAATTATGCAATGTATGATGTTATAAAGGCTAAATGAGATGATCTAAATGCAATTAAGTGATAAAATAGATTGATTAAATATGTAAAACCTAAGAAACAAGTGATGTTTGAAAACACATCATGTAATGCAAGAACACTTGGAAATGAATAGAAAACTTTAACAAAAATGGACCAAACTGAAAGTGTGCACTTGGAATGTGGATGAAGACTAGAAATGACATTTAAAATTTTGTTGATGCTAATTTTCAGGCATGGTGGGACTCATTCGCAATTCTGGGCGAATCAGTCCCAATTCTACCAAACTGTGTCAGAACCTATTTCTAACAAAAGGGTATTTAAAAATGCAGAAAACTCAAAATTGACTTGGAAGTGGGACTCATTCACCACTCATGGAAAATGAGTCCACTTTTCAATTTTTGAATATTCAAAGGTGGATTCTAGAGCTTTCGATCTACACTTTGGTTCTCTATAGGTTTCCACTTCCAAAACTTTGATTTATGAAAGTGAAAGTGAGTTTTAGTTGATATTTTGACTTTTTGAATGAAGATAGGACTTGAGCAACCTTGCAACTTGATTATTAATGATTTCCAAGCTTCCAAGAGACCTAAATCTATAAACACACAACACAAGAGAGAGAAATGTTGAATGTTAGGGAATGTGGGTTTTCCTTGGTCAAACCCCTTTTAGGTAATTCAACCAAAATGATGAAAGAATGGAATGAAACATGTAATAATGGAGTTGATTACCTTGACTTGAGATGGAATATTGGTGGATGAATGAATGATAAGAGATAAGAGATATGAATTGGGTATGAGCAGGATCATCATAGAAAAAATAGGCCCTTAAGTGCCAAAAAATTCAAAAAATCAAAGTTAGGCAACTTGACGTAAAAAATTGAATAAGTTATCTATATTATTTCAAAAATATGTAAGAATAGAATCTATAGAAAATTGAATGTGGTTTCTAAACTACTAGGTTTATTTATTTTTAAAATCTATTTGGTGAAAATTTGAAATTTCAATGCAATAGTACTTAAATTTCAGGGAAAAAATAAGTAGGTGTCTATATGAGCACCCTAACCACAATAAAATGATAATATATTTTTATAATATTTTAGATATAAGTACATGACTCATGTCCGGATGTGATGCATATTTTTTTGTAATTTTTTTCCAAGTAAATAATTAATTATGAATTTTTTATTACAACTTTTTAAAATATAAAAACTCATATGTCTAACTACCTTAACTTGGTCAAAACTTCATGAAATTTAATCTTTTTTTTTAATCCTATAGTATACAAGCATAGAATGTGACACATGTTTTGGATTCAAAAAATGTGATACCGTTTTAAAGCTATAGATGTTTTTCAATCAACTTGTCGATCAGGACTTTAGTAGTAATTCAAATAGAAAATGAATAATAATTATTTATTAAATTAAAAATAAAGCATAATTTATATTGGTGGAAAGCTGAGAATCTCCTTTAAAAACCCTTTTCATTTCACCAATTTTGGGTAAAAAGAAAGTCACCACATACTCTACACATACCCATAATATCACCACTTTTTGGCCCATCATGATCCTGCACATACCCAATTAGGGTTAAAATACTTATATTCATAAATAATTCACCTATTTCACTCATTAATACCTCATCACAGGTTGACATGAAGTAATATTAAACTCAAATTTCACTTTTTTCCCGCTCAAAGGTCAAAATTGGACCAAATGGGACTGATTTTCCACACATGGAAAATGGGTGCCGCGTGGATGGGGCTAATTTTCCATGCATGGCAAATGGGTCCCACAAGGGCCATTCTGACAACTAAGATGCCAGGAGATAAGGAAATAAGGATTAAATTACAACTTTGTCAAGTATTTGATCAATTTAAGCCTTAGGATGCACAATATGGGTTAATAGGGGCCTATTAGTGATGATGTAAAGGTGAATTAGGGCATGGGAAAAATAATTCAATGTGAAATTGTAATTAAATACACTTTACAACACTAAAATGATGTCCAAACAGCCTAGGAAGGCACAAGAATCAATGTGAATGTGCAAGAAACATTACAACACTATTTTATCATTAAGTTTAAGTTATAAGCCTTCTAGATTGATATAATAATGTTATTAAACACATTTTTTAATGTTGAATTAGGGAGAAATAGGTCCATTAAGTCTAGAAAAGTGTGAAAGTGTCTTACAACACTTTACAACACCTTTACAAGACATTGTTAAATGCATGTTATTCAATTTTTAAGGGTCCAAGACTTAGTGTGGATGTGAAAAACACCTCACAACACTAGATTAAGACCTCATTAAGTCCATTTTATCATGAATTATTCCCATGTCAAGAAAGAGGTCCTTTTTTCTATGGCACATTAAGCCCCCACTTTAGTAAGAGGATGAACTTTCTTCAAACTCACACTAAGGTAGACATTCAAGAGAGATCCAAGTGTACAGATGTAGATGAAAAAGAATGACAGATCAAGAAGGTAGTCAATCCCCCAAGATCCAAGATCTTAATTCAAACCAAAAAGATACATAATCATGCAATGGCAAGAACGAAAAAAGAAAAAAATGAAAAGGTGGATCAAGCTTCGACCATTTTTCCAGCTAGTTGTGGATTAGATCTAGTTTGTTTGTCTAAAATGAAAATGCATACTCACTTTGGGGAAACAGAACTCTTGGCTATCCACTGTGTGAGAAGTCCCAAAAGGTGAGAAACATACACTAGTTGGTATGCACTGACAAACACATAGGTGGATATGGGGAAAGTCGTGCCACTAAATGGGCTTCCTGCTCAACCATATCAAAGTTATACCTCTTGATAACTTTAACAAGGCGCCACAAAGGAAAATGATTTTCAAGCTCTATGAGGTAAGAAAAACTTCGTATGCTTGACACTCATAGACATTGTTAATGAAAAATAGTGTAAGAAATGTTCAAAGGGATTTTGCTTTGTTCGTGCAAGGTCTCATCTTAGGGAGCATTGTGATTAATGTCTCCAAGAGAGGATAAGTACAAAATAAGTATCACACTCTTGGAGGGAATCAAGCCCAATGAATCTACCAAGAAAAGGAAGAATCACAAGAAGAAAGAAATCACATAATGAAATGTGAGTGGTGATGTATTCTCCCACTTTAAAGTAGTTGTGAACACCAGTACTATGAGAAATTTATTTAAAGTAGAAGAAGGAGACATGAGAGATTACTCAAAAATCCCTATGCCAAGTCCTATGTTTATGATAAGTTATGTCATGAATAAGAGTAGTATGTCACATGCAAGCCAACTTAAGGCATATCATCCATGTCCCAAGCTTGCTCTTATATGTTTATGAAAAGTTAATGACTAGCCAAAAGAGTCAATGAAAAGTGGCATACGAGGACAAGGCTTACTTAACCCCTTGCCCCCACTAAGTGCAGGCCAAAGGTGAGCCGAAACAATTGATGAAATGCAGGTTAAAGTGAAAATCGGTATCAATTAGAGGAATTAAGTGCCTCGACATAGGGAAGCATACCAAACTCCTTAAGATGTTGGATTTTACTACTCAAAGCTTTACATTCATTTGTGGAGTGACCATGAACTCTATGATATGTACAAAATGAAGTCTTGTAATAGCATTTCTTATGAGTTCTAGGAGGGAGGGTGATTAAGTGATCTTGGAGGGAGTCTAGACAAGATACCTTCTTGATCAATGATAGAAGGTGGTCTTGTGATTAGTGTCAAAGATACATCTTGTTTAGTAGTTGATGTCATACTTACGTAGGTTTCCCTAGATTGCAAGATTTTTTTCTCACTCTTATAGGAGGGAAAACCTATCTGATGCAAATCATTGGTGTCTTGCAAGATGACATTGACATTAAGCGAAGGTGTATTTTTTTGTTTGATGTTTGGGAAAGGATGATTTTCAAGACCACTAGTGTTGATGAGTTCAGGATGGATGACTATTAAAGATGATTTAGGAGTAGTTTGAGTGAGATTTTTGATGTTGATTGAAGATTTGTTGATCTCGATCATAGGACAATAACCAAGAACATGAGTTGTTTGTTGTGTGTTAGGCTCTATAGGGTTGTGGATACCTTGCTCTCGAGCACCACATCCTTTTCCACTATACCCAAGTTGTTTCATGAGTTCATAACCTTTTCAATAAAGCATCTTCATTTCTTTTAAATCATGTGGTGGTTGGTCATAAGCACCATCAAAGGTGACTATGTAATTTTCTTCTTTGTTGAAAGTGATTGAAGCGGATGATTTCAAAAGGTCATCCATGTTTAGTGTGGATACTATTATTGTGTCTTTTTCCTTATTTTAATCTTTGTGGATGATTTTGTACTTGACCATGAAGTCATGTTCGAAATCTAAGGAACCTGTTATGCCTTGCATAGCCACCCCATTTTATTCTAGAACAAAATGGGTCCCCCTTGTTCTTTTCTTTTCCTTTGGCCTTTGGTTTTCTGCCTTAGGCACTTTTTTCTCTTAAAGTTCGGTCGGGAGCAGAACTGGGACCAATACTGGGTTTGGAATTACATCCAAGTAGTGGTCTTGTTCCGTCCCCGGTTCTGGTTCTGACAGTTTCCTTTTGTCCTTTGTTCTATTGGAGCCAGGTTTGGGTCCAAATAGAAACATTGAACTCTTCAAGGTTCCCGATCCGTGTTCCATCCCAGACCCGACTCCACCTTTCCCTTTGTTCCTTTTTGGTCAGTCATTTTCCCTTTTTGTCCTTTGCCTTAGGTGTTTTCTTTTTGGCTTTACACTTTTTTCTTTTTGTTTTGGCGGGCCCTGAACTGGAACGGAAACCAAACTTGGAATTTCTTCCAAGTTCTATTTTCTATTCCTTCCCCGATCCCGGTTCTGCATTTTTTGTTCTTTCACTTTTGTTTCTTCTATTTTTGTTGTGGGGTTTTCCCTCCCCTTCCTCCTTCTTTTCCTTGTCATTTTTTTGGGTGTCATCGGAGGTGGGTTCTGAACGAAATCCAAACCTGAAACTTGAAAAAGTTTCTGGTTCAGGTTTGGTTCCAGTCCCAGTTCCGCAATTTTTGTTTTGTTTCCCTATCCTTTGCATTTTGGTTTCCTTCATGGGAGCGGAACCGGGATGGGGTCTGAACTAAGGAATGATGATCATTCCCATGGCTTTTTCCCATCCCGACTCCGGTCCTGGTTCTGATTTATTTTTGGTTCCGCCTCCGTCAGAAGTAAGTTTTTTCTTGTGAAGTATAATAAAATGAGAGGTATTATGGGTAAGTTCGAGGATAATATACCTTGTGTGCTTCTAAGGACTAATGGAGATTTTGTTTCACAAGGTTGGATCATGCACATGATGATTTTTGTTAAGGGAGCTCGGTTGGAAAGCATCTCCTATTCCAGTCTGGCATAAAATTGCTCCAAGGAGAAAGTTGGCAAGACTCTGCAGTTGTCTTGCCGACTAGCGGTCTGTTCTATTCAAATGAGGCCCATTGTCACCCAAACATCATGTTTCTGAGCGTCTTTATGTGTCTTACTGACCAAGGGAGCCCTCGCCAAAAGATTTCGAGTTCGGCAGGAGGTCTCAGGGAAGGGAGCTTGTCTCCCCGAAATGAAATGGAGGCGCTAAGAGATAAGGGTCTCGCCGAAAGGTCACCCCGACATGCTGAAGTCCCGCTGACCAATTACACACGGGGTTAGCATCGCCGAAAGATAAAACCTTTGGCATAATCTCTAGCCAAAGAAATGTGGTCTCCACAACAAAAGTGGCTTTGCGGTAATGAAATGGGCCCGCTGAGAAGTCTCGGTGACCGGGTGATATCTCGCCGACAAGGATACCTTCAGGGGGAGAGTTGTGCTTTTGGCAGAATGTCCTACCGACTATGAAAGGTCTCCTCGAAGTGCTCTCGGTTTGGTGAAAGGAAGCCTCGGTCAATGTAGAGTCTCATCGACCAAAGGGAGTCTCAGCGACGCATGTGGAGCAAAGAATGCATATCGGTATGACTACAGGGGAGGTCGCTATGATGTCTCCCTGACCTCGGGATGTCTTGCCGACCAGTGAACAAATCAGTGAAGGAGAAGACCTTGGTGTAAGGTCTTGGCGAAGAAAATAAGTCTCGCTGACATGAGCGGGCTCGCCGAGAAAAGAGGGGCTTCAATAAGAGGTCTCACCGATAGAGATGTCTCGATGAAAGGAAACGAGTTCGGCGAAAGTTCTCACCGATGATCCCTAGTTTGGGCGACAGAGGAATGGTCACAGTGAAGGACAATAGTGTCGTTGAGAGGTCTCCCCGACCATGGAAAGAAATAGAGCTCACCGAGAGAAGAAGGACTACGCCATGTGGTCTTTCTGAAAGAATGCAGTCTTGCTGATAGTCTTTGCGAGCTCGATATGACTTCTATAGCTCACCGAAATGTCTCACCAACTGACCCATGCTGCGCTGACCACTTGCAAAAGGAAAGATTTGGAGCGGGAAGGAGGCTGAAAGGAGGGAGTAACCATGACTCATAGGGATAGCTGTAGTGACCACCGGCGAGAGACAGATCAATATTAATGACAATCTTTGGAGCATTCAAGACAGCTCTATGAAGGAGTTCGAGTATGGACACGGAGATAGAAGAGTAGTAAATGTTGCAGCCGTAAAATATCTATAGATCATTCCCAGAATAATCTTTCATCAGCGTGGACAATGAGGATTCACATTGAATGCACAACCAACTCTCTTCAAAAGATCTGAGAGTCGACCCTCCTACAATCAACAGATATTTTGTAAACCCTAAAACAGGGGGACAACGCAATCTTTTGGTACACTCTGTGTATAAATGGCATTCTTGCCTCTTTGAAAAATTTGGAACTTTTAGAGAGAACTTTTAGAGTGGAGAACTTTTAGAACTTCTAGGTTAGAGTTAGGTTAGAGCTTGTAGAGTAGAACTTGTAGTTAGAAGTTAACAGAAGTAGAGAAGATAAGAGTTGGATCCTGATTCTTTGCAATGGGAGCTTCCTTTGTCTTCTTAGTTAGAAGTTAAATTCAGAATAGACTAATGTATCTTTCAATTTTTCTTAGTGTAAATGGAAACAATTTGAAATCACAGATTTTTTGTACACTGGTGATTGTGCCAGCTTTGTAAATTTTGCTTATCTATTTCACTAACACTAGAAGCAACCAGATTAAAATCTACTTCATGTTGTGTTCTAGAATGGTGTTTTTCTTGAGTTAATCATTTGATTTGAGAAGCTTTCAAGGAATGAAATTTGATTTTATGTTTTTTTTAAATGATAACTTGCAATCTGTTGTTGAAATCAACACGTGAATGAATGAAACTGTGTGTTAGTCACAAGTTAAGTTTGTTCTAAAGTTTTAGTTAGGGATTCCTTGAGAGGCAACAAGTATGGTTAAGTCAGATGAAATATCATTCTTTTATGTTCCAAAGCCCTGATCTATCTTTTTATGTTTCTTTAAAACCCCAGTTAGAGTAAGTTTATGTTTATGTTTAACCCCAAAACAATCCAAAAGCTCAACACCAGCAGGCCCCTTGAACATTACTTTCACATTGACCATTGAGGGACATCAACACAGTTGAGAACCAACTACAAAGACCTTGGGAGCTAAGATATCCATGTGATCATCTTTCTCTTTCAGGAGAAACAAAGTAGCAATATTCTGTTTGCATGTTGTGCCAAGACACACGTCAACATAACCCTAATCATCTTCTAAAAGCTTTGTGACTTGTTCAATATGTTGTTTGTCTTTTTATTTTTCAGGTTCCACATGTGTGGTTGGTGTTAATGTGTTCAAGGGGTTCTCTTTGGTTTTCTCAAGCTGCAAGACACTAAAAGGCTAATGATCAGCATCGAGTGTGTACACTTTGTTGTTTTAGATATATTTCATTTTATGATGAAGAGTGGAAGGAACACCATTCACTACACGAATCCATGGTCTTCCTAAAAGAATTTTATATGAAAGATCATTACGCATAACATGGATTGGTGTTTCTAATGTGGTCACCCCAACTATAATAGGTAAAGTGATCACACCAAGTGGTTGTTTTCTTACATTGTCACAAATCCCCTGATGGATAAAGAATTGGATTGAATGTTTGATTTATCGACACCTATTTTATCAAGAAGGTTCACTCCACACACATTAAGAGTAGAACTAGCATCTACAAGAGTTATCTTAATCCCTTTTTGTTTGTATTGAGCAATAATCAAAAAAGTTTCATTTTTTTTTTTCACTTCCAAAGGAGGAAGCTCACTTTGGTGAAAAACAATATCAGCATTTATGGCTTGAATTATGGCTGCTATATCATTTGGTTGCATATTAGAAGGGACATTAAATTGTTTCAAAGCTAATTAGATCATGTTGTGATAGTGAAGGGAGGCTTGAATAAGGTCCCATAATGAAATTTTAGCAGGAGTATTCTTTAGTTGTTCAACAAGATTGTACTCCTTTTCATGAGGAAGACCTGGTAAGATAGGTCTAGGGGGGATAGGATTAGGAAAAGGTAAGGGTGTTTGGGTTGGTTCCGACAGTTGCGGATTATGGTGAGTGTTATATGCATGAGAAATATATTATTGTGAGGAGGGTAAATGATAATTTCCAAATTTTTTTGAGTTTGTTGTTTGTGTGAAGGTTGGTAGAGAATTAGAGGGTTGTTAGTATGTCCCACGGGGTATGTATGAGGTCCATTGATCGACAGGGATCTAATGGAAACTTGCACATTCATAACCTCAACAGTCTTGGTTTGCTGTATCTCTAATATAGGGCAATCCAAAATCACCTTTTAATTGGAGGACATATTATTATTGTTGTCATTTTCTAGAATCATGATATTCTCCCTAGAAGGAGAGTTTTTAGGAGAGCAACAAGCCACATGTTCTTGACAAGAAAGACTTGGTTCCTCCACAATAACTTCATCATCAATAGTGGAATGATCAATGATGGGATTATCAAGACGGGGATGATTATGAGAAGGTGAGCATAGGTGATTATCCAATGTCTTTAAGGTCTCATTCTCTTGTTCCATATGATCTACCCTACTAGGAGAGATTGTAACATGTTCATCCAAGGGTAAAGTAGCTACATCACAAGTGGGGGATGCATCAAGTGAAGGACCAATATGGTTGTCAAATAGATTATCCCAAATGGGAGGAGCATTAGGGAAGGGAAGGTGAAGGCTTTCATCACTCTTAATAGGCATATCTTCTAACACCAACCTATCCTATTTACATCTAGGAGGGATATTAGGAGAAGGAGAATGTTGATGGTCATGAAAATGGAGACTTGGTAAGGTGACATAAAATAAATGTGTCTATGATATCATGTTCTTGTTTTCTAACATCTTCCAAAGGGGAATGAGGAGATGGACAATCAAAATGCTCAATGCTCGTAAATTTTTTCACCAAGATACCTTCATCACTAAGAAGAGAGGTATCAAGGGAAGAACAAGTATGACTGTTATAATTGTCTACACCACCATTCTCACCAATGGATAATGTAAGGTTAAGGATTGTGTCAATGTTTTGATCATGTGTCTTAAAGTCCTCATTGTTTTAATCAAAAGTGAGCTCATAAGAGGGAATGTTGTTCTTATACAATTGACTATTAATGAAATCAAAGCCACATATTTTGAAAGCAAACATGCTATGATGAAAAAGGAAAGAAAGTGCAATGCAATGACTTAAAAGGAAATGCAACTTTCAGTTTTTAAACAAGCTAATTGTTTGTTTGAACAATGCAACAATCTAAAAATAAAATGTTGTGAATAAAAAAGTGCAACTAAGCAATGCATGAAAAGAGCTATTTTAGGCTAGATTTAATGAAATGCATGATACAAAAATGTAGCCTACTGAAATAGGTATAAAATGGCACCAAACAAAAGCCTAAAAAAAAGGTTTTCAGTTTTGTAAAGGGTTGTTTCTGTAAGGGAAAAATGGATGGGAATCTAATGATAACTCCAAACAGTAGTGCCTTCAGTAACTTTATTTCCATTAGGTTTCCTCAAAGACACATACAACTATGTCCTAAAGCAGAAACAGACATGGTTTATTTCCCACATTAATCCTTATGAGAGATGCACATGTAAATTCAACAACAAGCATTAACAGATTCTCTAACAGAACCATTATAGACATGAAAGATGAGATAGAAAAACATAACACAAATATTTACGTGGGGAAAACCCTTTCGAGTGAAAAAACCCACTCTCCAAAGTTTGAGCCATTGTATTATTCAGCAACAGAAAGTTACAATACAGTTTCAGGATCTTATCCTTTCAAAGATTACATCTTGTTCATTCTGGATACAACTGGAAGCAAACTATCCCTAAGAGATCAGGAGATATTCCAGAATACCACTACCCCTCTCTTCCTCTGCTTCAACCTCATGGCCTTGGCCTTTCGGCTAGCCATTCGGTCCACTCTATCATTCTCTCTTTGGCTCTCAGATCCTTCAACTCCTTGGCTTATCAACTCTTTATACAGAACGTCCAATGCATACATATATGCATTTTTTCTCAACAACCTCTGTGAATCAGTTTGTTTCCAACTTTCGGATCACAATGATCAAATCATCCAGCTTAGCATCGTAGATGTTTCCACTTCGATAATACATCTAGGTCACACCACGTAGGACAATCTTCAAACGGTCAAGGGCGTTCAACTTGTGTTGTCATGTTGGTGAGACACTAACCGTGTCTCCCCGATTCCAAAAAATCCAGCATTTGATATCACCAAGAGTCATCCCTATCGGCAAGAGGTTACATCGAGTCCAGAGAGCTATTGCTAAGAATTCTCCATGTCGCCAAGACCTCACACCGAAGATCACAAGGTATTTCGAAGAGTTCATCAGTCGACAAGACTATCGCTCTTCGCCCAGACATTACACTGAAGTCTTCAAGTCACATCAACCTCAGCATTCTCATCGATGAGACAATCTCCATTCGATGAGACATCATACTGAAGTTCAAACATCATATCGATGTTAGCTTTTCCATCGGCAAGACAACCGCAGTTTGCCAAGACTTCATATCGAAGTCTTCAAGTCATGCCGACGTGAGTATTCCATTCAATGAGACAATCATCTTTTGCCAAGACATCACACCAAGCTCTTCATGTTATACCAAACACCAAGAAGTTGCCAAGAGTCGTACCGACATCAAGATTCCCATTGGCAAGACAAACGCTCTTTGCTAAGACATCATACCGATGCCTTCAAGTCATACCAAAAATTCCAACTGTCAGCCAAACATTCCACATTCGCTAAGACTTCATACCGAAGTCCTTGTGTTTATCTGATGACTCCATTCACTAGGAGTCTCACCGAAAACACCTGATCACATGTGGCTTTGTCAGCCAGACTTACCACTGTCGCCAAGAGGTCATAGCAAACCCCTTTCGTTACCCCGATGACTCCAATCGGTGAGACATCTCCCTGTCGCCAAGACTTCACGCCGAAGTATTTGTCTTACCGCAAGGACTCCAAATGTATACCCATCAGTGAGACTTACAGCTATCGATGAGACATCACACTGAAGCAAGGCTTTCGGCCAAGGGTCTCCCTGAAAACATTAGTCACCAAGAGTTCATGCCAATAGGAGCAAGTCATGCCGATTACCACATCGGCTAGACATCTCACCAGTCTCACCGAAATTGGTCACAAGAAGTTTCAGCCTATGGGATTGAGGCATACAATTCCAACAATCTCCCACTTGACGAAGATCACATAGGCACCTCCAAAACAACCAGAAACTAAGATCACACTAGCTCCACCAGTTCAGACCCTGCAACACTCAAGACACCCAATCAACAAGATTCCACAGATTTAGTCCACTAGACAATGTACAACCAAGACCAGGCATCCAACTGCAACTCACTGTCCAACGAAGCAACCAAAATGCAACCGATCATAGCCTTATAGGAAACCATATAGACCTCAAACATGCTCTCATGCTCCATCAAGAATTTTGCTCCATCATCCAAGATGTCCACCATTCAGGCAACAATCATGTCATCTTCCAACATGCCACCTATGGAAGAAGGATAGAATGCCAAGGTGTATAAGCACCATTCCAACAAACACAAGCAAAAGATCCCAGTGATAACATCAACAAGATACAACTACCACTTCACTATGCTCAAACACTATATAGAAGCAATATCAACTTCAAAGCTTCAATCAGAACACAACAGTGAAGTCATTATCCAGAAACAAGATAAATAACACCAGTTAGAACAACAATCAAAATGACTACTTCCATCCAACTAATAAACTCACACAACTGAAAATAGCACTCACAGCTCATGCTATTCCATCCAATCTCACATACCTCAAAGGTATCAGCATTATTAAACTTATGCCAAAGCATAACCAACTCATTAACAACAAATACAAGCTCCAAGTGTCAACCAGTCAAAGAAGACAAGACACATACAGGAACTCCCAGTGCCTGAGTAATCTAGATCTAAAAGATCAAAGGCATCGCAAGTCTACCAATACTAGCACATAGAAAATGTAACCCTGTAGTACCAAGGAAAAATCCACAATGATATGCACAACCTACAACAACCTACCACAAGAAACACTTCTCTCACCACAAACCTTCATGGCCACAGAGAGAAACTCTACACATCATCTTCTTGTAGAACATCCTCCTACATACACTTCTAATAGACAACTATGTCAATAATGATCTCCTTCACATCCCAAAATAAAATCCTTAACAACATCCATACGTTCAATCACCAAGATCAAACCAACTTTAAAAAACATGGATGTAAACCTCTCAAAGAAGACCAAACTACATCATTTCCCATTTTAGGAAATCAGCCCATACATTATCCCCTACCAATTCTCATCAATAAATAACACAGAAACTCAAGGAGATAAAAGAAATTGTACAAGTTCCACTATGAATCCTCCAAAACCATTAAACAACAATTCAAGATCCATATCATGAAAGTAAACATAAAACACATCTGAAAGATATAAAGGGCCAAATACCTCTCAGATAAACTGCCGAGTAGACCAAGAGTGGGAATGAGAATACTCCTTTCAAGATATGCAAGTCATCATGACTAATCCAAGAGCAATCTCCTCATAGGTCTCTTATTGAACTCACGTTCAATCAAGGTGTAGGCTTCTTAGACTTTCTGCTGAAAAACTTCATCAGGAATACCAATCAACAAAACTTCTCTCATAAGAGAAAAATAGCCTCACCTTATTCTTCATGTATCCATGAGTACTAGCAACCAATCATCTCAAACTAAACTTCAACTGCATTATTGCACTATCACGAAGTATCAAGCAAATAATCAAAGCACTCAAAACACAAAGAATTACTAGACCATAGTCAAAGCTCCAATCATCTGAATCAAGAAATTATCATGACATCATGATCTACACATCCCCATAGGAGATCCCATGCTTCAAGTGACTTTTCCATTGTCTCAAGTACAATGCACAATGCCAAAACTCCAGTGCACAAGCAAGAGTATACCATGACATAAAGAAAATAGACTTAAAAACAACATCACATGTCAAGCACCACCAACACCTTAGCCAAAGACTCCAAGAGTCCTCCATGGATCCAAGATGTTGCACATCTTCAAGTAATGTCCATGCAAATGTGAAAGAACCCTTCTGCAGCAACAGGATCTAAGAGCTCTCCCAAGAAACATCTGCAACACTAAAGAAGACCATTCATCACCATGTGATGAATCCACAGTCACTGCTAGAGTTCCCACTGAAATGTGACACCCGAGCTCTCCAAGTATCATGACCACCTGCTACAGGTTCCCATAACTAACTATTTAGGTACTCAATAGTATCCATCCTCTCATCTCAAAGCACCACACCAATGCACAAGTGACCATAGACAAGGCCAACTAACAAGTTTGCACCAACAATGAATCAACCTCGTGGATATAGACAGTCCACTTCTGAGTTGTCTCACAGCAAACATGTAGGTAAAGACAACCCACAACATTGCACAACCCGTAGATCCATTCAATGGAAATGTGCAAACCCATCATCGCATTGGAAATGCAAAAAACTGAGATCTCAAAGAGAATAACCACGTAGACAACATGACTCAAACACCGGATCACATCAAATATGATTTTCCAATCATGTCCACAACGAGCACCATAATCAAGGAACCCACAAGCACCACCACAGGAATGCTGAGTGACAAATCACGTACCAACACTCCCATGCAAAGAAGAAAACATACCTCCTCAAGCCATGCACCAAGCATGCATGCAAAACTGTGACTATTTCATCCAATAACACCCCAAAGAACTAGTGTCTAGACAATAGATTAACAGAAAATCCACATAACCACAAGTTTTGCTTAACCGTGTAAAACCTGCAAAACCACAGAGCCATGCAAGTACAAAGCATCCTTAAAAAAGGAAACAACAGTTCAGAAAATACAGGTCCCTTTCAGGCCAAATCTAAACCACCAATATTTCATGCATTCAAGAAAAGAGAAAAGCTATTCCAGAAGCTTGCAAATCATCTAATGATTAACTTCATAGCCTTTATGTATTCGAGGTTAATAGGAAACCGTGCCTTCCAACACCAGGAAACACCACCTAGCATAAGCACTTTCTTCCATGGCTGAGAAACAAACTAGGCTTCTCCATATCATCAAGGAGCCTCTCAGTCAGACACCCAATATGAAAGCTTTACTACTACAAAACCACAGACTAAGAAAATCCACCTCATACTTCAAGGTTATACCTCTACCAGTCAGGAGACAGATCACAAGATGATCAACTCCCTTTTCCATCTTGACCATCCTTCAAGTTGCATGTTGTCTTTGAATATCACAAGACTTCCAGTCACCAAAGGATCAATAAATCAGTTTGTTCCTCCAGATTTCCTCCAACCCAACAAACTAAGAAATCTTCACAGGAGAAATACCTAGAACTAGCAACCAAAAGAAGGCTCTGATACCACTTGTAAGGGAAAAATGGATGGGCATCTAATGATAAATCCAATTAGTAGTGCCTTTGGTAACTTTATTTCCATTAGGTTGCCTCAAATACATGTACAACTATGTCCTAAAGCGGAAACAGACACAGTTTATTTCCCACATTAATCCTTTTGAGAGATGCACATGTAAATTCAACAGCAAGCATTAACAGATTCTCTAACAGAACCATTATAGACATGAAAGATGAGATAGAAAAACATAGCACAAAGATTTACGTGGGGAAAACCCTTTCGGGTGAAAAACCCCACTCTCCAAAGTTCGAGCCATTGTATTATTTAGCAACAGAAAGTTACAATACAGTTTCAGGCTCTTAGCCTTTCAAAGATTACATCTTGTTCATTCTGGATACAACTGGTAGCAAACTATCCCTGAGAGATCAGGAGAGATTCTAGCATACCACTACCCCTCTCTTCCTCTGCTTCGACCTCATGGCCTTGGCCTTTCGGCCAGCCATTTGGTCCTCTCTATCATTCTCTCTCTGGCTCTCGGCTCCTTCAGCTCCTTGGCTTATCATCTCTTTATATAGAACGTCCAATGCATACATATATACATTCATTCTCAACAGCCTTTGTGAATCGGTTTGTTTCCAACTGTCGGATCACAACAATCGAATCATCCAGCTCAGCATCGTAGATGTTTCTATTTCCTTGCATAGAAGATAATACATCTAGGTCACACCACGTAGGACAATCTTCAAAAGGTCAAGGGCGTTCAACCTGTGTTGTCATGTCAGTGAGACACTAACCGTGTCTCCCCGATGCCAACACAGCCAACATTCGATATCGCCAAGATTCATCCCTATCGACAAGAGGTTACATCGAGTCCAGAGAGCTATCGCTAAGACTTTGCCATGTTGCCAAGACCTCACACCAAAGATCACAAGGTATTCCGAAGAGTTCATCAGTCCTCAAGACTATCACTCTTTGCCCATAAATTACACCGAAGTCTTCAAGTCACATCGACCTCAGCATTCTCATTAGCAAGATAATTGCCATTCAATGAGACATCATACTGAAGTTCAAAGGTCATATCGATGTTAGCTTTTCCATCGGCAAGACAGCCACAGTTCGCCAAGACTTCATACGGAAGTCTTCAAGTCATGTCGACGTGAGTATTCCATTCAGTGAGACAATCATCTTTCGCCAAGACATCACACCAAGCTCTTCATGTTATACCGAACACCAAGCAGTTGCCAAGAGTCATACTGACATCAAGATTCCCATTGGCAAGACAAACGCTCTTCGCCAAGACATCATACCTATGCCTTCAAGTCATACTGAAAATTCCAACCGTCGGCCAGACATTCCACATTCACTGAGACTTCATACCGAAGTCCTTGTGTTTCTCTGAGGACTCCATTCACTAGGAGTCTCACCGAAAACACCTGATCACATGTGGCTTTGTCGGCCATACTTACCACTATCGCCAAGAGGTCATAGTGGACCCCTCTTATTACCCCGATGACTCCAATTGGTGAGACATCTCCCTATCGCCAATACTTCACATCGAAGTCTTTGTGTTACCGTGAGGACTCCAAATGTATACCCATCAGCAAGACTTACCGCTATCAATGAGACATCACACCAAAGCAAGCCTTTCAGCCAAGGGTCTCCCCGAAAACATTAGTCACCAAGAGTTCATGCTGATTACTACATCGGCCAAACAGACCAAAGGTCACACCAATATCGGAGAGACTTCCTATTGTCACTGAGACATCATTCTGACAGTCCAAGGTTACGCTAAAGGTTTCAGATGTCGATCACCAAGACATTTAGGAGGTCACAGTGACAGTTCAGGATATACTAGTAGGTCGGCCAAACATCTCACCAGTCTCACCAAAATTGCTCACAAGAAGTTTCAGCCTGTGGGATTAAGGCATACAATTCCAACAGTTTCAGGGGTCAGAAGGGATTGATTCGCCCAGGGTGGTGAATGAGTCCCAGTCTTGACTTTTGTTAGAATTTTCAAAAAAATTGAGGGATTTTTATGTTATCTCAATTCTATGATGTAGAACTAAACAAAAAATGTAGAATTTCAGAAAAATTACATGAAATTAGATGCCAAAAATACAACCTAAATGCACTTTTATGAATGCAAATTTTGAAACCTAGCATGCAAAGTAACTAATGAAAACCCTAATACAAAGTCAATGCAAGGAAAAATCAATGATGAAGGAATCCAAAATCAAATAAGAAAGTGTTTAAAAAGTGGTTTCACCAAAATGAACCATCAATTTTTGGGTATGGGATTGATAGGTTACTCTTGTACTTTTATGATGTTTCACCTAAAAGGAGAGAGATAAACCCTACACAAAATCTAGGTGGTTCACTCAAATTGTGCAATGTATGATGTTATGAAGGATAAATGATGGTATAAATTCATTTAAGTGATGAAATAGATTGATTAAATATGTAAAACCTAAGAAACAAGTAATGTTTGAAAACACATTATGTAATGCAAGAACACTAGGAAATGAATAGAAAACTATAACAGAAATGGACCAAACTGAAAGTGCGCACCTGGAATGTGGATGAAGACTAGAAATGGAATTTTAAATTTTGATGATGCTTATTTTTAGGCCTGGTGAGACTCATTCACCATTCTAGGTGAATCAGTCCCAGTTCTACCAAACTATGTCGGAACATGTTTCTAACAAAGGGTATCTAAAAATGCAAAAAACTGAAAATTGACCTGGAAGTGGGACTCATTCACCACTCATGGAGAATGATTCCACTTTTGAATTTTTGGATATTCAAAGGTGGATTTCGGAGCTTCCGATCTGCACTTTGGTTCTCTACAGGTGTTCACTTTTGAAACTTTAATTTTTGAACCTAAAAGTGAGTTTTAGTTGATATTTTGACTTGTTGAATGAAGAGAAGACTTTATCAACCTTGAAACTTGATTATTAATTATTTCCAAGCTTCCAAGAGACCTAAATCTGCAAACACATAATAGAAGAGAGAGAAATGTTGAATGCTAGGGCATGGGGATTTGCCTTGGTCAAACACCTTTTAGGTAATTAAACCAAAATTATGAAAGAATGGAATGAAACATGCAATAATGGAGTTTATTACCTTTCCTGCATGATGTTTGACCTTGAAATTTTGGAGCAAAACATGAAGGATCTATCCTTGAATGTCTAAAAATTGATCTTGAATGACTTGTAATGTTAAAACCCTAAGTTGCTTGACTTGAGATGGAAGATTGGTGGATGAATGAATGATAAGAGATAAGAGATATGAATTAGGGTTAAAATACTTATATTTATATGAAATTCACCTATTTCACCTATTAATACCTCATCACAGGCTGACATGAAAAAATATTAAACTTAAATTTCACTTTTTTCTCGCTCAAAGGTCAAAATTGGACGAAATGGGACTAATTCGCCACACATGGAAAATGGGTCCCACCTAGATGGGGCCGATATTCCATGCATGGTCAATGGGTCCCATAGGGGCCATTCTCACATCTAAGATGCCAGGAGATAAGGAAATAAGGTTTAAATTGCAACTTTTTTGGGTATTTGATTAGTTTAAGCCTTGGGATGCACAATATGACTTAATATGGACCTATTAGTGATGATCTAAAGGTGAATTAGGGCTTAGGACACATAATTCAATGTGAAAGTGTAATTAAATACACTTTACAACACTAAAATGATGTCCACACAGCCTAGGAAGGCACAAGAACCAATGTGAATGTGCAAGAAACATTACAACACTATTTTATCATTAAGTTTAAGTTATAAGCCTTCTAGATTGATATAATAATGTTATTAAACACATTTTGTAATGTTGAATTAGGGATAAATAGGTCCATTAAGTCTATAAAAGTGTGAAAGTATCTTACAACACTTTACAACACTTTTACAAGACATTGTTAAATGCATGTTATTCAATTTGTAAGGGTCCAAGACCTAGTGAGGATGTAAAAAACACCTCACAACACTAGAATAAGACCTCATTAAGTCCATTTTATCATGAATTATTCCCATGTCAAGCAAGAGGTCATTTTTTCTATGGCACAAATGGTTTCTATAGGGCTTCAACATGCCACAGTATGGGCATACAAATATTTCCCTTGAGGAGAGTGATCGTCTAGAGGCGGTAAGTGATTATTTTGTTAAATATATCATTTTTTATAATGTAATTTCTATATATTAATGTCTTTAATTGTTATTATAATAGATAAGGCTTGATCAAGAAATAAACCTTAGGAGGAGTAGCAGTAGCACTCCTCAACCTCATTGTAAACCAGTGACAGTCTTATAGCCATCAGGCCTACCAATAAAGGGAAATAATTTGTTTCAAGAGAATGGATAGAAATAAATTTTGATTCTAGAGCCCTTTGTTGTATTCCTATATGGCATTCTCATAAGCCTATATGGCTATTTTGTATATGTTTTATACTTATATTGACATATATTGATGTATTCCTACATGGTTGTTTGGTTAATACAAATATTTTTTTATCCATAGTGTCCATATTTGCATTATAAATCCATGGTTCAATAGATATGAGTTACATGTATTCAAGTGTATACTTTATAACTTATGTGTATACTTTGTGAATTACATGTATTCCAATGTATACTTTGCGACTTATGTGTTTTCATGTGTATACATTATATTCATACATATACTTTATATTAATGTGTATACTATGTATTCATGTGTATACTTCAAGGTTTACGTGTATTTGAGTACTTGCTCTTCCCTTATTCACATGTATGCTTGACTTATTCTCATGTATACTTATTGTTTTTTTGGATTTAGCATTGATCATTGTTTTCCTTCATGGTTTCTCTTGAATATTTATTGGTTGATGCTAAACAACTTACTTGATGCTAAACAACTTCAATATTTCTAGGAATGCTAGAAGAGTTACAAATTACAAAATTGCACAAATTGAAAAGAAAAGACTACTTGTAAATAAATGGACTGATTATTAACTTGACAAATGATTAATAATGAGTATAATATATATATCAAGAGATGAGCATAGATTTTAGGAACCCGAAATGCTTGCTCTCTTCCTAAGATTTTTCACCTAGAAAGAGAGAGATTTGGGTCCAAAAATTCTTATGTTTCATTCAAATTAGGATGTATGCAATGTGATGTTATGTAAATGAACTAATCTAAGTGTAATTGATTCATTAAAATGATCTAGAATGAATGAAAAGATGTAATTTATGTTATGTCTGAAAACATAGTGTGATATGCAAACAACTATGAAATATAAAGAAATTGAAAGAATTATGCAAAACAGAAAATATAGGGTCAAATATGAGAGCACTTGGATGATGTGTGAGATTTCTAGAATGTATGGAATGCTAATTAAAATTTCTTATTTTTCATAGTGAGACTCATTCGCTAAGGGTGGCGAATCAATCCTCCAAATGGTGAAAAAGTGTCAGGAGCTGATTTCTGACAGTCAAGAGTTGATTTCTGACAAAATGTAGATTTTTAGATTTTAGGTGGGACTCATTCACCAAGAGTGGTGAATCAGTCCTCCCCAAGATTTCTGAAAATTCAAAGGTCAACACTGCTACTCCAGATCTAGTAATGACTGAATATTAGGTTGTTGGGGTCAATTCTATAGAAAATGAGCCGAAAGTCACTCAAATTGCTTAAATAGATGAATTGATTTGAAGAGCCTAGTTGACTTGAAATCCACTTTTCAACACCTTTAAACCTGTCAAATCTACAAAACAAAGCTGCAAATACACATGCACAAAGGGGGAAAATGTTGGAGGGTTAGTGAATAGGGGTTTGCCTTGGTCAAACCCCACTTTGGTAATCAAACCCAATAGAAATGAATGAAATATAAAGGAAATGATAAATGAATAACATGAAAGTATTACAAACTTACCACATCTTTGACTATGCAGATTTGAAATAATGTCAATGGTTGCTCCAAAGTGCTTGAAAGTGCTTGATTTGATGAATGCTTGAATGAATGAGTGAATGGGAGATTGATTGAATATGTTAGGAGATTGTAGGAGATGTAAAATGAGGTGAAAATCACTTATTTATACAAATCTTGTGCCTTACTATCTATTCACACCTCATCATAGACCGACATGAATTGAATTTTAGTAAAATCCTGAAAGAAATTTTAAAATTTTTTTAATTTAGAGCCAAGGGGGACTTATTCGCCACCCTTGGTGAATGAGTCCCACCTGGGACCCATAGCCAAGTGTCAGAAATTAAGTCATGTTTAATGTTGTTTGTCAGGTTAGGACCCAAAAATGCACCTAATATAAGCATATGAGGGTATAAAGAGACAAAATAAAGCATGAGAAGGGTGTAAATAGTGAAAATATTCCTAGAAAACCATGAAATCTTCTTAAAAGACTTTACAACACTTCAAAATATGATTTGTTGATGAGTGAAAAGGTGGTTTTTAGGTGAATTGCATTAAATAGAGTCTAGAAGAATGTAGAAATGCCTTACAACACTTCACAACACCTTCACAAGACATCATTCTTTGAATTTTAGCACCAAAATAAACATGTTAAATCCAAAATACATCATAAAATCAAAGCAACATAGCTCCAACACTATGAAACAAGACCTAAAAGACCATGAAAATAGGAAGGGTCCATTTTTTATGATACAAGCAACAACCAACTAGAAAATGGGCATGTAACTCCATGGAAGATTGCACAACTAAACAATCATTATCGTACAATTATAACTAGCAAACTTATCTAAAGGAATATTTTAGGCAAAATATTATACACTAACATTTTCATAATCAATGGCTTATTTCCATGCTTACTCTCCAAATTTCAATCAATCATTTTCAAGAAACCCCTTTGACATATTTATATGTCCATCATATCAATCGATATAAATCTAACCAAAGCATTCCCAATACTTTGAAAGCAATAATCCACCCAAAATTGCAACGAGAGATAAGGAAAATGAACCCACATGAGCATAACTGAATAAAGAACAGTTCACCCTTCATAGCTTGGTGAAACCATTGCCAAACCTAGAAGATCTTAAAGATAAAGAAGAATTATGATCTATATAATATAGAATTAGTCCCCACTTTGATGTCTACAAAATTTTCAACCATGGGCTTATCATGATTTTTCAAATTTGGTAAGAAGGCTTATTTAAGATCCTTGATCAATGTATTTCCTATTGCTCCCTTGTTCTTACATATCTCAATTCAGTTTAATTCAAAGAGTTCCATAAAATTCTTTATCTAAAAGCAAAAAACACATTTTCAATTGGTATTCCATGAGATGTTTTATAAAAATATTCTAGTATATTTAATCTTTTGATTGGAACAACTCAATTAAGAAAAGGATACATAATATTCACAACACTTGCAAAACATAATATTCATAGTAGATGATGAGTAGTTAACTTCTTAACACATTAGCATACAAACATTTATCTTGAATATTCTTTTAAAAAATTTAATAGCATAATCCTCATAGTATAGAATGAATTGTTATGTTCTTGATCCATCATCATATAAACATGTCAAAAGCTGTATATTCCAACTTTTTGCAATATTATTTTGTGTATAGGGAATGGACTTGGGAGAAAGCTTTATAATTTATAATACAAATAAGAAATGGACTTGGGTGAAAACTTTATTTATCACACCAAATAATAAATTTACGTGAGAGAATCACCTATTTCTCTTAGACTCCAATTTTCAAGCATAGCAAATCATTTCAAATGAAAATGACAAAATGCTTTAAAACCAAAGTTGTTAATTCAAGAAAAAATAAAATGTTTTCAAGTTCCAACATTGTACGCATTTTCAGTTGGTTGTGTATTGTTGTAAGTGCACGAAGGATAATTATAAAATTTCTTGCACTTTCTAGACTTGAGTATGATCGTATGCTTTTTGAGTAATAGCCCCATCAAAGATTGCAGCCATTTTGCACTTTGGACCCTTAAGGATTGAGCTAGTTGAACATAACTTAGAGTAATTCAACATTTTCTGGTGAAAAAGAGGACCATTCCTAGTGTAAACATACCCATAAAAATGCACTAGAACAGTTCATTTGGTCACATGATTTGTAGAATGAAAGTTACACCATTTTGCATCTTTACACTACTTGCATTTCACACTTTTTCCATCAAGTAAAAATTGGACACCATGGGAAAACAACTACGAGATAACAAAAACTAAGAGAATTTTTTGTAGAGGGGCCCAACATGATCCTATAGGCTCAAATGCAGAGTTCATAAGCATCATGATTTGTGAGTAATAGCCCATCAAAGATTGTAGTCATTTTGTGCTTTGGACCCTTAAGGGATCAAGCTAGTTGAATGTAGCTCAGAGAGATTTAGCATGTTTGGGCATGAAATAGGACCATGAATAGCATAAACATACCCATCCGAATGGGTTGGAATCATTTTTTGGTCACACGAGTTACAAAAATGAAAGTTTCACCACTTTGAAACTTTACACTACTTGCACTTGACACTTTTTCCATCAAGTGAAAACTGGACACCACAAGAAAATGATTCTAAGATAACAAAAACCAAGAGAGGTTATTGTAGAGAGGCCTAATGTGATCTTGTAGGCTTAGATAGAGAGTTCGTAAGCATCATGATTTTTGAGTAATAGCCTATCAAAGATTGCAGCCATTTTGCAATTTGGACCCTCAAGGGATCGAGTCGATTGAACGTAGCTTAGAGTGATTTGGAATGTTTGGGTGTGAAAGAGGACCATTATTAGCATAAATGTACCCATCTAGATGTGTTGGAACAGTTCATTTGGTCACACATGTTGCAGAACAAAAGTTTCACCACTTCGCAACTTTACACTACTTGCATTTGACACTTTTTCCATTAAGTGAAAACTGGACACCACAAGAAAAAAACTCTAAGATAACAAAAAATAAGAGAGGTTATTGTAGAGGGGCCCAAGAAAACCTCGTAGGCTCATATAGAGAGTTCATAAGAATCATGGTTTTTGAATAATAGCTCATCAAAGAT
Organism: Sequoia sempervirens; assembly: GCA_007258455.2. Taxonomy (NCBI): domain Eukaryota; kingdom Viridiplantae; phylum Streptophyta; class Pinopsida; order Cupressales; family Cupressaceae; genus Sequoia; species Sequoia sempervirens. The sequence goes on from VDFB02270651.1 coordinate 69,779,886, forward strand.
TGCAACCATTTTGCACTTTGGACCCTTAAGGGATCGAGTCAGTTGAACATAGCTTAGAGTGATTCAACGTGTTTGGGTGAAAAAGAGGACCATTCCTAGCATAAACGTACCCATTTAGATGCACTGGAACAGTCTATTTGGTCACACAAGTTGCAGAACGAAAGTTGCACCACTTTGCAACTTTACACTACTTGCATTTGACACTTTTTCCATCAAGTGAAAACTAGAAAGCACGAGAAAACGGCTCTAAGATAGAAAAAACTGAGAGAGGTTATCGTAGAGAGCCCCAACACAATCTTGAAGACTCATAATTTTTTTTTTAAGCATCACATTTTTTGAGTAATAGCCAGTCAAAGATAGCAGTCATTTTGCACTTTGGACTCTTAAGGGATTGAGTCGATTGAATGTAGCTCAAAGTGATTCGGCATGTAAAGTGTGAAAGAGGACCATTCCTAGCATAAAAATACCCATTCAGACAAGTTGGAACAGTCCATTTGGTCACACAAGTTGCAGAATGAAAGTTGCACCACTTTGCAACTTTACACTGCTTACATTTGACACTTTTTCCATCAAGTGAAAATTGGACACCACGAGAAAACAACTCCAAGATAAATAAAAAAATGAGAGAGGTTATTCTAGAGGTTCCCTACATGATCCCAATGCCTCAAAAAGAATGACTGTAACTGACACAATCTCCAGGTAATAGGCCATCAAAGATTGTTACCCTTTTCAAATTTGGACTGTTAAGGGATTACGCTACATGAATTACAAATGTTTGAGGGCAGCAATAAATTTAAAATTTTTATTAAATAGCATTACAAATATTTATGTGAATATATGGTATGCTATATTGATATTGATATATAATCATTAAGTTGATTTATTTTAATAAATAAAGTTTTAACAATAAGTTAGTCAATTGGTGCTAGTTATAATAGGGAGAGAATAAAAGAAGAAAAATAATGATTGGTAACCATCAATGGTTATTACACTTACTATATTAATAATATGGGTTTACAATAAAATGATATTTCTCTGGAAGTCCTAATTCTTATGTTTGTGCTAAAATTTTCTAATATGCTTCGTACACCATTCTGAAACCCAAGTGCTTGTATTTGTAGGCACAATGCTTTCTCAAAACTATCAAGTGGTAATACAAAATCATGATAAATAAATCAACCTATATGAATTCCAAAACCCCACTTAAATCAAATAATGAATCACTGTGCCCCATTTTCATGCACACAAAATCAGCTTATAAGATTCTCTCATAATAACCAAAAATAGGATTCAAGGATGCCTTAGGTACTTTGTTCTCATAGTTTTACAATGTCACTCATACATTCGAGATGCTCTTATAATTTCTACATCATAGGTGATCATGATGAGGTTAAATTCAAATGAATAACTTGAAATTACCTCGCTAAGATTCACACAAGCTTTTATAATGTCTATACCATAAGTGGTCATGATGACATTAACTTCAAATGAATAATTTAGTACCATCTGCTAGTATTGTATTTGGTATATACTTTATAACTTTATTTGGGTTCACTAGCTCTCACCTAAACAAAGAAAATAGATTGTAAATATTAATAATCACATAATCACATAATCAATTCAAATAAACATGTGATATGTCAATAATCTAAAACTTGTGTGCTCAATTATGCAATATCCTATAACTTATCACTAGTCAATATAGACCATTGAATATCTTAAAAAGTAATTTTTATATGAATATCAAGCATACCGCCCATCTATCAAGATTACAATTTAGAGGGTCCTTGAAGTAAGGATTATGGGTTCAAATAATTCATAAAAGATAATTCCCAAGTATGGGAATATTGAAATTCAAATATAAGCTCCTTCCATGTTTAGAGAACCATGTTCCCCACTAACCAATGCTCGATTTGAACATATTAAGATAGTTTCTATGAAAATTTGGCATTTTCAGAAACCATGGCTTAAAATCAAAATTGATATTTGTGAAGATCATCAAAATAAGGATGTTGCATTGATTTTTTGGCTGAGATTCTCTTGGATGGCTCATAAAACAGCATTTTCTGCAAGGAGACACCAATCAATTTTTAGTAGTTTACATACAAATAGGTAAATTAAAAGAAGAAAAATAAAGAGCATCCAAAATGGAAATGAAATGAAAATAGATGGAAGCCACTTACAGACAACAAATCCATACCATTTGGTTCCAAGTCGAAGACAACAAGGCTTAAATCTTGATGCTTCCATTGAGCATAGGCATGTCAGTCTCTCAACTTAGTCACTCCTGGCCATACATCTTCATTGGGAGCTCCAAGATACCTATTGCACACAACAACCTCTCATGAATAGAACATGAATAGAATGTAACCACTATTACTTTCCAACCTTTTGGAAACTTGTAACCTGTTATAAAAACAACACAAATTAATCTTCCACTTAGTTTACTAATCTATTGAGAATATCCTGCATCATTTTTTTTGCATATTTTTGAGAAAAAATAAAATACCATTGAACTTTGTATTCTTTTCCACAGTTCTAAACATAAAGTGTTCTACATTTGCAAGTCTAACAACTTCATCAATCACCTACATACATGATATAAACATTAGATGATGCATTGGCATCATACAAATTAATGTGCATACTTATAAATTAATAAGAACCAATGTGAATACTTACAAATTAATCCAATGAACCATCCAAGTTTTCTCTACTCTTTATTGTGCCAAGTATTGCCTCATGGTCAGACTCACACACCTTCCACAAGTTCTTTTTCAAAGGTCTACCCCCATATTTGATCAAATGAACATTGGATGCCACAACAAGGTTTGAGTAATGAAGAATATTCTGATGCATGTCAAAGTCTTGAAATAGCCAAACATTAACACTCTTATGTGGGTACCTTCTAAGCCACGTTCTAGTAACAACAACTGAGCCTATAGGGTATTTGTTGTTTTCTCTATCTATAACTAGGGCCTCCAATTTATTTTTGGCCTCAACACAACGACACAAGTAATAATTTTTTCCTTATTCATTGTATTCATCTACAATAACTACATAAGCATTCCCTACATTGATATGTGCAAAAAAATAGATAAAATTAGTCAACATTACAAATACACTAGAAAGTAAGATAATGATAAGAATTTCAAAAACTATGCAAGTAGATATATGTGTGGTCAAATTCAATTGATGATTCCATATGTGTTAGTTCCAATGTCATTGGAGGGCGATACGTGTGAAGTGGTCTAAGATAACGACCATTTTTCAACCCACTCCTTTGACTCACAATCATCTCAGGTTTGTATTGTACATGAAAAACAAAAGCATGCCATCTTCCACATATGGATACTCCATGAACCTACATTTGAGCTAAGGAAAGAGTGTATCTCACTCAATCCTATTAGTGTACAACAATCCTCATATGGTGCAATGTTAGTATCATCCATCAACAAAAAAATATATGAATTGAAGACGTACCTTCATTACCTAGACCCATCGAAGAATTACACCACTCGACGATTGATTTTGTATCTGTCAACTTTACATTGTATTTATACTTTAAATCTTCTCATGCTAATGCTCTTTTGACACATGATCCTACACCATCATGCTCCCCCTTTCCATGTCTGGCATCAAAAAATTTCCACATATGTTGAACACCTATAATGGCATGCATCCTACTCAACCACTAGAAGATGTGTGAGTTCTTGAACTATGTTGCATAGTTGTCTAGCAATATTATATGCCAACCGTATGCTATGCCCCTCTAAGCCAAATCATTGTAGAACAACTAGAAGCAACCTTGCAAGAACTCTAGAAAATATGTGTGATCATCACTAATATAAAAGTGATACTCCCTCAATACCTTACTTTGGTCCTCTATATTATTAGCTTCATGAATGAATTCTATGTGAATAAATATCGAAACCTATGTGGAGTTGTAATATTGTGACTACACCAATCATTGTGGCCATAGAGTGTAATTCTCTACAAATTTAACCATTGAAACTATGCTACCAACTGGAAAGGTGTGCTTGCATAACTTGAATTACAAGTCCAACCATCGAGCTCTATGGGTATGCCTTACATACTTGTACACTATACTGTCATGAAATGTAGACATAAACTAATACACTAGAAACTTTTGAATAACCAAATCACACATTTTTTCTTGATTACCATCTTTTGTAACGTATTCCACTGTATTATACTTCCTAAACTCTACTAGTTTCTTTCCCACCTCATGTGTGATTTCCATATGTTGACATACTGGCATATGTTGCAAGCAATCGCAATGCTAAAATGAACCATCCAAGCATAGTTTCCTCTATAATATTTTGCGATCCTCTCTTTCACATAAAATTTTTGACAATAACTCTCTTGAATATTTTGGTGGGTCATGTATGCCATAATCCTGCAAAACATCGTTAGTATGCAAAGCTAAACATATAGAATGATAAACATCATAACGGTTAGAGAATTCAATATGTAATCTACAACAACAAGTAGTGCTTGTGTGATTTATCTTAACATAAAAAGGTTTAAGCATTTCAAAATATCTTTGAAAATTTTTAATTTGAAGATAATCTTGTTGAAATTTATGAAAAAATTAGGTTTGAGTCATATCCAAAAAATGCTTTGGATGTGGCTCACGGTTCTAACTACCAATTCTCCTTCTTACCACATCCCTTTGATTTAGAGATGGCCTTATGTTATTCTTCGAGTAGTCTTCAATTAGTGTCCCCAATGCTTCAACAAATATTTTATCTTTTCATGGGAGTCTCCTTGATAATTTCCATAATTCATTTGAATCGGTGCCCTCAATTCTTTGCCACCTTTGAATGGCTCTTGATAAAGTTTTTCTATTAATTCTTAATTGTTGACTCTTCTTTCTAATGAGACTAGATATCCTTGTTTGACTACTTACCAAATTTTATGTAATGATATGTTTCGTGACATTACTATCCTTTGAGCATGAGGTCTTACCCACACTCTCATAAGCATCCATTAGATTCTTCACAATAGTGTCTTGAACCATTCGATGTTCTCAACCCAAGCATCTTCATGATGTTTCTATACTTTATACCTCATATCATTTCAACAAATAATTGATACCTTGTGGTCTCATTTATCCTTTCAAAGAACAATTTCCAAATCTTATAAGCATATCTTCTACAAGTGCATCCTAGAATCTTACCTTCTATTGATTGCAAAATATTCTCATAAATATTAATTAAATACTTTGGCTTTCTATGCAAAATTTTAGGTGGTGTTCTCCTATGTACATACATCTCAACATTAGGAATTTCATCAATATTTAAGTGAGATGGGCTAGATTTCATACCTTCCATCAAGGGTGGAATAGACGATATACCTTGAGGTTGACATGGGGATGATGGTGTACCTACTTCGTCAAATGAAAGTGATGATGTACTCTCAACTTGAGATTTAGTGGATGTTGTCCCTCCATATTCACTTGCGATAGACAATGTCCCTCCATATTCACTTGCAATATATGGTTTCCCTCCATATTCACTTGTGGTAGATGATGTCCCTTCGTATTCACTTGCAGTAGATGGTGTGTCTCTAACTATGGCATTCAAATCTATCTTAACACGATGCTTTCACATTCACTCCCTTTGTGCCACCAATTCCTTTTCTCTTTTTTATGGTTGAGGTTCCTCTTCAATTTGCTTGTTTTTGTCAATAGTTTCCAATTTCTTCTTCAGACGTTATTCCCTAATCTATTCTTTTTATTTTCTTTATTAGTTTTGTACTCTTCCTCTATCAATTTATTCCTTCTTCATTTCTTCAACATGGCAGATAATATTACCTGTATCATGATAATGAGACATATATTAGTTCAAAAAAAATTCATACAAATAAATGAAATATATGTCATTCAAGGCTTCATACAAAATACTTACAATCATCCTGTAGAAGAGTATTTCTAGCATAGACAAAGTTCAATGAATTTTTGGATGGAATGCCTTAAAGAAATGTGGTCATGTGGCATGCCATGATTGAAAGATAGGATCAAAATGGAAGCATGAACAAGGCATGTGAATTGTTTGACAATAATTTTTTGGTAGACATGTATGCAAAATGTGGTACCCCTGAGAAGCTAGTGAGCTCACTAGCTTGTTAATGCGATAGGGTTGACAAGGTAGGAGCAACATGAAAAAATACCTCATAGAAATGGGTTGTCATGGTGATGTAGGAATTTTTTCATGTTGCCCCTACCTTTTCAACCCTACCGCATTGGCAAGCTAGTGATCTCACTAGCTTTCGAATGCAATAGGGTTGACAAGGTAGGGGTTACATGAAAAAATACCTCATAGAAGGAGGGGCTCATGGTGATGTACTTTTTCATGCAACCCCTACCTTTTCAACCCTACCACTTTGGCAAGCTAGTGAGCTCACTAGCTTTCCAATGCAGTAGAGTTGACAAGGTAGGGCAACATGAAAAAAATGCCTCATCATTGTGAGACCACATTTCTATGAGGCATTTTTTGCATGTTGCCCCTACCTTGTCAACCCTGCCGCATTGGATAGATAGTGAGATCACTAGCTTGCCAATGCAGTAGGGTTGACAAGGTAGGGGTAGCATGAAAAAATGCCTCATAGAAATGGGATCTCACAGTGATGTACTAGCTTTCTGATACAATAGGGTTGACATCACTGTGAGACCCCATTTCTAGGAGGAATTTTTTCATGCTACCCCTACCTTGTCAACCCTACCACATTGGAAAGTGTACCATATAAAAATGGATCATTCACATTTTCATGTTTATTTTGGTATTTTTCTTATGATACTTGGTTCATTTTACTTTTATTTAATGTTGCAATGTAACTTATACATTCACATTAGGTCTTGAATATTTAAATTATGATGTCTTATGAAGGTGTTGTGAAGTGTTGTAGCACATTTCTACATTTATCTACACTCTTCTTATTATAATTCATCTAAATATCACCTTTCTATCCCTTATCAGATCCTATTTTAAAGTGTTGTAAAGTCTTGTAACAATATTTCACACTTTTCTAGGCTTGTCTTCACTATTTACACCTTTCTTATGCTTTATTTCGCCCCTTTATGCACTTATAGGCCTTAATTAAGTGTATTTTTGAATGTAAACCTGACAAACAATATTAAATGTAACTTAAGTTCTAACACCCACTTGCAAGTATAGAGTGTGATCCATTCACCATGGGTGGAAAATGAGTCCCTCTTGGCTCAAAATTCAAAATAATTCAAATTTTCCTTCAGGGTTTTATTCATTAAGACCTTATGTCGGCCTGTGATGTATTTTTGGGTAATTAGGGCATAATTTTTATAAATAAGTGTTTTTATGTCCATTTTAACCCCCATTCATCAAGTTCACTAATTCACTCATTCAATCAAGCATTCAAGCACTTTGCATCATCTAATCAAGCAAATATCAAGTATCTTGGAGAAGCCATTGAAATATCTTCATATTTTAGTTGCAAGGGTTTGGTGAGTTTAGGACACTTTCATGTTGTTTATTCATCATTCCTTGCTTATTCCATTTCATTTCTTTATCAATGGTTTGATTACCAAAGTGGGATTTGACCAAGGCAAATCCCTATACCCTAACCCTTAACCATTTTTCCCCTCTTTGCATGTGTGTTTGTGGTCTTGTAGGTAGATTTGGAAAATAAATAGGTGTTGGAAAGTGGTCAACAAGTCATCAAATTATTTCAAGTCAACCAAACCCTAGTTCAAGCTTGGAGAGAACATTCAACCTATTTTCTACATATTTGACTCTGTCAAACCAACAAGAATACAAGTGTAGAGCTGGGCCCACAAACTTGATTCCTGAATTTGCAAATTTTTGGAGGAGGACTAATTCACCATCAGTGGTGAATGAGTCCCACCTATAGGCTAGAAAATTTTGTTTTGTCATAATTTAGTTCCCGATAGTCAAAAACTAATTTCAAGACAGTTTACCAATAGGACTAATTTTCCATCAATGGCGAATGAGTCCCAGTAGTCATCAACAGTGATTTTTTCAAGTTTCTAGAACCTTCCAGGCTCAGCATTCAACTTCTAGGTGCACTTTTTTGAGTCTCATTCATTTTTGTTTACATTTTTTTTATGTTTATAGTGCATTTCTGCATATCACACTATGTGTTCAAACATTACACATTTCATTAGTTTTGCATTCATAATCAATCAATTTTATCAATTAGTTGCACTTAGATCATTTCATTTAGTCATAATTTCATCATACATTCCTTAATTTGAGTGAACCACTTCAATTTTGGTGTCTATAGATACATAGATACACACCTAAAAATTGATGGTTCATTTTGGTGAACCTGCATATTGAACATATTATCTTTCTAATTTGCATCTGCATTTACATCCTAGGACTCAATTAAATTAGCTTTTTACATTATTTTTGCATCATAGAGTTTACACATTTTCATTAGTGAATATCTCACATATATTTCATTCTTGCACTTCAAAACATTAGAAAAACTGAAATTATACATTTGCATCCTCGTTTTGCATCTGAAACACATAAAAATCACTTTAAATTTTTAGAAAAAAACAAAAAAAAACTCATCCTTGGACTCATTCACCACCCTGGGTGAACCAGTCTAGCTGCACATTTTGCACTGCATTTTCAAGCATTTTCTAGGTATTTTCTACATTACAATTTTTTGTTATTACTTCTTTTCATACTTTCCATATTTTATGTTTTCTTCTCTTTCTTGCATTTTAGTTTATTTTCATTCATTTTCATCATGGATTTCTGTTTTACTAATTTTTGAAATTCAATGAAATCCTTAGTGGACATGACCAATTGTGCCTTTGGTTGTGATCCTAATGACCTTGAGCTTCCTCATGCTCCTTCAACTCCTCATGATTGTCCTCCTCATGTTGTAGACATCATTGGAGAAGATGATGATAGCATGAATAAGTTCTTAAATGAATTCCTTGACAACCTTGAAGCCAATGCAGCCTTCTACCCCTCCATGACGCATTCAAACCTTCCTACTATTGCACTTCCTGATACATTTGGATATTTACATCCTAAAATAAACAAATGACCTAAATCCCCCCCATCAGGTGGACCTAGTTCCTCTAAACATGCACATCCTCAACCATTTTATGATCACAAAGTTATTGTACCATAGAAAAATGGACCATTGACATTTTCATGGTTATTTAGGTCTTTTTTCTATTATGTGTGGTTCATTTTGCTTTGATTTAATGTTTTAATGTAACTTATGCATTCACATTAGGTTTTAAATATTTAAATTATGATGTCTTTTGAAGGTGTTGTAGCACATTTCTACACTTTTCTAAACTATTCTTATTATAATTCATCTAAATATCACCTTTTTATCCCTTATCAAGTCCTATTTTAAAGTGTTGTAAAGTCTTGTAACAAGACTTCATGCTTTTCTAGGCTTGTCTTCAATATTTACACCTTTCTTATGCTTTATTTGGCCCCTTTATGCATTTATATGCCTTAATTAAGTGTATTTTTGAATCTAAACCCAAAAAACAACATTAAATGTAAATTAAGTCCTAACACCCACTTGCAAGTCTAGAGTGGGACCCATTCACCATGGGTGGTGAATGAGTCCCTCTTGGCTCAAAATTCAAAATAATTCAAATTTCCTTTTGGGTTTTTATTCATTAAGACCTATGTCAGCCTGTGATGTATTTTCAGGTAATTAGTGCATAAGTGTGTATAAATAAGTTTTTTTCCATCCATTTTAACCCCCATTCATCAAGTTCACTAATTCACTCATTCATTCAAGCATTCAAGCACTTTGCATCATCTAATCAAGCAAATATCGAGTATCTTGGAGTAGAAATTGGCATATCTTCATATTTTAGCAACAAGGGTTTAGTGAGTTTAGGACACTTGAATGTTTTTTATTCATCATTCCTTTCTTATTCCATTTCATTTCTTTATCAAGGGTTTGATTACCAAAGTGGTATTTGACCAAGGCAAATCCCTATACCCTAACCCTTAACAATTTTTCCCCTCTTTGCATGTGTGTTTGCAGGTCTTGTAGGTAGATTTGGAAAATAAATAGGTGTTGGAAGGTGGTCAGCATGTCATCAAAGTATTTCAAGTAAACCAAACTCTAGTTCAATCTTGGAGACAACATTCAGCCCATTTTCTAGAAATTTGACTTTGTCAACCCGACAAGAAGACAAGTGTAGATCTGGGCCCACAAACTTGATTCCTAAATTTGTAAATTTTTGGAGGACTAATTCACCATCAATGGTGAATGAGTCCCACCTGTAGGTTGGAAAATTTTATTTTTTCATAGTTCAGTTCCCGACAGTCAGTAACCAATTTCAAGACAGTTTACCAGTAGGAGGATTGATTCACCATCAGTGGCGAATGAGTCCCACTAGTCATCAATAGTGATTTTTTCCAATTTCTAGAACCTTCCAGGATCAACATTCAACTTCCAGGTGCACTCTATTGATTTTAATCCATTTTTGTTTGTATTTGTTTATGTTTCTAGTGCATTTCTACATATCACACTGTGTTTTCAAACATTACACATTTCATTAGTTTTGCATTCATAATCAATCAATTAGCTACACTTATATCATTGTATATAGTCATAATTCCATCATACATTCCTTAATTTGAGTGAACCACTTCAATTTTTGGGTCTATCTCTCTCCTTTTAGGTGGAAAACCCTAAGAGTGCAAGAGAAGTACATAGATTACAACCTAAAAATTGATGGTTTAGAAATCTAGTAAATCACTGTGAGACCCCATTTCTATGAGGATTTTTTTTCATGCTACCCCTATGTTTTCAACCCTACTACATTGGAAATCTAGTGAGCTCACTAGCTTGTCAATGCTCCTAGAACCTATGAAAATGGGGGAATGATGATGTATTCGCACCCACTTTCAAAGATGTTCCACTCAAGGATAACCCTAGAGATCTCAATGCAAAAGAGAAAGATATCTTGAAATAGGGTTTCCCTAGGGTTTTAATATGATTTAATGAGGGTTTCACCACCAAGTGTAAACTTGGAAAAGATAATGAAATGCAAGGTAAAATGCAAAACCCTAATTGAATGCAAACTAACTCTAAATGACCTAGAAAGTTGAACAAAATGCAACAAAATATTGTAAAACAGAAACTGTGCACCTAGGAAACTGAAGAAGGAAGTATGGAGGTCTAAATCACTAGAAAATCTATTGTCAAGGTTGACTGGGGCTCATTCGCCAAGTTGGGTGAATCAATCTAGTTTCTGGGAAAATATGCAGGAAGAGGTTTCTACCAAAAAGGTGTCCAGATCTATAAAAATATTTGTCATGTTTGTATAGTGGGACTCATTTTCCACTTGTGGTGAATCAGTCCACTTCTATTTTTTTGGAATTTTTGAACCTAATTATGTTCCTCTCGGTTTTCTCTTCTTTTCCTGATTGGTTTCCAGATCCAAAACTATAAATTTCTACCTGTAGGTCTTCTCCAAGTCTTTCCATGACTGATGGCAACTTTGACAACTTTGATTACTTGAAAAAATTTCTCCAATCTTACTCCTTATGAAATATGCAACCTAAACCTACAAATCACATGCAAAGGAGAGGGAAAAATGTTGTGGGGTTAGTGAATAGGGGTTTTCCTTGGTCAAACCACTTGTTGGTAATTAAACCTTGAAATGAAAGAAAATGTAAATGGAGAATGATGAATGAACAAATAGAAATGTTGCAACTCACCAAACCCTAGCAATAAGGTGTTGCAAATATGCTTGAAATTGTGCAATGAATGTGGTTCTTGACTCTTGCTTAAATGAATTTGATCTTGCTTGAAACACTTGCTTGAATCATAAACTCTACATAATTGCTAGCACAATAACAAACATGATGAATGCAATCTTTGACATGATGATTGGCACTTGAATGTTTCTCTAAAATTCTTGATAATATACCCTTAAAATCCTCTGAATGATCTTGTGAATGCTCAAATTCTCTTGTGAGCTCTCTTGAATGCTAGGTGTTGAATATGAGTGAAAGAACCATGTATTTATACTTGATTATGCAAGAATTCTTGAAATTACAACACTACAAGCTAGCATCAGATCTAGGAGAATTAAATCTCAACAAAAATTTGAATTAAATTTAAATTTTGGTCACACGGGACTCATTCACCCAAGGTGGTGAATGATTTCCATCAGACATAATTTATAGGACCAAAAATGAAAAGTGCTTAGAAATGTGTGAAAATTTGTTTAGGGCCAAAAGATCCAGGTGGGACCCATTCGCCCAAGGTGTTGAATGAGTCCCATATCCCTAAATCTAGGCCACACAAGCCAAAAATGACTAAATTATGATTGGTTACTAATTGGTGTTGGGATTATCCTTGAAAAGATGCAATAAATGAGGCTTGTGAATGTAAAATGGGGTCAATTAAGGCATTAGAAAGCCCAATTATTAATGACAAGCCTAGAGAAATGTAAAAGTGTGTTACAACACTTCACAACACTCCAAATAAGGTAAGATTAATGTTGATTTTGATTACAAATAGGTTTATTATGCTTAGTTAATTGATAAAACCGTAGAAAAGTGTGAAAGTGTGTTACAACACTTTAGCAAGGTTCCATTAAAATCCATTAGTTCACAAGGGCCCAAAACTTAATGTGAATATTTCAACCACATTACAACACTAAACTAAGGCAATATTAAGCCAAAATCACAAGGGGGGCCAAATAAGGCAGAAAAAGTAGAAGGGTTACTTTTTTGGTGACTCCATCTAGCCCCCACTTTAGTGAGAGGATGAACTTGCTTTAAACTCACACTAAAGTAGAAAATCACACATCAAGAGGGGTTCAATTGCACAATTTCCAATAAGATGAGATAATGATCAAGAGGGTTGATCAAGCCCCTAGGATCAAGATCCCATTACAAACCAACATATGCACAAAAGAACACACATGAGAATAATGTAAATAATAGCAACAAAGCACAAGTATACGTCATCAAAGATGAAAGATAGAAAAGGTAAAACATAAAAGAGAATCGCATCAAGCTTCGACCATTTTTTCATCACGATGTGGATCAGATCTAGGTTGTTTGTCTGAAACAAAATGCATACTCACTCTAAGGCAATGAAACTCCTGGATTTTTATTGGGTGAGAAGTCCTAAAAGGTTAGAAGTATACACTTATGGCTGGTATTCACTCACACACATGCAAGTGGCTATGGGGAAAGTTATGCCTCAGTCGAGCTTCCCACTCAAACCATACCAAATTTATAACCCCTAATAACTTTAATAAGGCACCACACAAAAATTATTTTCAAGCTTTATGAGGCATGAAAAATTTTGTATGCTTGGAGCTCACGAAAAAACAGGATGTCTCTACAAGCATGCAAGTTGTGTTATGTAAGGTGGCCATATAACAACAAATACAAAATGCAACATGCAAAGAATGTTCAAAGGAGTCTTGCTTAGTTCATGTGAGGTCTTTAACTTAGGTAACATTGTGCTTAATGTCTCCAAGAGGACCAATCAAATAATAGATCACAACTTAGGGGATGCAGTGTGTCACATCAAGCTGATAAGAGGAGTGTAATATGCTAAGATAGATCATTCTATTGAAATACATCACACCCAATGTCATCCACAAATAAAAAACCACATTGTAATAAATAAGAACACCACACCAAGAACCATGAAAAAGGAAGATTGAAAAATAATAATGCTAATGTATGCCCCTACTTTAAGGAAATTTCTAAAGACCCTACTATGGGAAATTATTTTAACGTAGCTAATGAAAAATGCAAATAGAGAAGACATGAGAGCCAACATGGAAAACCCTATGCTAAGTCATATGTTTTGAAGTAAAGTTGCATCATGTAAGAGAAAAATAAAAGAGAGGAGTTGCCCCCAAAATGAAAACATAAAGCACATAAGGGATCTATGGATTTGGGGTCAGTATGTTCTTTGCTAAAATATTTTTAGAGAGCTTGGAACTGTCATCATCCCCCAAATACACATAGAACTAGAAGAATGACACAAAGAGAGTGAAAACAAAGAAAAATCTTTCAAGTCAACATGGAAGAGACATGAATGTATCAATACCTTGCATCATCCCCAAAAGGAAAACACAAGACAAAAGAGAAAAAAATGAAAATGCAAAGGAAAAAGAAATCCTTTTGGGTCAACATAGAAGAGACATGAATGTCTCGATGCCTTGCATCATCCCCAAAAAGAAAACACAAGAGAAAAGAAAAAAAGAGAAAAGGAAAAGGAAAAAGAAATCCTTTTGGGTCAACATGGAAGAGACATGAATTTCTTGACGGCTTGCATCATCCCCAAAAAGAAAACACAAGAGAAAAGGAAAAGGAAAAAGAAAGCCTTTTGGATCAACATGGAAGAGACATTAATGTCTCGACGCCTTGCGTCATCCCCAAAAAGAAAAAACTAGACAAAAGAAAAAGAGAGAAAAGGAAAAGGAAAAGGAAAAGGAAAAGGAAAAAGAAATCCTTTTGGGTCAACATGGAAGAGACATGAATGTCTTGATGCCTTGCGTCATCCCCAAAAGGAAAGCACAAGAGAAACAAACAAGAGATAAAAAGCGCAAAATAAGAGATTTAAGGCATAGAGAAGAATAAAGATACAAATAGAGGAATGCCACAAAGAGAGAGAGAACATCAAATAAAACATCATTGGGGATCGCATTGTGCACATGCAATCACACAAAAGAAAGGAAAAAGAAATAATGCAAAAGACTAGTAAGGCATAGGCAAGTCAACCCATGAGCAATTCATCCACCTTCCAATCATGTTCATTGTATACCAAAGGTGGGAAAATAGCTAAAGGGACAAGAGAAAGTGCCAAACTAGGGGAAGTACCAAGTTCAACACTCTTTGTAGGAGATTTTTTAGCTAAGCTCATGGAAGAGGAAAACAATGTATTCAATTCATTATGCACCTCTTCATCAATTTTAGCAACCTCGTCATCATCATCCAAGTTAATTAGAATAGTAGGTTGAAGGATAATTTCCATAGAAGGGTTCAAATCTTGTTGTGATTGTTGTATTGGATTTTTTTTTCGAGGTAGGGGTAGAATCATGATGCATTGCTTTAGTCAAGTTTGTATCTTGATTTTCTTTGTTTAATTTTTCATGTATCTTGGGAGCAAGGGTACGACATCTACGTCTATGCTCTCTAGAACCTATGTTTCTTTTTTCTTTTTTTTTTCAAGTTGTGTTTGTGTAGGAGTGGGTTGATCAACCATGGATTTTATTTCTTCCCTAAGGGGAGGAACAGAAGGAACCATGCTGTTGGTGTTTTTTCCACTATACCTAAGGAATCTCTAAAGAGTAACATATTCTTATGTTCAAGACCCTTACAGTGAATGGCCAACTAACAAAATTCATTCGAGGACTAGAATCTTCTACACTTTATGCTCTATGGGACCAAGGAGGGTGTTCCTAAGGGATATTTAACTTGACACTCTCAATGAATGATAAATCAAACCACAGATTTGTTCCTATAGATGGTAAACAACATCACTCACTCAAAGGTTGGCTAATCTTCAAACAAATGTCCATTAATCTACCAGTAACAAGGGATTACTTCATACACATGTCTCATTGTAATTGTAATTGAATTTTAAAATGAATTTGCATTTTGATTTCAATTCAGTCACTAAATAGGAAAATTGATATACCATTTATGTGAATATTTGAAAATAGACCAGTGCCTTGTTACATAGGGCATTGAAGTCACATATACAAAGACCAGTAACACAAAAATTATTTTAAATATAATGAAATGGACTACTCTAACAACAACTTTGCATTATGGAGCTCACAACTTCTAGTATATGGCTTCTTATCCAATCCTTTGTAAATAATTGCAAATTCATGACCCCATTTAGGCATTTTATTTGATTACTTGAATTAAAAAAAAATAGAGACACACATTCAAACAAATATTTGGAGATGAATGAAGAAACCATAAACATTTCACTCAAAATTCACATAAATTTACACTAGGAGAGCACATATATCATAATTATGCATTCACTTTCTATATCAGTCACTTTTGTAAAATGATTTAAGATAATTACATATGTTCATCAAAGGCCCAAAGCAAGATAATCTTTCTATTTACTATCTTTATGCCTAATGTTCTACCTAGATAAGCACCTGACTCAAAACATTATCAGAATTCAATCCCCTGCAAATGAGCCTTGAATTCCCTTTTATAGAATAAGGGAGCGAACAAGCTATCGGCTCAAATGCAATTTTGATACAAAAGTTTCATTTTATTTTATATTTCAGATGCATTTCCAAAATTCCCCCACATGATAATTCAGTTGAGATAGGAAAAGAAAAAATTCTCCACAGTCATCATGAGGAAGAAGCGAAGTGCCACCAAAATCTTCCTCTACCATCATGCTAGTGAAGAGACCAACACCCAAACTTCCACGCAGGCACATAGTCAACATTCAACGTCCCAAAATTGTGCCACGCATGCAAAGAGAAAAAGAAACAACTGCACAAATCATTTATGAACACAAAATTTACCAACCACCACCTTCTCACAAACTAGGAACCCTCTTACCATCAACACGCACACCCTGGTACACAGAACCGCTCTGAGTAGTAGCAATGGTTGGTGATGAGACTTCAACCCCTTCCTCAACCTTATCTTCTTTAATCATAGTAGCATGCCTCCCACTTGGAGTCCTAATAGCCAAAGGAGGGATAGATAACACTTCCGCCTCAAGGGATAGAACTCAGCCCGAGGTGGCTAGGTACCGGCAATAATTAGAGTCAATCTTTGTCTCAATTTCTGACGAGCTAATAGTAATTTCAATAGGATAATTTTGTCAACCAAATGAGTTGTAGCCATACTAAATCTTTCTTTGAGTTCTTCTAGAGGGCCCGACAGCTTCTTCTCTTTTAGTTCCCACCTCCTCTGAACTCTTGGCCTAGTCTCTCTATCAGCGGTTGCATCTGGCAATCATCGGTGAAGATTCCTTCTCTCGAGCATCCTCATGAGTGCATTATTTTTTTCCTGGGTCTCCATTGTGGGGCTTCTACAATTGGAGATGAGAAGACCTTCGTACCAAAATTGATGAAGAACCAGGATTGCTCATTTTGCAACCAAAGAACATACACTCTCAACCTCTGCTCTCTGCAAGAACTTGAGGACTTGACAACTTAATTTCTATGGTGAAAAATAGTAACTCATCACTTCTATTTATTGATCAAAGTGATAACATCAATCACGAATGCTTAAAGAAAACACACTTGCAAACTAGGATTTTCATTGGAATGCATATTGTCACTTTTTAATTCTCAAGTGCATGGAAGTCTATGGATAGCACTTCATGATTGCTAGCAATTAAGTCTTTGCACACATGGAGATCAATTTGATCATACCTGCAGAGAGTACACCATTAATTCCCACTGGTTGTAGAGTGAAAATGGCTAACACGTGTTTTTTTATTAACTTTGAATATAGGTCATTGATCTCATGTTGGGATGGCAAATCGAACGGCTTAGTTTAGGTTGACTAGGCTTGAAATTCGGTAGTGTTTTGTTGATGTATCCTCGGCCAATGGTGCTAACCCACTTTGGAAGGAAACTTCTCTATCAGCGGGCTCCACCCATCCCACAAACTAAGTAGATTAATCCATGTGTTGATATCTCACTGATCTCACTGCTTTTAACGAGCATTCAGTTTTTTCTAGAAAACTAGTGGGGAATGGTGGAGATTGTTCCCAATATTTTATCTTGGCCATCAGTTTGGAACCATAGGCCATAAGCTTGATAGTGGAGGCTGGGCCCCATGTCCTTATGAAGACACACATCTTCATTTTGCTGACCTCACAACTTTTAACAAGCCAGCATTTATCGCCCATGAGCTGGTGGGGTACGGTCAAGATCTCCTCCCAAAGCCTTGAATCTCAAAACCTACACACACAGAAAGCTTAGCATTTAATAAAGGGCCTTTGTTAGACCAATGGTGACATGACCCTCATAGGTTGATGACTTAATATTAAGTCATTGGGGAAAATTAAGACCTGACTTTAGGAAAAGGCTAAGGTCAATGAGACAATCGATGATCGGTGATTCTAACTAAAGGGGACGGTAAACAAACATGCACTATGGCTCAAATGATGACTTAAGGGACCAGACACTAGTATAGTAGATCAACATGCAATTAGAATACCTGAGTACTTTCCTAAGAAAAACCCTACTCACTCATGGGGACCAGGGTTTTAAAATACAAACTAAGCCCATGGGGAATGAGAAAATTCTTCAAAATTTTAGAAGCTCCATCAGCGGCTCATGCTCGATGACGTATATGCCTAGTGGATATAGCGAGAATCCAAATCTTAGGTTAAAGCAAACCAGGGGGAAGACCAAAACCCAAGAGCATGCCTGGACAAGGCAAGCAAACACAACAGAAAGAAAACAATCCAGAGCAACCTATGTACACTATTTACAAAATATACCTTGCAATTCATCTCCAAAAGGTGGAGGCCCCAGGTCCCCAAAATCTAGGGACTATCCTTTCCTTTGTAAAATATTTTGTCCTATTTCACTGGCAGTGGGTTCATATGGACATTGTGCAATTCTAAACCACCAGTACCATCACAATTAACACTACCCATGACATTTGAAGTAGTATTGCCATACTTATCTATCCCCATCATAGGTTCATCAAACTAGATTGAGAAGATGAAACTCTCATATTCCACACTATCCTATGGAGTAAAAACACATTCCATTAGCTCATCAAACTTGAAAGCCTCATAAACACTTTGGCTCACACTTAGACAGTATCTTGAAAGATCAATAAAAGGACACACATGATCAAGCATATCTTCAATCTATTTACCACAAGTGTTGTCTTTATGAGGTGAAAGAAGTTTCGTGATTAGATCCATAAGGTAAGGAGCATCTACAAAGAACTCAACTACAACATCATACTAACTAGCATCATTCCATTGGTTATCCACACCTTCCAACTGTCCCTCACATAGATGAAATAAACCTCTAGTACTAAAATATTGCTCTTCTTCATCATGACATGATATTATTTGAGCATCCATATATCCATCCTAGTTTTCCTCTTGATGATTGAAGAGTGAACCTTCTTTGATGCCACAACCCATGCCATCATGTGTAGCATGGGTGGGTGATGTTTTAGAAAAAAATTTAAGCACATGGCCAATTATTGTAGGGAAATCATCATGAGCATCTACACCTTCTCTAATATTTGTGCCACATTCAAAGTTTCCATTATAGTCTTGAGCTTCTACATCATCTGAGTGACTGTACATCTGGGTGTCAATACATCTAGTTTAGCCTATAGATGCTTATCTAGTACAATTTTCTCAATCACATGTTGGGAAACCAATGCACTAGTGTATGCTTTATCACAACCTCCTTTTAGTTGGGAGATTATCAAGTCAAGGGTGATACTTTCAAAAGTACAGTTATCAAACTTAATATCACCCTGATTTTCACTTATACCATCCATAACACATCCAGTAATATCACTTGCCAAATACTCATCTAAGGAATCTTCAAAAAGAGGATTGCTTCTAAACCAATAAGAATTATTATTTATTATCTCCCGGTCCAATGCAGGTTCATCAAATTAGGGATTTTTCCATACATCCATGATAATTGGATATATCTCATCATCTTTAATGTCAAGATCCCAACAACTTTGATTATCAATACACTCAAAATTAGTGTAGTCACTTGAAAGAAAGAGGGAAACATTCTCAATATCCTCCTCATCATTTGCACTCATGACAATTGACCCACATTCAAAGAATTATTCACATGAGAAAAAACTGCTTACTTCCTAGGAAACACACACCCTCAAGGATATTATCATATCCCCTACTAGAAGCAATGGATTTCATATCCAATTCATAAGAAGAATCATATTCAACAGAGGATTTCCCCAGTTCAATCTCATCACTTTGATTCCTTATTTGTGCCATATCATTGGGACCAAATGTATTCCCATCATGGATTGATGCATGATAAGTGCTAAGTCAATTTGTGAAGTTCCACCACATACCTCTTGTGTTAGCTCATAATTCATGACATCCTCAAGAAAATGAGGTATTATTTCCTTATCCTCATACTCTGTCTCTTCATCTCCATCACTACGAAATGCACTTATTTCTATGTTGCTTGTAAAATAACAACATTCAACAGTTAGTTGCTCAGACTCTATTGCTTCCCTTTGATCTATCAATCTCAACCTCTGATTCTCCTCACTGTGGCAATTATTGCCCACTTTTTGGGAGACAACTAAGATAATATGACCATGCTCATTATCTTCCACAATGCTTATCCAACCCACTACTTAATCTAGGGTATGGGGATTCTAATCCATAGACCATTGGCTTGATCCTGATATGTAGGCTTCACAAAACAAATCAATGCCTACTAAATCACTTGGCCTAAAACGCTTGGGTATTTCCATTAACACATCCAAGAATGTTGAAAATAAGTCATATGGTGACTCATTTGAATCTCTCTTCATTTCATACAACTTTCCAATAGAGGAAATCAAATCATGCCTTCCCATCCTTGGTTGATGTGAGGTTGGTGCTCGTTCATGCTTTGCATCTCTGGGAAGTAGTGTGGATACAACATCTAAAAGCTCCTCTTCCTAACAAATACTTTTTTTTCTTGATTGACTTGGTTCGATAGCTAGAATTCTATTAGAGCTAGTCGTACTAGTCATTGCAGGTCCCCTCATAATTGAGTATTTCAAATTATACTTAATATTCATAGCTTCTTGGTATACTTGTTGTAAAGTAGCAGGCTCTTTATCCCTTAGCAGGAAACTCATTTTCCTGTCAAATGCTCCCAAATATACAACCAAACATTCAGCATCATTTGGCTTGATTTTCTTGGGAATCTCTCTTATGATTTTTGATAATCTAAGGTTGAAAGCAGGGATCAACTCTTCCTTATCCTTGGAAATCTCCATGAAATTCTTTTCTGCAACACTTGGGTTTATCCTTTCACCAAATTGGTCCATGAAGGTTGTTTTAAGCTGATTCCAACAATTTATAGAAGAAGCGGGTAGAAAAGAGAACCAATCTCTTGCATCTATGTGCTATGCCTTGCATAACTACCCCATTTTATTTTGGAACAACATGGGTCCCCCCCTTTTTCTTTTGCTTTCTTTGCCTCTGTTATTTGCTCTGGCCTTTGGGTTTCTTTTGTTTTCCTCCTAACTTGTCTTTTGTTCTGTCTGATTTGATTTTGGTCCTGTCTCAGCTTGAGTTGGTTTTCTTCTTGCTATAAAATTAAATGAAATAATCATAAGCAACAGAATATTTTGTTATAATATATTTTATATGCTTTTGAGGGCTAATGGAGACCCTGTTTCATAGGATCAAACCGTGTACATGATGGTATTCCTCAAGGATCTTACTTGGAAAGCATCTCCCAATCCAGTCTGGCATAAAATTGTTCTAAGGAGAAAGTCGGCAAGACTCTGCAGTTGTCTTTCCGACTAGCAGTGTGTTCTATCCAAAAGAGGCTCATTAGTCGCCCAAACCTCCATGTCGCCAAGAGTCTTTATGTGTCTCGCCGAACGGAGGAGTCCTTGCCAAAAGATTTTGTGTTCATCGTAACGTCTCGCCGACACGGGGGAGTCTCACCGACATGAAGTGAAGGACTCGACGGGAGGGAATTGCTTCAGGGTAATATATCCTCGGCTACTAAAAGTCTCGCCAAAGGTTATGCCTTCAGTGTAATCTCCTGCTGAACAGAGAGAGTCTCCCCGAAAGCGCTCTCAACTCAGCGAAAGAAAGCTTCGATCGGTGTAAAGTCTCACCGACCGAAGGGAGTCTCAGCGACACGGAAATGGTATCATCGCTATAAGGTCTCGGTGATATCTTTATGTCTCATCGACTGGAAATAGAGGGATACGTGTATTAGTAGGAGATTTTTCCTTCGAGGTGAAGTCTCAGTGAATTCTTCATGTCTCACCAACTACCGTGGGATGGGAAAACACTTCGGCAAGAGTTGTGTCTTTGGTGTGTGGTCTTGTCGAGCACCTTAAGTCTTTCCGACCACCGATAAGGATATATCTTGGTGGGAAATTCTTGAGGTGGAGAGATGTCTTGGTGAGTGCATCGGGTCTCGCTGATAAAGCACAAAAGGGGTCTATCGATATGAGGTCCTGCAGTCTTGCCAACCCATGATGTCACACAGACATGTTGCTTCATCGGTGAGAAAATGATATTGTCACGATGACAAAAGTGAACTTATGGAGGTTTCTCGGCGAGACATAGGGCATCTATGGGATGTCTCCCCAACAAGAGAGTGTTACAACGACGCATGTGAAACAAAGAATGCATATCGGTATGACTACAAGGGGGTTCTTAGCGACAACAGGTGGCATCGGCAAGAAGTTTCACCGACAGGGGGAACTCTTGCCAAATTAGAGGGGCATCAGAGAGAAGATTTATGTTTTCTAAAAGGTCTCAGCACTACAGAGGGTCTCGCCAATAGGCCAAGATGTCAGAGTAAGGTCTCGGCGAAGGGGAAAGGTTTCACCAAAATGAAGTGGGCTCGGGAAGAATGAAGGGGGTTCACTGTAAGATTTCCCCTAAACGAAGAGGTCTCCCCGACATAAAGAAATGAGCTCGCCAAGGGATCCTGAGCCTTGCCATGACATCCCACCAATTTGAAGAAGTCTCCCCGAGGTAGAAGAAGCTTGAGCTCGGGGAGAAAATGAAGACATCACCATGAGGTCTCACAGACCCGACGGGGTCTTGCCGATACAGAATGGGCTCGGGGTGAAAGGTCTGGCCTCTCTATGATTTCCTAGCGACGAAGTGAAGTCTCGACGATAAAAAGGGGATATCGATATGACCAGTGGAGCTCACTGTGACTTCTAGCCGATGTCGATTGTCTTTCCGATGGTTTTAGTGGGCTCGATATGACTTCTACAACTTGTTAGAAGGTCTTACCGACTGTCACCTGCTATGCCGATGGTTGCTAGAAGAGATATAATTGCATCGGGGAGACACGATTAGTGTCTCACCGACATGTGATTCAATGTGGATCACCTTTGAACGCCTGATAGTCTGGCGTGGCATATGTCTAAACCAATCAAGAGGAGCTAAGGGGGGCTGACCGGCAACAATTTGACCGATTGACTATTCCTGTGAATGAAATCTGTAGGATGCAAATGACATGGACTCATTCTAAGGTCGTGAGCTGGTAGATCAGCTCGGGTGATGATGTTCAGACCTAAAGGGAGACCCAGTGATGCTTCTAGAAATGGTCAACGTGCAGAAGGGTCCATAACATGAAGAAGGCCGAAGGAAAGAAACAACCACAAGTCTTGGGGATAGTTGTGTGGTCCACTAGCAGAGATAGATCAGTATTAATGGCAATGCTTTGGAGCATTCAAGGCAGATTTTAGAAGGAGTTCAAGTATGAACACGGAGACAGAGGAGTTAATGTTGCAGCTACAAAAGATTTGAAGGCCTCTCCTGAGGTCAAGTCGTCATCAACATGGACAGCAGGGCTTCACATTGAATGCAACATTGACTCTCTTCAAAAGATCTGAGGACCGACCCTCCTGTAGTCAGCAGATATTTTGTAAACCCTAATACAGGGGACAACACATTCCTTTTGGTACACTCTGTATAAAGGGCATTCTGGCCTTTTTGTAAAGTTTAGAACCAGTAGAGAAAAATAGAAGGCATAGAGTTAGAACATATAGTGGAAAATTTAAGTGTTAGAAAAAAAAAAAAAAAAGAGTTAGTTAGGGAAGATAGAGTTGTATCATGATTCTTAGTAACGGGAGCTTCTTTTTCCTTCTTAGTTAGGAGTTATATTCAATATAGACTACAATGTATTTTCCAAGTTCTCTTAGTATAGATGGAAACAATCTGAAGACATAGATTTTTTGTACACTAGTGATTGTGCCAGCTTTGTAAATGTTGCTTATTTGTTCCACTAACAGTAGAAGCAATCAGATCTTAATCTACTTCACATTGTGTTCCTCAATGGTATTTTTCTTAAGTTAATCATTTGATTCATGAAGCCTTCAAGGAATGAAATGTTATTTTGTGTTTTATTTAAAATGGTAACTAGTACTCTGTTGTAGAAATCAGCACTGTGAATGGATGCAACTATGTGTTAATCACAAGTTAACTTTTTTCTTCAGTTTTAGTTTACAATTCCTTGAAGAATAACAAGTCTGGTTAAGATAGATGAATTATCATTCTTTTCAGCACCAAATCCTTGATCTATCTTTTGTTGTTTCTTTAAAACCCTAGTTAAAGTAGGTTTAAATTCATGTTTGATCTTAGAACAATCCAAAAGCTCAACACCAATAGGCCCCTTGAACATTATAGTTCACATCAACCAGTGAGTGAAATCAACACAATTGAGAACCAACTACGAAGACCTTGGGAGCTAAGATATCCATGTGTTATCTTTCTCTTTCAGGAGAAACAAAGTAGTAGTATTCTGTTTAACTATTGTTGTGCCACTTGGACCATCAACACTATGTTCAGAGATTGAACAAATAGCTTCATAACCACATCTTCGGGGTCTATCTCATAATCACCCATCACATCAACAAATTCTTGCACATGTTTATTTGTTGACTTTTCACCACTAAACCTTGGAATATTGTCTCTAACGTTTGGGGGCATAATGTTTGGATATCCACAAATATTTTCAAAGTTGATAGCTTTGTACCTATCAATATTGAAGTTTCCTTGGTGAGACAATGACTACTCACCGTGCATACTTTTCTCCATATTCAAACAGGACAGTATGAATTGACAACTTACTTTTGATTCTAGAAAATGAATTATGAATATACTCAACAATTATACAATATTACTTCAATTCCTTTTACAAATATGATCCCAAGCCTCTGGCATTTGTATTTCTTACAAATGTTGCCTAAGATCTACCAATATAACATGCTTATGTTATAATAATGCATAGTTTTAACTTATACATAAAAGCATGTTAAAATACTCCAAATATTCCATCATCTAGTGCTAATTCACTCATTAGGGAACCATTTACATCTCCAGTAAAGAAAATTTAACTTGATCTATCAATTATACACTTCAATTTTTTCAAATTCTATGAAAACACCTAGTAATTTGCAGCAGATAATTGTTCTTTTCCCTTTTAGATTGCAGATCCAATCAATTGATATGTGCTTTAACAAGTTCTTTGAGTCAAAGTCGCACCTCCTTCTAGAGGACTGAACTTCATATGAGATGAAGTTTCTTTACAAGAAATATATAGTTTGGGCTATTTTCCACCATAGAGTCACGTTCGGATCCTTAAATCTTCACTGCATTCAGAGTATTTTCCAGGTTCAAGAATTTGTTATTTTCCAATCAAGACATTCAAGTTCATTTAACCCTTTGACTCTGTATTTTGTATTTGTGTTTGTAGGATGAGAATTATCCCCAGCAGAGTCACCATTATATTGGTGTTTTTTCCAGTACACCTAAGGAATCTCTAAATAGTAACATATTCTTATGTTCAAGACCCTTACAGTGAATGGCCAACTGACAAGATTCAGTCGAGGACTAGAATCTTATACAATTTAGGCTCTATGGGACCAAGGAGGGTGTTCCTAAGGGATATTTAACTTGAGACTCTCAATGAATGACAAATCAAACCACAGATCTATTCCTATAGATGGTAAACAAAATCATTCACTCAAAGGCTAGCTAATCTTCAAGAAAATTTCCATTAATCTACCAGGAACAGGGTAAATACTTCATACACATGTCTCATTGTAATTGTAATTGAATTTTAAAATGAATTTTCATTCTAATTTCAAGTTGGTCACTAAATAGGAAAATTGATATACCCTTTATGTGAATATTTGAAAATAGACCAGTACCTTGTTACATAGGGCATCAGAGTCACATATACAAAGACCAGTAACATAGAAATGATTTTAAATTTGATGAAATGGACTACTCTCACAACAACTTTGCATTATGGAGCTCACAACTTCTAGTTTATGGCTTCTTATCCAATCCTTTGTAAATAATTGCAAATTCATTACCCCATTTAGGCATTTTAATTGATTACTTGAATCAAAGCAAAAATAGAGACACATTCAAACAAATATTTGAAGATGAATGAAGACATCATTAAAATTTCACTCAAAATTCACACAGATTTACACTAGGAGAGAACATATATCAGAATTATACGTTCACTTTCTATATCAGTCACCTATGTAAAAGGATTTAAGATAATTACATATGTTCATCAAAGGCCCAAAGCAAGATAACTATTCTATTTACTATCTTTATGCCTAATGTTCTACCCAGAAAAGAACCCAACTCAAAACTTGATTAGAATTCAATCCCCTGCAAATGAGCCCAGAATTCCCTTTTATAAAACAAGGGATCAAACAAGCTACTGGATCAAATGCAATTTTGATACGAAAATTTCATTTCATTTTACATTTCAGCTGCATTTCCAAAATTTCCCCACATGGTAATTCAGTTGAGATGAGGAAAGAAAAAATTCTCCGCGGTCATCACAAGGAAGAAGCAAAGTGTCATCAAAATCTTCCTCTACCATCACGCAAGCGATGAGACCAACACCCAAACCACCACGTGGGCACACAGTCAACATTCAACGTCCCAAAATTGTGCCACGCACATAGATAGAAAATGAAACAAATACACAAATCATTTATCAACACTAAATTTACCAACCATCACCTTCTCACAAACCAAGAACCCTCTTACCATCAACACGCACACCCCAATACACACAACCGCTATGAGTAGTAGAAAGGGTTGGGGATGAGACTTCAACCACTTCCTCGACCTTATCTTCTTTCATCACAGCAGCATCCCTCCCACTCGGAGTTGTGACAGCCAAAGGAGGGATAGATAACACCTCTGCCTTAGGGGATAGAGCTCAACCCAAGGTGGCCAAGTACTAGTGGTAACTAGAGTCAGTCTTCATCTCAGTTTCTGATGAGATGTTAGTAACATCAACAGGAGAATTATGTCAACCAAATGAGTCACAGCCATAACGAAGCTTTTGTTGAGTTTTGGTAGAGGGCCTAGCAGCTTCTTCTCTTTTAGTTCCCATCTCCTTCGAACTCTTGGCCTAGTCTCTCAATCGGCAGCTACATCTAGCAATCACCAGTGAAGATTCATTCTCCCAGGAATCCTCATGAGTTCATTGTTTCTTTCCTAGGTCTCCATTGTGGGGCTTCTACAATTGGAGATGAGAAGACCTTTGTACCGAAATTGATGAAGAACCAGGCTTGCTCATTTTGCAACTAGAGAACATACACTCTCAACCTTTGCTCTCTTCAACAACTTGAGGACTTGACAACTTAATTGCTATGGAAAAAATAGAAACTCATCACTTCTATTTATTGAGCAAAGTGATAACATCAATCACCAATGCTTAAAGAAAACACACACAAAAACTGGGAAATTCGTTGGCATGTGTATTGTCATCATTTAATTGTCAAGTGCATGGAAATCTATGGATAGCACTTCATGATTACTAGCAATTAAGTTTCCACACACACGAGGATTAATTTGATCATACCCACAGAGAGTATACCATTAATTCCCACTGGTTGTAGAGTGAAAATGGCTAACATGTGTCATTTTATTAACTTTGAATATAGGTTGTTGATCTCATGCCAGGATGGCAAATCAAACGGCTCCATTTAGGTTGACTAGTCTTGAAATCTGACAGTGCTTCACTGATGTGTCCTCGGCAAATGGCGCTAACCCACCTTGCAAGGAAACTTCTTTGTTAGCAGGCTCCACCCATCCCACAAACTAAGTAGATAAATCCATGTGTTGAGATCTCACTAATCTCGCTGCTTTTAATGAGCATTCACTTTTTCTAGTGAACCATCGAGGAACGATGGAGATCGTTCCCAAGATTTGATCTCGGCCATCGGTTTGGAACCACAGGACATAAGCTTGATAGTGGAGACTAGGCCCCACATCTATATGAAGACACGCATCTTCGTTTCACTGACCTCGCAACTTTTAACAAGCAGGAATTTATCGCCCACGAGCTGGCGGGGTACAGTAAAGATCTCCCACATCCTTGAATCTAAAAACTGGCAAGCATGGCAAGGTTAGCATTTCATAAAGGGCCTTTGTTAGGACAATGGTGACATGACCCTCACAAGTTGATGACTTAATCTTAATTCATGGGGGAAAATTAAGACCCGACTTTAGGAAAGGTTAAGGTCAATGAGACAACCAGTGACCGATGCTTCTAACCAAAGTGGTCGGTAAACAAACATGCATTACAGCTCAAAAGATGACTTAATGGACTAGAGACCGATATAGCAAGTCAATGTGCGATTAGAATACTTGAGTGCTTTCCTAAGAAAAACCATACTCACTCATCAGGACTAGGGTTTTAAAATGTAGACTAAGCCCATGGGGAATGAGAAAAATCTTTAGAATTTTAGAAGCTCCATCACACGAGAGGTTGTTCGACCACTTTCTCTTTGACTTTGTAAATTTTTTTTACTCTAGGAGGTGTGATAGGGTTGCTTTCATTTTCTCTTGGTCATTTTTAAGGTGAAGGTTTTGTCTTAGGTTGGTCTTGGTTTTTTGGGACTTCTTTAGGTTCAAACATGGTTTCGTCAAGGATGGTACGTTGAGAGGTTGATGGGGACATGTTTTGGAGAGACAGTTCAACTATTTTCTTTGCCTTGAATTTTTGGTAGGATATGACAAAGAAGTCTTATTGTGGCTTTTAGGCTCCATGGGCTCGGTCCAAAAGGCATCTATGGAAAAATTTTGTTTGGATGACAAGGGGTTGAAGCCACTATGGTGAACAGTGAATATTTCATTTTCAAAGAGAAACTTTAAACATTTATGTACAACCGAAGTGACAACTTTCATGGAACGAAGCCAAGGGTGGCCTAACCTCACACGAAATTGGTCTGACTATGGGATGATAGAGAATGTGACATCTAATTTTTTTGGTCCTATATGCAATGGTAAGGTGATCGATCCACTCGTAGGGCAAGCAAAACCATTATGTGTCATGATCCATGCTTTCGATTTATCATATATATCTTGATAAAGCTCATGTAGGAGTAAAAATTCCTTAGTGATCAAATTATCTCCACAAGAGGGATCTATTAGTATCACATTAGTGGTCTTGTCATAGATATGACTGACTACGTAGAGAGGACCATCAGGTGCATCTTTAATTATATCCTTAGAGGAGAAAGCAATGTCAAGAGGATTCTTAGTTCGACCCTTACATTGAATGATGACTATAACCCCTACCATTTCATATATATGATTGTTAGGAATAGAATCATTGTTATCATCATCTGTGTCAACATTCATCACATCATTCTTAGTAGTTTCATTGGCTTTGAAAAATGAAATATTTTATTATGGCATTGGGTTGGTGAAAATTTTAAATTTTTGTTTAGGAGGGGCAACAGACTTATTTTCTTGATCACTAACACCTCCAATGGATAGATGGCCAGAATCAATGAGGTCTTGCACAATATGTTTAAAACACTTGCAATGTTCCATGTCATGTCCATTTTTTTGGTGATAGTGACAATAAGAATTTGATTTAAAGCTTGGGGGTAAAGTATTATTAGGGTTGGTTTTTTTGATATGAGGCAAGGAAATCATTTTCCTATCTAACAATTGGGACATTGTGTTATGAAGGGTATTGGGAAAGGGAGTGAATTTTCTTTTTGGGTCTCCATAGCTAAAGGGTAGTACCGTGGATTTAACAACAACTAATTTTTTATTGACATTTTGAGCTATTTTTTGAGGGGGATTAAATTGAAGGAACCCTTTATTCTGTTTTCTATAAGGTTGGAAATTGTTTTGGTTTGCAGGCTCAAATTCCTCAGTTCAGCTGGAAGTGGACTTTGTATCTCGAATACTAACCAAATTTTGATAATCACGGAGGGAAATACACAAGTGCATGAAGGATGGGAATTTCATCATGGTCAGCTTGTCTTGAATCTTACTTTGCAGATTTTCTATGAACATATTTTGAAGGTGAGGTTCGGGAACCTTGACATCGATTTGGGAATAAAGCGATTGATAGCGTGAGATAAAATCAGTTATCTTTTCTTCTTCTTTTTGCTTGCATCTCATTAAATCGGCCAAGTTCATCTTAGGATTCATATGCACTTGGAAATGGTTTAAAAATGCATCAAAAAGTTCATTGAATGAATAAATTGAGATATTTGGTAAAGAAGAAAACCATTCCAAGGCGGTATCTTTCAAGGACCTAGGGAAAATCTTTTCCAACAGTTTATCATCAAGGACAAAGTCACATAAGGCAGTATAAGCATTAACATGGTTAGAAGGATCTCCCTTCCCTCCATATTTCTCAAATCTAGGAACCTCTACACCTTGTGGCATCGATGTTCGTAATATCTCCAAGGAAAATGGACTTCTTTTTACATAATATGTAGGTGGGCCATTTTCATTTTGGTTTATGGTGGAAATTTTTTTTGAAGGGATGCAACAATTTGGAAGAGTTGAGCTATGAGAGGTTCATTATTTTTGTTATGAGATGGAAGTGAAAGTGGGGATGGAGTGTATGTGTTTGTAAGACAAGTGAATGGAATGCTTATAGGTGGTAAAGTGGTAGGAGATATAACTTGCAATTCCACATAGGAACTAGGGATGCTAGCAGGAATACACAAGGAATCACATTACTAACTTGTTGCATTGTTGTTGTGACTTGAGGGTTGGTATAGGTAGGTATTGAGGTTATTGTTGTGGGAGGAGGAATTTTAGTTCCTCCTTGACTTGTAACATTGCTTGTTGGAAAAGGACAACTAGTGGTTGAGGTGAGATATTTTCCAAAGATTTGCACTATGTTTTTCACAAGGTCTAGTCCTTCTTCACTTTCAAGAATGCAATGAATGTTATCTATGGTGGGAATGGTAGTAGTTGAAATGTTGTCATTTTGCACTTGATTTTGTAGGTGTGCTAGGTCCTCATGAATGTGAATTATGTTTTCTTGTGGGACACTACCATTCCTTGTGTCAACTTGCATCACACTACTTGAAGGAAATGAGTTCTTAAAGGTATTATCCATATCTAGTGTACTAATGTCAATACTAGGAGTGAAAGAGCTAGACAACCCAAGATCCAGATTGTGCTATTGCTAGATGACATAAGTCTTGAACTTCGTATCACTATAGTATTAGCAATAGGACACCAAATACTCATGCAAAGGCTACTAAATGAAAAGTGAATGCAAATGTAATGTAAGCTAAGAATAATGAAATGCTTATAACTAAAATTTTGGAATATGAAATAGAAAAGAAATAACAACAAATAGAAACTTAGAAACTAAACTTTAAATTCCCGAAAATGCAATGCAGTATATGCAAAGGGACTGATTCACCATAGGTGGTGAATTAGTCCTAGTAACGATTTTTTTGAAAATTTTTAGAATTTTTGAATTGAATTTTATGCTTTTTATGTTTTTTGATCTATGTCTGAGATGCAAATGCAGTTTTTGAATAATTTTTAATGAAAATAAGTGCAAAAATGAAAGCTAAATGAGCTTTGACTAATGCAAAAATTGAAACCCTAGAATACAAGTTAACCAATGTAAATGCTAATGCAATGTTAATGCAAGCTAATTCTAGGATGTAAATGCACTCCAAATCACAATTATAATGTCCTAAATGCAGGTTCACCAAAATGGAACCTATAAAAATGGAGGAATGATGATGTATTCACACCCACTTTCAAAGATGTTCCACTCAAAGATAAACCTAGAGATCTCAATGCAAAAGAGAAAGATATCTTGCAATAGGGATGTCCTAGGGTATGAATATGATTTAATGAGGGGTTCACCACTAAGTGTAAACTTGGAAAAGATAATGAAATGGAAGGTAAAATGAAAAACCCTAATTGAATGCAAACTAACTCTAAATGCAATAGAAAGACGAACAAAATGCAAAAGAAAACTATAGAACAAAAAGTGTGCACCTAGGAAACTAAAGAAGGAAAAATGGAGGTCAGCATCACTAGAAAATCTATTTTCAAGGTTGAATAGGACTCATTCACCAAGCTAGGTGAATCAGTCTAGTTTTTGGGAAAATGTGCAAGAACATGTTTCTGCCAAAAGGGTGTCTAGATCTGTAAAAATATATGTTAGGCTTGTACACTAGGACTCATTCACTACTTTTGGTGAATCAGCCCACTTCTACTTTTCTAGAAGTTTTGAACCTAATTTTGTTCCTCTCGTGTTGCTCTACTTTTCTCGATTGGTTTCCAAATCTGAAACTGTAAATTTTCACATGTAGGTCTTCTCCAAGTCTTTCCAAGGCTTGATGGCAACTTTGAAAACTTTTATTACTTGACAACTTTTCTCCAATCACACTCCTTATGAAATATGCAACCTAAACCTTCAAATCACATGCAAAGGAGAGGGGAAAATGTTGTGGGGTTAGTGAATAGGGGTTTTCCTTGGTCAAACCCCTTATGGGTAATTAAACCTTGAAATGAAAGCAAATGTATATGGAGAATGATGAATGAACAAGTATCAATGTTGCAACTCACCAAACCCTAGCAATAAGGTGTTACAAATATGCTTGAAATGGCTGAAATGGATGTGGTTCTTGACTCTAGCTTGAACCACTTGCTTGAATCATAAACTCTACATCACAATTGTTAGCACAATAACAAACATGATGAATGCAATATTTGACATGATGATTGGTACTTGAATGATGCTCTAAAATGCTTGATAATCTACCCTTGAAAGCCTTGGAATGCTCTTTTGAATGCTCAAATTCTCATGTGAAATCTCTTGAATGCTAGGTGTTGAATATGAGTGAAAGAACCTTGTATTTATACTTGATTATGCAAGAATTCCCAAAATTACAACACTACAAGTCGACATCAGATCAGATCTAGGATAATAAAATCCTAATGGAAATTTGAATTAAATTAGAATTTTAGTCACATAGGACTCATTCACCCAAGGTGGTGAATGAATCCCATCAGACATAATGTATGGGACCAAAAATGAAAAGTGCTTAGAAATGTGTGAAAACCGGTTCGGGGCCAAAAGATCCAAGTGGGACCCATTCACCCAAGGTGGTGAATGAGTCCTAGATCCCTAAATCTGGGCCACATAAGCCAGAAACAACTGAATTATGATTAGTTATTGATTGGTGTCAGTATTATCCTCAAAAAGATGCAATAAATGAGGCTTATGGATGCAAAATGGGGTCAATTAAGGCATAATAAAGCTCAATTATTAATGACAAGCCTAGAGAAATATGAAAGTGTGTTACAACACTTTACAACACTCCAAATAGGGAAAGATTAATGTTTATTTTTATTAGAAATAGGTTTATTATGCTTAGTTAATTGATAAAACTCTAGAAAGGTGTGAAAGTGTGTTACAACATTTTACAACACTTTAGCAAGGTGCCATTGAAATTCACTAGTTCATAAGGGCCCAAGACTTAATGTGAATGTGTCAACCACATTACAACACTAAAACAAGGAAATATTAATCCAAAATCACAAGGAGGGCCTGAACAAGCTAGAAAAAGTACAAGGGTTACTTTTTTAGTGACTCCATCTACCACATTTTGCATACATGTCTACGAAAACATTATTCTCAAACAATTCACATTCCTTATCCATGCTTCCATTTTGAGCCTATCTTGTTGTGCCATAGAAAAAAGGACCTCTTGCTTGACATGGGAATAATTCATGATAAAATGGACATAATGAGGTCTTAATCTAGTGTTGTGAGGTGTTTTTCACATCCACACTAGGTCTTGGACCTTTAAAAATTGAATAACATGCATTTAACGATGTCTTGTAAAGATGTTGTAAAGTGTTGTAAGATACTTTAACACTTTTCTAGACTTAATGAACATGTTTCTCCCTAATTCAACATTACAAAATGTGTTTAATAACATTATTGTATCAATCTAGAGGGCTTATAACTTAAACTTAATGATAAACTAGTGTTGTAATGTGTCTTGCACATTCACATTGGTTCTCGTGCCTTCCTAGGCTATGTGGACCTCATTTTAGGGTTGTAAAGTGTATTAAATCACACTTTCACATTGAGTTATGTGTCCCAATCCTCAATTAGCCTTTACATCATCACTAATAGGCCCCTATTAAGTCATATTGTGCATCCTGAGGCTTAAATTGATGAAATAACCAACAAGGTTGCAATTTAAACCTTATTTCCTTATCTCCTGGCATCTTAGCTATTAAAATGGCCCCTGTGGGGCCCATTTTCCATACATGGAAAATCAGTCCCATCCAAGTGGGACCCATTCACCATGTGTGGCGAATCAGTCCCATTTAGTCCAATTTTGACCTTTAAGAGGGAAAAAAGTGAAATTTAAGTTTAATATTACTTCATGTCATCCTATGTTGAGTTATTAATGGGTGAAATAGGTGAATTTCCTATAAATATAAGTATTTTAATCCTAATTCATATCTCTTATCTCTTATCATTCATTCATCCTCCAATTTTCCATCTCAAGTCAAGGAACTTAGGGTTTTAACATTACAAGTCATTCAAGATTTATTTTTAGATATTCAAGGACATATCCTTCATGTCTTGCTACAAAATTTCAAGATCAAACATCATGGAAAGGTAATCAACTCCATTATTGCATGTTTCATTTCATTATGTTATCATTTTTTTTTAATTACCTAAAAGGGGTTTGACCAAGGAAAACCCCCATGCCCTAACATTCAACATCTCTCTCTTGTCTTGTTTGTTTGAAAATTTAGGACCCTTGGAGCATTGGAAATCATTAATAATCAAGTTGCAAGGTTGCTCAATTCCTCTCTTCATTCAACAAGTCAAAATATCAACTAAAACTCACTTTTAGGTTCAAAAATTAGAGTTTCAAAAGTGGACACCTATAGAGAACCAAAGTGTAGATCGGAAGCTCTGAAATCCATCTTTGAATATTCAGAAATTGAAAAGTAGAATCATTCACCATGAGTGGCAAATGAGTCCCAATTCCAGGTCAATTTTGAGTTTTTTGCATTTTTAGATACCCTTTTGTCATAAATAAGTTCTGGCACAGTTTGGCACAATTGGGACTGATTCACCCATAATGGTGAATGAGTCCCACTAGGCCTAAAAATTAGCATCATCAACATTTCAAATGTCATTTCCTATCTTCATCCACATTCCAGGTGCACACTTTCAATTTGCTCCATTTTTGTTATAGTTTTCTATTCATTTCCAAGTGTTCTTGCATTACATAATGTGTTGTCAAACATCACTTGTTTCTTAGGTTTTTACATATTTAATCCATCTATTTCATTACTTAATTTCATTTAGATCATCTCATTTAGCCTTCATAACATCATACATTGCATAATTTGAGTGAACCTAGCTAGATTTTTTGGCCCTTCTTTCTCCTTTTAGGTGAAAAACCTTAGAAGTGCTAGGAAGGATTAAGGTGCCAAAAATCTATGGTTCATTTTGGTGAACCTACTTTTTCAAATACTTTCTTCTCTAATTTGGAGTTTTTCATCATAGATCTAGCCTTGCATTGATCTTGCACTAGGGTTTGCATGAATCAATTTGCATGTTAGGATTCAAATTTTTCATTCATAAAAAGTGCATTTAGGTTGCATTATTGGCATCTAAATTCATTAATATTTTCTAAAATTTTGCATTTTTCATTTAGGTTTGCATCATAGCACTTAGATAACATCAAAATCCATCAAAAAAGTTTGAAAATTATGAAAAAAGTCCATACTGGGACTCATTCACCACCCTGGGAGAATCAGTCCCTTTTGAGCCCTAAAACAAGCCTTTATAAAATTGGAAACCTTGATTTTAGGCTTCTATTTGGTGTCATTTCATACCTATATTAGTAGGCTACATTTTTGTATCATGCATTTCATTAAATCTAGCCTAAAATAGCTCATTTCATGCATTGCTTAGTTGCACTTTTGCATTCACAACATTTTATTTTTAGATTGTTGCATTGTGTAAACAAACAATTAGCTTGTTTAAAAATTGAAAGTTGCATTTCCTTTTAAGTCATTGCATTTCACTTCCTTTCCTTTTTCATCATAGCATGTTTTCTTTTAAAAGATGTGGCTTTGATTTCGTTAATAGTCGATTGTATAAGCACAACATTCCCTCTTATGAGCTCACTTTTGATTACAATAATGAGGACTTTAAGACACATGATCAAACCATTAACACAATCCTTAACCTTACATTACCAATTGGTGAGAATAGTAGTGTAGACAATTGTAAAAATCATACTTGTTCTTCCCCTGATACCTCTCTTCTTAGTGATGAAGGTATCTTGGTGAAAAAAGTTACGAGAGTTGAGAATTTTGATTGTCCATCTCCTCATTCCCCTTTGGAAGATGTTAGAAAACAATAACATGAGATCATGGACACATTTCTAAATATCACCTTACCAATTCTCTATTATCATGACCATCAACATCCTCCTTCTCCTAATATCCCTCCTCAATGTAAAGAGGATAGGTTGGTGTTATAAGATATACCTATTAAGAGTCACGAAACCCTTGATCCTCCCTTCCATAATGCTCCTCCCATTTGGGAAAATCTATTTGACAACCATATTGTTCCTTCACTTGATGCCCCCCCCACTTGTGATGTAGCTACTTTACCCTTGGATGAACATGTTACAATCTCTCCTAGTAGGGTCGATCATATGGAAAAAGAGAATGAAACCATAAATACATTGGATAATCACCTAACACCTTCTCATAATCATCCCCATCTTAATAATCCCATCATTGATCATTCCCCTATTGGTGATGAAGTTATTGTGGAAGAACCGAGCCTTTCTTTTCAAGAACATGTGGCTTGTTGCTCTCCTAAAAACTCTCCTTCTAGGGAGAATATCATGATGCTATAAAATGACAACAATAATAATGTCTTCCTCCAATAAAAAGGTGGTTTTGGATTGCCCTATATTAGAGATACAACAAACCAAGACCGTTGAGGTTATGAATGTGCAAGTTTCCATTAGATACCCCTTGATCAATGGACCTCACAAATACCCTGTGGGACATCCTAACAACCCTCTAATTCTCTATCCACCTTCACACAAACAACAAACTCAAAATAAATTGGAACTTATCCTTTACCCTGCTCGCAATAATGTATCGCAACAACTGACTTATAATACCATTGCTCATACATATAACAC
The DNA here is from genome assembly GCA_007258455.2 of Sequoia sempervirens. Classification (NCBI taxonomy): domain Eukaryota; kingdom Viridiplantae; phylum Streptophyta; class Pinopsida; order Cupressales; family Cupressaceae; genus Sequoia; species Sequoia sempervirens. The sequence goes on from VDFB02270651.1 coordinate 69,817,139, forward strand.
TTGCCATAATCCGCAACCTCCACAACCAACCCCAACATCCTTACCTTTTCCTAATCCTATCCCCCTATACCTATCTTACCAAGTATTCCTCGTGAAAAGGAGTACAATCTTGTTGAAAAACTAAGGAATACTCCTACTAAAATTTCATTATGGGACCTTATTCAAGCCTCCCCTCACTATCACAACATGATCCAATCAGCTTTGCAACAAGTTCTTTCCTATTCTAATATGCAACCAAATGATATAGCAGCCATAATTCAAGCCATAAATGTTGACATTGTTTTCTACCAAAATGAGCTTCCTCCTTTGGAAGTGAAAAAACAAAATGAAGCTTTTATGATTATTGCTTAATACAAATGAAAAAGGATTAAGAGAACTCTTGTAGATATCGGTTCCACTCTTAATGTGTGTGGAGTGAACCTTCTCGATAGACTAAGTGTTGATAAATCAAACATTCAATCTAATTCTTTATCCATCAGGGGATTTGACAATGTAAGCAAACAACCACTTGGTGTGATCACTTTACCTATTACAGTTGGAGTGGCCACATTAGAAAAACCAATCCATGTTATTCCTAATGATCTTTCATATAACCTTCTTCTAGGCAGGTCGTGGATTTATGCAATGAATGTTGTGCCTTCCACTCTTCATCATAAAATGAATTACATCTACAACAACAAAGTGTACACACTTGACACTAATCATGAGCCTTATAGTGCCTTGCAGCTTGAGAAAACCAAAGAGAACCCCTTGAATGCATTAACACCAACCACACATTTGGAACCCACACAACAAAAAGACAAACAACATATTGAACAATTCAAGAAGCTTTTAGAAGATGATTGGGGTTCCTTAGATTTTGAACATGACTTCATGGGTGAGTAAAAAATTATCCACAAAGATTCAACTAAGTAAAAAGATGCAACAATAATGTCCACACTAAACATGGATGACCTTTCGAAAGCATTCGCCTCAACCACTTTCAACAAAGAAGAAAATTACAGTCACCTTTGATGGCGCTTATGACCAACCACCACCTAATCCAAAATCAATGAAGATGCTTTATGGAAAAGGTTATGAACTCATGAAACAACTTGGGTATAGTGGAAAAGGATTTAGTGCTTGAGAACAAGGTATCTACAACCCTATAGTGCCTAACACACAATAAACAACTCATGGTATTAGTTATTGTCCTTTGATCGAGATCAACAAACCTTCACTCCATCAAAAATCTCACACAGCCTACTCCTAAATCATCTTTAATAGTCATCCATCCTGAACTCATCAACACTAGTGGTCTTGAAAATCATCCTTTCCAAAACATCAAACAAAAAAATACACCTTTGCTTAATGTCAATGTCATCTCGCAAGACACTAATGATTTGCATCTAATAGATTTTCCCTCCTATAAGAGTGAGAACAAAATATCGCAATCTAGGGAAACTTGTGTAAGTATGACATCAACTACTAAGCAAGATGTATCTTTGACGCCAATCACAAGACCACCTTCTATCATTGATCAAGAAGGTATCTTGTTGAGACTCCTCCAAGATCACTTGATCACCCTCCCTCCTAGAAATCATAAGAAATGCTATTACAAGACTTCATTTTGTACATATCATAGAGTTCATGACCACTCCACAAATGAATGTAAAGCTTTGAGTAGTAAAATCCAACATCTTAAGGAGTTTGGTATGCTTCCCTATGTTGGGACACCTAATTCCTCTAATTGATACCTATTTTCACTCTAACCTGCATTTCATCAATCATTTTGGCTCACCTTTGTCCTGCACTCAGTGGGGGCAAGGGGTTAAGTAAGCCTTGTCCTTGTATGTCACTTTTCGTTGAATCTTTTGGCTAGTAATTAACTTTTCATAAACATATAAGATAAAGCTTTGAATGTGGATGATATGCCTTAAGTTGGCTCGCATGTGACATACTACCCTTATTCATGACGTAGCTTATCAAAAACATATGACATGGCATAGGGCTTTCCAAGTAAGCTCTTACATTTCCTTCTACTTTAAAGAAATTGCTCATAGTACTAGTGTTCGCAACCAGTTTAAAGTGGCGGCATACATCACCACTCACATTTCATTATGCGATCTCTTTCTTCTTGTGAGGCATCCTTTTCTTGGTAGAGTCATTGAGCTTGATTCCCTCCAAGATTGTGATACTTCTTTTGTACTTATCCTCTCTTGGAGACATTAAGCACAATTTTCCCTAAGATGAGACCTTGCATGAACAAAGCAAAATCCCTTTGAACATTTCTTACACTACTTTGCATTAACAATGTCTATGAGTGTCAAGCATATGAAGTTTTTCTTACCTCATAGAGCTTGAAAATCATTTTCATTTGTGGTGCCTTGTTAAAGTTATCAGGAGGTATAAATTTAATATGGTTGATTGGGAAGCTCATTCAGCAACATGACTTTCCCCATAGCCACCTATGTTTTTTTGAGTGCATATTGACTATTGTATGTTTCTCACCTTTAAGAACTTCTCACCTGGCGAACAGCCAAGAGTCTCGTCACCCCATAGTGAGTATGCATTTTATTTTTGGACAAATAGCCTAGATTGAATCCACAAGTAGCTTGACAAATGGTCAAAGCTTGATCCACCTTTTCATTTTTGTATTTTTCGTTCTTGACATTGCATGATTATGTATCTTTTTGGTTTGACTTAGGATCTTGGATCTTGGGGGCTTGACTACATTCTTGATCTTTTTCATTCTTTTTCATCTACATATGTGCTCTTGGATCTCTCTTGAATGTCTACTTTAATGTGAGTTTGAAGCAAGTTCATCCTCTCACTAAAGTCAGGACTTAATGTGTCATAGAAAAAAGGACCTCTTGCTTGACATGGGAATAATTCATGATAAAATGGACATAATGAGGTCTCAATCTAGTGTTGTGAGGTTTTTTTCACATCCACACTAGGTCTTGGGCCATTACAAATTGAATAACATGTATTTAATGATGTCTTGTAAAGGTGTTGTAAAGTGTTGTAAGATACTTTCACGCTTTTCTAGAATTAATGAACCTATTTCTCCCTAATTCAACATTACAAAATGTGTTTAATAACATTATTATATCAATCTAGAAGGCTTATAACTTAAACTTAATGATAAACTAGTGTTGTAATGTGTCTTGCACATTCACATTGGTTCTCGTGCCTTCCTAGGCTATGTAGACCTCATTTTGGTGTTGTAAAGTGTATTAAATCACACTTTCACATTGAGTTATGTGTCCCAAGACCTAATTAGCCTTTATATCATCACTAATAATCCCCTATTAACTCATATTATGCATTCTTAGGCTTAAATTGATGAAATAACCAACAAGGTTGCAATTTAAACCTTATTTCCTTATCTCATTGCATCCTAGCTATTAGAATGGGCCCTGTGGGACCCATTCTCCATGCATGGTGAATCAGTCCCATCTAGGTGGGACCCATTCACCATGTGTGGAAAATCAGTCCCATTTGGTCCAATTTTGACCTTTAAGTAGCAAAAAAGTGAAATTTAAATTTAATATTACTTCATGTTAACCTATGATGAGGTATTAAAGGGTGAAATGGGTGAATTTCCTATCAATATAAGTATTTTAACCCTAATTCATATCTCTTATCTCTTATCATTCATTCATCCACCAATATTCCATCTCAAGTCAAGGAACTTAGGGTTTTAACATTACAAGTCATTCAAGATCAATTTTCAGACATTCAAGGGTAGATCCTTCATGTTTTGTTGTAGAATTTCAAGATCAAATATCATGGAAAGGTAATCAATTCCATTATTACATGTTTTATTCCATTCTTTTATCATTTTGGTTTAATTACCTAAAAAGGGTTTGACCAAGGAAAACCCCCATGCCCTAACATTCAACATCTCTCTCTTGTCTTGTTTGTTTGTAGATTTAGGGCCCTTGGAACCTTGGAAATCATTAATAATCAAGTTGAAAAGTTTCTCAAGTCCTCTCTTCATTCAACAAGTCAAAATATCAACTAAAACTCACTTTCAGGTTCAAAAATCAAAGTTTCAGAAGTGGACACCTGTAGAGAACCAAAGTGTATATTGGAAGCTCTAGAATCCACCTTTGAATATTCAGAAATTCAAAAGTGGAATCATTCACCATGAGTGGTGAATAAGTCCCATTTCTAGGTCAATTTTTTTTTTTTTGCATTTTTAGATACCCTTTTATCAAAAACAGGTTTTGCCATAGTTTGGCAGAACTAGTACTGATTCACCCAGAATGGAAAATGAGTCCCACTAGGCCTAAAAATCAACACCAACAGCATTTCAAATGTTATTTCAATTCTTCATCCACATTCCAGGTGCACACTTTTAGTTTGGTCCATTTTTGTTACAATTTTCTATTCATTTCCAACTATTCTTGCATTATAGAATGTGTTGTCAAACATCACTTGTTTCTTAGGTTTTACATATTTAATAAATCTATTTCATCACTTAATTTTATTTAGATCATCTCATTTATCCTTCATAACATCATACATTGCATAATTTGAGTGAACCTAGCTAGATATTTTGGACCTTCTTTCTCCTTTCAGGTGAAAAACCCTAGAAGTGCTAGGAAGGATTAGGCTTCCAAAAATCTACGGTTCACTTGCAATCAAGGCATGCAACATGACCACATTGTTTCAAGTAATTCCATTAAAAAAATCATCTAAGCATTGGCAAGTTAGTGAGCTCAATATCTTTCCAATGTGGTAGGGTTGACAAGGTAGGGGCAGAATGAAAAAATGCCTCATAGAAATGGGGGCTCATAGTGATGTGTACATCACCATGAGCCCCCATTTCTATGAGGAATTTTTTCATGTTTCTCCTACCTTTTCAACCCTATAGCATTGCAATCCAGTGAGCTCACTAGCTTGTCAATTCTACCACATTTTGCATACATGTCTACAAAAACATTATTGTCAAAAAATTCACATTCCTTGTACATGCTTCCATTTTGATCCTATCTTGCAATCAAGGCATGCCACATGACCACATTTCTTTAAGGAATTCCATCCAAAAACTCATGTGATCATTGACAAATGAGTGCGTGCACTAGCTTGCCAATGCGGTAGGGTTGACAAGGTAGGGGCAGCATGAAAAAATGCCTCATAGAAATGGGGTCTCATGGTGATGGGAGGAATTTTTTCATGTTTCCCCTACCTTTTCAACCCTACCGTATTGGCAAGCTAGTGCACTCACTAGCTTTTCAATCACCATGAGACCCCATTTATATGAGGCATTTTTTCATGTTGCCCCTACCTTGTCAACCCTACCACATTGGAAAGCTGGTGAGCTCACTAGCTTGTCAATGCTACCACATTTTGTATACATTTCTATTAAAACATTATTGTCAAACAATTCACATGCCTCTCTCTCTCACTCACTCACTCCTATCTCTCTCCCCTCTACCCTTAACCCTTTACCCTCTATCCTTAACCCTTAAACCCTTAAACCTTCTACGCTTTGTACCCTCTATCTCTCTCCCACTCCCTCCCTCTCTCTCTCAAGTCTCTCCCTCCTTACCCCTCTCCCTCTCTCAAGTATCTCTCTCTCACTCACTAACTCCTCTCTCCCCTCTACCCCTAACCCTCTAGCCTCTACCATTAACCCTCTACCTTATATCTCTCTACCCTCTATCTCTCTCCTAATCCTCTACCCTCTATCTCTCTCCCACTCCCTCCCTCTCTCTCTCACTCCCTCTATCTCTCGCCCATCTACCCTAAACCCTATACACTAAATCATTAACCCTTAAACCCTCTACCATAGCTTTCCAATTCAATGAAATTGGAAATGTAGTAGCCTGCTTGAAAAAATGGGTCCAAGAAATGGGGTCTCTTGGTGATTTAAATCACTGGGAGACCCCATTTCTTAGACCCATTTTTTCAAACATGCCAGGTTAGGTTGCCAATTTCACCAAATTGGCAAGCTAGTGGGCCCACTAGCTTGCCAATTCGATGAAATTGGAAATGTAGTGACCAAGTTAGGTTTCCAATTTCATTGTGAATTGTGGCTAGTGGGCCCACTAGATTGCCAATTTGGTGAAATTGGAAATGTAGTGGCCTATTTGAAAAAATGGGTCCAAGAAATGGAGTCTCTTAGTGATTTACATCAACGAGAGACCTCATTTCTTGGACCCATTTTTTCAAACAATCCAAGCTAGGTTGTTAGTTTCACCAAATTGGCAAGCTGGTGGGACACCCCATTTCTTAGACCCATTTTTTCTAATAAGCCAAGTTGGGTTGCCAATTTCACTGAATTGGCAAGCTAGTGGGCCCACTAGCTTGCCAATTTGGTGAAATTAACTTGCTCTAACAACCTGTTTTGAAAAATGGGTCCCAACTCGGATCTCTTATTGATAAATCATAGAGGAGACCCCATTTCTTGGGCCATTTTCCAAGGCCACTACATTGCCAATTTCATTGAATTGGCAAGCTAGTGGGCCCACTAGCTTGCCAATTCAGTGAAATTGGCAACCTAACCTAGTTTTATTGAATTGGTAAGCTAGTGGGCCCACTAGCTTTCCAGTTCTATGAAATTGGAAAACTAACCCAATTTCATTGAATTGGAAAGCTAGTGAACCCACTAGCTTGCCCATTTAGTGAAATTGGAAACCTAGCTAGTGGGCCCACTAGCTTTCCAATTTGATGAAATTGGAAACCTAACCCAATTTCATCAAATTGGCAAGCTAGTGAGCCCGCTAGCTTGCCAATTTGGTAAAATTGGCAACCTAACTTGGCATGTTTGAAAAAATGGGTCCAAGAAATGGGGTCTCTCAGTGATTTACATCAACAGGAGACCCCATTTCTTGGACTCATTTTTTCAAATAGGCCAAGTTAGGTTTCCAATTTCACTGAATGGGTCCAAGAAATGGGGTCTCCTAGTGATGTAAATCATCGGGAGAACCCATTTCTTGGACCCATTTTCTCAAATAGGGAAAGTTAGGTTGCCAATTTCACCGAATTGGCAAGCTATTGGGCGCACTCAGAATTTAGTATGCATCCAAAATTTAAGAAATAAGAATACAATATCAATAATTCATGGTTAACAAAAGGTAGCAGGTTGCAGGTGAGTAGGTCAAAAGTCAAACATATCTTTGTGGATGGAGAGGAGCAGTGTAACGATATCTATGAATTTTTATGGCTTGTTGGTCCAAATGAAAGAGAAAGGACACCTATATACTGTGAGAACATCTATTTAAGGATGTTGTAAAATATT